>CM046876.1:288257777-288857777 GCA_025667525.1 Glebionis coronaria | reverse complement strand
TTAAAAATACAAGTTTTAATTAAATTAAGCCAAGTAAAATACTTTAGGGTATACGTGAAATATTAATTTTAATATTTAACCTAAGTAATGAATTTAATTAATTTAAAAGTCTAGTACTTAATTTAATTAAACGTATTTTCTGGTTTTAATATGTTCCTGAATCCCGAACCCGTGTTTTAAAAATTAACCGGAGCCCGAACTCAGGATCACATATAAGTCGAGCCAAACACCCTTGACAGTGGCTAAACCGGCCTAGCCAGTTGCCACTGTCCGAGTGGTTTTACCCACTGCCGAGCCACGACTAGTCTCTACCGGACACGGTTCCCACCAGCGGTCTGCCGGTTCACACCAGTTCACAGCCGGTTCACACCAGTTGTGACCGGTTCCCCCTGCTTGTTGTTCGGTTCCCACTGTTAGCACCTAAAGCCCCGACTGACACCCTATAGGTCTCAATTGACACTCGATCCAAGCCAAAACCCTACCCCGACTAGCAGTCGGGGTTCCTTTGTGTTGTCCGAGCCAAAACCAACCAAGCCGAGACCCCTTGTGGTCTCGGTGGTGGTGATGAAGACAAGCCGAGACCCCTAGTGGTCTCGGTTGTGTCTCGGCTGAACCAAAAACCACACCAAACACCCCCTTAATCATATTTTAATTAATCCCATGTTTATTACTACTTGTTCTTATAATTAATTAAAATAAATCATGACATCAATAAGAATTAAAGGAAAATAAAAGATTTTTGATTTATCGAACACGTGGAAGAAAGGATTAAGATCACGATCACGTACACAATATTAATAAACGAAAATCGTCCGATTTGTCCTTGTGGTTTGAGGTGGCCGGCGGCAAGAGAGCAAAAAGGAGGCAAGGAGACTTTTTCTGTAACCTAATATTATGTTTATGTTTTCCTGTGTTTTTACTTAACATGTTTTAAGTTGGGTCATGGGCCAAGCCCACTTCTCCTTTCTCTCTTGTCTTAGTGGCGGCATATGGGGCCCATACGGGGAAACCCGTAGTTTTCCCGAGTTAAATATTTACTTGTACATTCATGTTTAATTATCGTGATTTTTATTTGTCGTGTCACATTTATAATATATACGTAATTACATGTTATTAAATATCGTGAAACGTGATTTATATTACAAATGGAAAGTTTTAAATTTATCGTATTTTCGTATGTTCACCGTTCATGTGTACTGTTCATGGTATTTTAATGCGGGTTTTACAACTCTTCCCCTCTAAAAGAACAATTCGTCATCGAATTGGAGAAACATAAACTAAAAGAAAACATACCCGAATTAGAATTGGAAATGAGGGTAAGAAGTCCGTATAGACTCCTCCGTCTCCCAAGTGGCTTCCCGCTCAGGATGATCCCTCCAGAGGATTTTGACGAAAGGGATCATCTTCCTCATCATGACACGATCTTGTCGTTCAAGAACTCTCTCGGGTTCCTCGACATATGAAAGATCCTCTTGAATCTGATCAAGCGGATACTGGACAACATGAACTGGATAATAGTTGTATCCTCTTAGTAAGGACACATGGAACACGTTGTGAACGTGTGATAGCTGAGGCGGTAACGCTAAACGATATGACACTTCACCAACGCGTTCTATGATGTCGAATGGTTTGATGAAGCGAGGACTGAGCTTCCCTCTGATTCCAAAACATTTAACTCCTCGTGTAGGTGATACGTTGAGGAAAACGTGATCACCTACGTTGAAAGATACATCTATACGACGCTTATCAGCATAGCTCTTCTAACGAGAACAAGATTCCTGAAGCTTCACCTTGGCGACGACGACCTTTTCATTAGTCACCTCAATCATCTCTAAACCCTCAATTAGTCGTTCGCCCACCTAATCCCAGCAGATTGGGGCGCGACAGTTCCTACCATACATCTCAATAGGAGCACACTTGATGCTAGCGTACCAGTTGTTGTTGTATGCAAACTCTACTAGAAAGATGTAATCATCCTAGCTTCCTGGCCACTCTAGGGCACACGCCCACAGCATGTCCTCCAATGTCTGAATGGTATGTTCCGACTGTCCGTCAGTCTGAGGATGAAAGGCAGTGTTGAGCTTAAGTCTGGTGCCCCAAGCTTTCTACAAACTCTGCTAGAAACGTGAAGTGAAACGGGAATCTCTGTCAGAAATGATTTCTGATAGAGTACCATGTAGTCTCATGATCTCCTTCTGAAAAGTGTCTGCTAATTTTCTAACCGGATGGTCCTTGCGGATTGGCAGAAAATGAGCAGATTTAGTCAACCTATCAACAATAACCCAGATAGCGTCGTTCTTTCTCTGAGGCACAGGAAGACCAGTAACAAAATCCATGGCGATTTTGTCCCACTTCCATGCTGGAATATCTAGTGGTTGTAGTAAACCACTAGCTCGCTGGTGTTCGATCTTAACTTGTTGGCAGATCATACATTTAGAAATGAAGGTGGCAACATCCTACTTCATACCACTCCACCAAAAGTGGTGCTTGATGTCGTGGTACATCTTGGTAGAACCAGGGTGTATAGTAAATGGAGAGATGTGAGCTTGAGTCAGCACAGCTCCCCTGAGTGTAGAGTCATCAGGAACCACTAGTCTAGTGCCCTGTGATAAGATACCGTCGTTGTCCACACGCAAATCCGTCTACTGATCAAGGTTCTGATTGATAGCCCAAATCTCACCATCGTCCTTCTGAGCTTCCTTGATCCTAGAATGTAAGTATGGTTCCACTATAAGATTCACCCAGTAACCATGTTGTCCTCGTACACAAAACTCAATATCAGTCATCTCTAGGTCACGGATGATCTCCTTTGTAATCAAGATGCCAGCAATCATTCGCGACCTTCTACTTAGAGCATCTTCCATCACATTCGCGTTACCAGGATGGTACTGAATGTTGGTGTCGTAGTCCTTCAGTAGCTCTAATCATCTCCTATGTATCATGTTTAGTTCCTTCTGGGGGAAGATGTACTTGAGACTCTTGTGATCGGTGAATATGTCACATGATTCACTATACAAATAATGTATCAAGATCTTCAATGCGAAAACAACTGTTGCAAGCTCTAAATCGTGAGTAGGATAGTTTTCCTTATAAGGTTTCAGCTGCCGTGATGCGTATGCAATAACCTTCCCATGTTGCATGAGAACACAACCTAAACCATTTCCTGAAGCGTCACTATATATCTGAAATCCACCTGAGCTAATTGGAGAGTAAGAATAGGTGCAGTCACTAACTTCTTCTTAAGATCTTCGAAGCTCTTTCTCGTTCTTCCATCCAGATGAATTTTTCTCCTTTCCTCATCTGCATAGTCAAAGGTAAGGCTAACCGTGAAAAGTTCTCTACAAACCTGCGATAGTAGTCAGCTAAACCCATAAAACTTATGACCTCAGTTGCAGATGTAGGTCTCGGCCATTTGGTGATAGCATCAACCTTTACAGGATCCATGGTGATCCCCTTTGCATATACAGTATGGCCCAAAAATGCCACCTTGCTTAACCAGAACTCACATTTGGAGAACTTAGCATACAGCTGCTTCTGACGAAGAATTTGCAAGACTAAAGGAAGGTGTTCCTCATGTTCCTCCTTGGATTTGGAGAAAATCAGGATGTCATCAATGAACACGATAACGAACTTGTCCCGAAACTCATGGAAAACACGGTTCATCAAGTCCATGAAGACTGCTGGAGCATTAGTGAGTCCGAATGGCATGACTACGAACTCGTAGTGCCCATTATGTGTACGGAAAGAAGTCTTTGAGATATTCTGCTCTTTAACCTGTAACTGATGGTAGCCAGACCTCATATCGATCATGGAGAAATACTTGGTGCCCTGAAGTTGATAAAAAAGGTCATCAATTCGTGCAAAGGATAAAAATTCCTAATCGTGATCTTTTTCATCTCACGATAGTCTATACATAAACACATGCTGTTGTCTTTCTTCATCACGAATAGTACCGATGTACCCCATGGCGATGCACAGGGACGGATGAAACCTCGTTCTAGAAGTTCTTGCAGCTGATCTTTTATTTCCTTAAGCTCTATAGGAGCCATGCGATAAGGAGCCTTGGAAATTGGCTCTGCACCTGGAATGAGCTCAATTTCAAACTCGACTTCATGAACAGGTGGTATGACTGGAAGTTCATCAGGAAAAAAGTAAGGAAATTCTGAGACAATAGGCTGATCTTGGATCGATGGAGACTCGGCAGAAATGTCATGAATATTAGGTATGAAGCCCTGACAACCGTGTGATAGTAGTGCACGCGCCTCCATGGATGAAATAAATTGTACTGACCTCCCTAGCAGAAAACCACGGTGTATATACTCTAGAGATTTAACATCACCGAAGATAACCCGATAAGTGTGGCAGTCAATCATAGCCTGGTGTTTGGATAACCAGTCCATGCCTAAAATCAAGTGAAAATCGCACATGTCCAAAGGAAGTGCGTCAACTCTACGGATCTTATCATCAAATTTTAGGGGAAGATCTCTGTACACCTGAGTGATTCGTACAGTGTCCCTAAGTGGCGTAGAAATGCATAAGGCTTTATCTAAAGGCATAGGGTAAATCCTAACACGTACAACAAAAGTTGTGGATATGACTGAATGATTCGCTCCAGTATCAAACAGAACACTTACTGCCAAACCATTCATAAAGAGATTTCCGGTGATGGTATCTGAAGTCTTGTTCGCCTGATCTCTAGTAGTAGTGAACACGCGACTAGAAGTAGGAGGTGGCTTGGAGTCGGCTTGTATAGAGGTGCCTTCTATCTCATCCTGGCGACAGTGCTTCTGCTGATGGCCTTGTTGGCCACACTTGAAACAACCACCAGTACCTCGGCGACAAACACCAGAATTTCTACGCGAACAAGTAGGACATATAGGATGCGTGAATCCTCAAGTAGACGTCCTAGTTATCTGAGAGCCTGTTTCAGGATTACACGCATGAGACATGATCGTAGAACATAAACATGATTACATAGAAGGTTTAATAATTACCAGATGAGGTAGAATGGTTAGGCTGTGAACCTCTACGGTCCGGATCCCTACCGTTGTTGTTGTTCCTAAATTAAAATCGTTGGAGTATCATAAAACCATAACATAAGATAGTTTAACATGAAGAAGGTTAATGTAGGGACCTGCTGTTGTTCGAGTTATAAAGCGTTGTTACGGTAATTATCATTACCGCCACGCCTCTCTGAACTAGAACGGTCGTTGGTCTGACCGTTTCCCTTAAATGCTTTGCTGCTGAACGACCAATGGCTTACGGTCGTCAGTCTTTTTCCTAGAATATAAAGTTGAACAGAGGATGATATGGAAATGAAAATACTGATGGAAATGAGTGGTTTACAATTGGTGATTGAAGATACCTCTTCACTACTCTGTGATCAGCAAACTCCTCTCGTTCCTGAAGCATCTCAAGCTTACGGGCTGCATCGGCCACCTGTGCTACTGTAGTGAACGAAGCACAAACCAAACTGTTGGAAACTGAAGTGCGAAGAGCCCAGCGAAAATTCTCAGCTTGCTCCTCAGCTGTGCCAGCTGCTGCTCCTAAGAAGCCAGCCAAACGGAAATACCTCTGCATTGACAGTTGTAGCCAATTGTTGAGCATTGTGTGTGTTCACCATCTAACAGTTTAAAAACAAAATGCAACATAAATGATAGTCTGAAATGAGATGACATAAAATGCATGAATAATGTATAATCAATGAAGCAGTTTCTAATGTATGAAATAGTTTAAAATGCATGATGCAGTTTCTAAAAACGTTTATATGCGCGAGGGTAAACGGCTATGGTCAGTTCACCCAAAACAAAAGACATTGCGAAGCGACGCCTATGGGTCGGTCCCAAAGTTAAAAGTTTTGATAAATACACATACGGCTAAATAGGGTCAGTTTAATTAACCTGTTTTTAAATAATATTTATAATATTTAAACCATGACTTGTATTATACTAATTAAACTTTACTTATTATTAATAATCCAACTTATTCTAATTATGGAAACTTACTAATTTTGGAAACTTTCTTTTTTTTTGGAAATTTACTATTTATGGAAACCTGCTATTTTAAGAAAGTTACTTAGTATTACAATACAAGTATTATAATACACTATTACATGCATAATACACAACAGAACATGAGTATGACTACAGATCATACAGTAAAACACATAAAACATGACAAAATACATATAACAAGCTAATAACACACAGAACCAGTAAAACACATGTAATTCAGACTACTCATATACGTTCCCATTCTTATGTAGTATTATCTGTAAAGGCGGAGTAGTTTCTCAGCGTTTTCGTTAGCTTCTACTGGACATAAGGTACGGATTTCCCGTCCTTCAGTAAGGACAACCTCTTCCTTTATTAGGATTTCCCGTATACAGCGAACTGTTTTCCCCAGTAGTTACAGATTAAATGCTTATGTTTTTATTAGTTACCTTAGCCTTAAACATGCATGACCAGTTTCACCTAGTTATGGAGGTACAATGACCATAACACTAGAGGCACTAGTGTTATGACTTCACCACGGCGAAGTGATAGCTCGTGGAGTCCCTTTCAGTTATTTGGTCATTATTATATTATTATTATCATGTGGGGCGTATGGGTGCATCCTAGGTTCAGTTTCAGTCAGGATTTCATGGTGAATGTGGTGTGTGCCTTGCATCCTTCACAAGGAGCTGATCCCTCCTACCCATTACCAATTAATTACAAGCATCCCCTCTAATTTATATGACGAGGTCACCCCTCCAAGTATTCATGCACGTTGTTGACCTCATGACCTATATTGGCTTTTGTTATATTAAACTAATACAAAATTTCATATGTAACATAACCTATGTTTTCAGAACTAAAACCAGTAAACATGACATACATCTAGGTTTCCCAGGACTTATTCATTTCCGCTGCAATTCATGCTTTATATGCTATCAATCCTTTATGCCTTTACGTTATGTTATATATCCATGCATTAAGCATTATGCTCAATCGTTTTCCATTTCCATGTTCCCAAACGGCAGGTACCCAAGGGCGCAAGTAGGAACTCTAGAGTATGTGCATTCGGATTGGAAGCTATCCAGCCTCTTTTACCTTATGCATTTATTCCTACTTTTTCATACTTTACTTCATTTGGGCATTGTTTAGTCCTTTCATATACGGTACTTAATATTGCTTGTGAGTGAGTTACTTAGACTACCGAGGTTTGTTCCGGTATTTCTATTTATGGTCATGAATGTTTAGACATTTACCTTTTATGCTTTGATGATACGCCATAATTACTGTAGCATTCCATCTTAACAAATGGGGTGTTACAATTATGGTATCGGAGCTAAGGTTTCGACCTGTAGCTCTATAAAACATGACCTATGACTTATGGGTAGTCACCAGCGTCTTCCTAAAACTGACAGTTCATTTTCATGCATTCATGCATTTTCATTTTTATTTCATGCATTCATCTCATTGTCACAGGTTTATGACTAAGTAATGGTATAAGAATTTAATTAAAAATACATGTTTTAATTAAATTAAGCCAAGTAAAATACTTTAGGTTACACGTGAAATATTAATTTTAATATTTAACGTAAGTCATGAATTAAATTAAATTAAAAGTCTAGTAATTAATTTAATTAAACGTATTTTTAAATTTTAATATTTTCCCAAATCCCGAACCCGTGTTTTAAAAATTAACACGATCCCGAACTCGGGATCACATATAAGCCGAGCCAAAAACCCTTAACAGTGGCTAACCCGACCTAGCCGGTTGCCACTGTCCTAGTGGTTTTACCCACTGCCGAGCCACGGCTAGTCGCTGCTGGACTCGGTTCCCATTGGCGGTCTGTCGGTTCACACCGGTTCATAGCCGATTCACACCGGTTATGACCGGTTCCCCTGCTTGTTATTCCGTTTCCACTATTAGCACCGAAAGCCCACACCAAAACGCTATAGGTCTCAGTTGGTACTCGATCCAAGCCAAAACCCTACCTCGACTAGCGGTCGGGGTTCCTTTGTGTTTTTTGAGCCAAAACCAACCAAGCCGAGACCCCTTGTGGTCTCGGTGGTGGTGATGAAGACAAACCGAGACCCCTAGTGGTCTCGGTTGTGTCTCGCCGAACCAAAAACCACACCAAACACCCCCTTATTCATATTTTAATTAATCCCATGTTTTTTACTATTTGTTCTTATGATTAATTAAAATAAAAGATGAATTCAATAATAAATAAAGGAAAAGAAAAAGGTTTTTGATTTACCGAACACGTGGAAGAAAGGATTAAGATCACGATCACGTATATAAAATTAATAACCAAAAATCGTCTGGTTTGTCCTTGTGGTTTGAGGTGGCCGGCGGCAAGAGATCAAAAAGGAGGCAAGGATACTTTTTCTGTAACCTAATATTATGTTTATGTTTTCCTGTGTTTTAACTTAACATGTTTTAAGTTGGGTCATGGGCCAATCCCACTTCTCCTTTCTCTCTTGTCTTAGCCGTGACATATGGGGCCCACATGGGGAAACCTGTAGTTTTCCCGAGTTGAATATTTACGTGTACTTTCATGTTTAATTATCGTGATTTTTATTTGTCGTGTACTTAACACATTTATAATATATACGCAATTACATGTTATTAAATATCATGACACGTGATTTATATTATAAATGGAAAGTTTTAAATTTATCATATTTTTGTATGTTCACTGTTCATGTGTATTGTTCATGGTATTTTAATGCGGGTTTTACACCTCTAAATAAAGAGACTCGTGAATACTTAGCCATGCAAGTCAAAATTAGGCTAAATTTGGATTGGCTTCATTATGACTAAATTAAATTGATGTTTTGGGTTTTCAAGTCACCTATCGGAGCTTGCAAGTTCTTAGACTTGGAAAAGTTTAGCATTTACGTTTTAAAGTTCCCTTGATAAATGACTTTCTAGGATCAACTATAGGAACTTGCGAAAAGTTCTTGTTCTTAATCCCTTTCAAGTTAAGACTTTTGCGTTTTATAATTCCCTATATAAAAGTCTAGCAAAACTTGATTTAAGCGGGTTATGGAATGTTAAGGGCTCCAAATGCCTATCAAGTCAAAAATTAAATCTTATTCTAACCAACGGAAAACCTACATTCGTGTCTTAAAAACACTTATGAAAACTAAGAAAATTTTGAAAATTTGAACATATTTAGCCTTATTTACAACAAAACATAAACAAAATGATGAATGTTGGAAAGCATGAGGATGTGAGCAAGGCAAGTATCTATTCACCCCCATACTAAAATTAAACATTTTCCTCAATGTTTTGAGTCTAAGGGTGGATTACACCCAAACATAAATCTAAAGCCGTTTATGAATTATGCTATAAGATTATCGTTAGACCATTCAAAGGATATGTTGTGGATTCGTGAAAACTTCTTCAAGTAAACGATCGAGGCTCACGTAAACGAACACGAGAGGCTTCAATTGTGGCGATGATGATGTTATAGATAACACATTCACAAAACAACCAAGAGACAACAAGTTGGAAGGGCATAAATCCCCTCACATTAACTACATTAGAAAGCGATAATATGTACATGGATAAGCATGGGAAATACCCCCACGAAGCACCTCGTTTTTTGATTACCGAGTCATGAGCTCAACTCGATCCCTTAAATACTAACTATCACTGGGTAAGGTGACTTGGTCGAGGTCGTCCAAAGAAAGTACTTCCCCACCGCAGTAGTGCTTAAGCCGATGTCCATTCATCTTGAAGTTAGGTCCATCATTTTGAGCTAGCTCGATGGTCCTATAGGGAAACACATATGTGACGATGAGTGGACACGACCAACGCGATGTCAACTTTCAAGAAAATATCTTCAAACGAGAGTTAAAAATCAACACTTGATCTTTAATGTTAAAAACCAGGTTTTTAATCTTAGCATCGTGAAACTTTTTAGCCTTTTCTATATAAAATAATGAATTTTCATAAGCAAGATCTCTCAATTCATCTAATTCATTTAATTGTATTTTCTGGTGATCTCTCGCGGTCTTCAAATCAAAGTTTGAATGCTTAAGGGCCCAATATGCCTTATGTTCCAATTCAATAGGCATATGGAAATTCTTCCCATACACCAACTTATAAGGAGTGCACCCAATTGGGGTCTTATAAGCGGTGCGAAACACCCCTAAAGCATCATTGAGTTTGTCGGACCAAGATGCACTGTTCTCTTTAATAGATCTCTCCGAAATCCTCTTCAAAGCTCGGTTTGAAACCTCGACTTGCCCACTCGTTTGTGGGTGATAAGCCGTAGAAAGACTATGTGTAACCCCATATTTCTTTAGAACCTTTTCGAGTTGGTCATTACAAAAATGGGTTCCACGATCGCTTATAATTGCACGAGGGGTTCCAAACCGAGAGAATAGTTGTTTCAAGAACTTGACCACAACACGAGCATCATTAGTAGGTAAAGCCTTAGCTTCCACCCACTTAGATAAGTAGTCAACCGCGACAAGGATATACTTGTTACCATGAGACGATGGGAAGGTACCCATAAAATTAATTCCCCAAACGTCAAAGATTTCACAAACTTGGATTATATTTTGGGGCATTTCATCCTTTTGTGATGATTGTTGGGAATTATTGTAAAGTACCAAGTACGGTTAGTACAACTACAAGTACTGTTAGTGTTAGCAAGTATCGTTAATGTTAACAAGGTATATGTCAAGTATCGTTAGAGTTAATGTAAGTACTGCTAAGTGGATTAGGACGAATATATCTTTAGTAAAGATATGTCATAGTTATAGTTAGAGTATATCTTATGTGATATACTTAATAGTTTAGAATATCGATAATATATCGTGTGTGATATACTTATCATAATAGAATATTCTAGGGTTCCTTACACTATAAAAGGAACATAGGTACGATGATTTTCTTGTACCCATTGCAAAATTCGATTAATAGGAGATCAAATAGTTAGAGTAATTTTATTGTTCTTTGCTTTATAAGTTAGATTCTGCATAACTTGTTTAGTTGAATAAGAGTTCTCAAGTGCTCTAGTTTGGTTAAAAGCTATTGTATAAATTTTTAACAGAACATAGATCCATTCAAAGGGATCAATAAGTGGTATCAGAGCTTGTTGAGAAACTCTGAATAAGAAGAACTATACTCCAAAAGTCCTCAATCACAAAAAGCCTCACACTATGTCTCAATCAGGTGAATACCCTCACTTGGAAGAAATCTCAATCCCTGGTCCAGCACTACATGCACAACCTCAGATTGTGCACCCTGCACCAATGGTTCCACAACCACCAATTGCACAAACTACACAATGTGTAACCACACAAACTACATCTTCTCCCCATACTATATATGTTGTAAAGCTCCGTATTCTCAAAAGTGATAACTATGAGACTTGGGCCATGCAGATTGAACATTACATGAACCACACAGATCATACTTTCTGGTAGGTCATCAAGAATGGGAAAACTCCTAAGAAGTTACATTGGCTTCCTGATAGTACATGCTATGCTTTGCCTACTATCACTGCTAAAGAGGTACAAGCATAGATCAGAGAGAGAAAGGCTAGAACTTCCTTAGCTATGACACTCTTAGAAGACATACTACCTAGCTTTTATTATTACAAAGATGAAAAAGCTATGTAGGAGGCTGCCAAACTTAGATTTGCAGGCAATGACAAATCTAAGAAGATGAAAAAGTTATTTCTAAAACAAGAGTTTGATAACTTCTCTATCTCCAGTGCAAAAGGAATGCATAGTGGTTATGGAAGGTTCAGTAATTTTGTTGTTCAATTAACAGTTCATGGAAAAGTAATATCTCATGAAGAAGCTAATCGAAAGTTTTTGAGAGGAGTTCCACAAGAGTAGAAGGTGATGGCTATGCACTTCATCACAAGAGATCACTTAGATGTTACTCCTTTTGATCATCTCTACAAAAATTTCAGGGTGTATGATATGGATGTTAAAGGAGTTGAGCCACCAAAACGATCTATATCAAAGTCTAACTTAGCCTTTGTGTCAGAAGGAAGCAGCGGTACATACTCTCAAGGTACCGCTGGTGGATCAAGTACTGGTTCTTACTTCCAAAGTACTGTTGGTGGATCAATAAGCAGTACTTATCCTCAAAGTACTGGAATCAATCCGTCAATGACTCAGAACTCACAAGGAAGATCTTCACCATTATTTACTAAAAGTGATGCTTTTTCATTCTTTGCTGGATAAGATAACAGACCAAGATTAACTCTTAATGATATGTTCCAAATGGATGATGCTGATATTAAAGAGATGGATCTCAAATGGCAAGTTTCAATGGTCTCAGTTAGATCCAACAGATTCTACAAAAAGACTGGAAGGAAAATAAATGTTGATTCTAATGAACCATTAGGATTTGACAAATCAAACGTTGCATGCTACAACTGGTGGAAATCTTGGAAACTTTTCAAGGGAGTGCAAGAGAGAAAATGTCGAAGGTAGCAACTAGAAGTTCAAAACTAGCAATAGAACCAGCTTAAGAGTCGATGAAAGTCTTCCAAAAGGAGACAACAGAAATCCATGGATTCCTAAGACAACTAAGGCATTGGTGACAGTGGATGGAGTTGCTGATTGGACTGACACTCATGAAGAATAAGAAGAGCATGGTTTAATGGCTCTTTCTCATGAAGACACCGAGGTACATCCATGTTCTAAAGATTGTGTTCTTAAGTTTAATAGCCTTAAAGTAGAACTTGAGGAACAATATTAGAAGGTAGACACATGTACTGTAGAAGTTAATGATTTTCAACAAGGTGTTGCTAAGTTAGAAGATAATATAGTTTTGTATGAAAAGGGTCAACAAAACTATGAAGGGAAAATTAGGATTTTAACTCTTCAAATGAGAGAAAAAGATGTGTTTATTAAAGATTTTGAAAAACAACTTACGAAAGTTACAACAGAAAATGAAGTTTTAAAAGCTAGTCTTTTCAATGAAAGAGAAGTGATTAATCAATGGCAAAAATCTTCAAAAGGAACGGGTAAGCTAATTAATTCACAAATGGGGTATTATGATAAAACATGCCTAGGTTATTTAGAGGACCAACCTGGGATAACTCTGACTGACAAGGACTTATCCAAGGGGGTTTTTGATAGTTCTTGTGACTCAGAAGACACACCGAAAAATGATAGGTATGCTAAAGGAATGAAGGCAGTTCCTCCCCCTTTATCAAGAGTTTATATGCCCCCCCCAATAATAATAAGAGTTTAGAGCTAGATGAGTCAAAAAATGTTTATAGTAAAAAGTCTGATGACTCAAAATCAAACTCTAGTACCTTGACCCAGGATGAACCAGTTGTGACAAAAAAGGTTGTCTATTGAATGTAGTAAAAATATACGCTTTTTGGAAAGAGACGTATAATGGGCAAGTATTAAGTTCTACGATTTAGGAAAACCGAAAAACCGATAAATGCGAGTTGGTTCTCGAAGGAGGTGTATGTGTTAAGTGCCAATAGTATAAAAATTGATGTTTGGATTAGTGATCGTTTTTTAGAGAGAAAGATTTAATATTAAAGACGAATTACGCTAAAAATTACTCTACGACAGAAAAACGTAAAATCGTAAAACGAGACGAAAAACGAAACTTCATTCAAAATTACCAAAATTATAAAATATGATAAGATAAATGTAATTAAAACAAAAATCAAAACCAAACTTTCCAAAACGTTTTTAATTAATTTATATCAAACTACGACGAAAATTAAAAGTATACGTAATAACGTAAAACGTGACGAAATTAAAAATTTAATCTAAAAATTAATTAAAAAATCAAGATATGTCAAAAATAATATAAATAAGAATAAAAATTCAATAAATAAATTTTAAAACTTATTATTGATTTAATATTTAATTTTAAATGTTAATTAAAGCCCTAAAAATAAATAAAATCAACAAGAAGTCCAAAATTTTATTTTATTAAACAAATAACTTACGTATATCAGTTAATAACTAAAAAGTATTTTCCTTAAATTTTTAAAATATTTTTCTATTTTTAATTAGCTAAAAACCTATTTTTAATGAAAATAATGATAAAAAATAATAAAATAACGGGAAAATTATAAAATATTTTTGAAAATCCTATTTTAACTAGGAGTAACAGGGAAAAATGAGAAAGTTAAAAAAAAACTAAAAAAATGGCTAAAAACAAAAATAACCTAAAGTACTCCAAATTTGGAGTACTTATGTGTTGTCCGATATATCACCAGAGTTAAGTCTTGTTCAAGATCAGTGTTGTCAGATATCAGACAACACTAAGAAAAAACAAAAAAATAGATTGTTCTCGGACAACAAAGGGAAAAGTTAATGTATGATTTTTGGAGCTCGTTTTTGTTTATTTCGAGTTTGTTTGTCGACGTTTTTGGGACAAACGGCACCCCTACAATCAGTGGATTGTAGGGAGTCAACAAAAACTCAAAAACCACAAAAATAACACACTAATTACCAC
Organism: Glebionis coronaria; assembly: GCA_025667525.1. NCBI lineage: Eukaryota > Viridiplantae > Streptophyta > Magnoliopsida > Asterales > Asteraceae > Glebionis > Glebionis coronaria. The sequence goes on along the minus strand of CM046876.1, from coordinate 288,843,320 downwards.
CAAATTCACAAAAAAAAAACAAATCGATAAAAGAATAAATGCAGAAAAAAGACCAGGGGTTCGCTGGTTCAGTTGGTTTAAGTGAGAGTTGTGTTAAAAGCTTGAACCTAAATCCACCACTTCATAGAGAACTCACTACCAAACCTAGGCTTAACTAATTATGTAACTGATTTCCAAGTTATAAGAACCATACTCCAAAATTTAAACCCTAACAACCTACTGTTTTATAGCGGATCGATGGTGAATTATTGATGTTTATGGTTCATAGTGGGCTTCCAAAAGCTAATTTAGCCCACCAAAAGCTGCTCGAAACCTAAGTACCAGCTGTCTAAAACCTAAATCTACCCTAACACTACTCTAGAGCAAAAAATAATAACCACAAATCACCAAAATGCACTTTCTGGACAGAAATAAGAGGGTTGGTGGTATGTTCATGCTAACAGTGACTTCTAAAGCTATGTTAGGTTATCAAAAGCCATCTAAATCCCTAGTACCAGCTAAATCTACTTTAATTCTATCAAAAAACAAGATTCTAAAACTAAAACTCAAATTCAACACCCCAAAATTAACCTACTGTCGACAGAAAATGAATTATGCAATTTTTATAGAAAGATGAAACCTCAAATTCCATTGACTACTTGAAATCTAAATACTAAACCTGAAAACTAACTTAAACTACGAAAATAAACCTGCTTAGGCTAATATTAGCTTAAGATTTTGTCACTTGCAACCTAAATCAAGCACAACCAAACACCCTCTTATGTTTTTCAAAACCAAAATTTTCAAATAAAACTTAAACAAACTAAACTAAAAATAATTGAAACATTTTAAAACATGAATATAGCTTATCAAAAACAAAAATTAAACCAAAATGTATGCCAAGAACAATCAATATCTAAATTCCACAAAAATAATCACAAATCTCACAAATTCATAAAAAAGGGCTAGGGGTTCAAGCCATACCTTGGCTGATGCCTTCCTTGTTCTTAGAATGTGTTTATGGGGCTGTGCAAATGCTATCAAGAACCTTGTAGTGGTCCCTTGTTGTGGTTCTACAAAAGAACCCATGGAAATGCAATATGTCTTCAAATAAATAAAAGGAAATGGTAAGACTTCTCTTGGGTACCTGCAAGCACACAAACAACACCAACTAAGTCTTACAAGCACAAAAGCTAGCCCATAAGTTTTTTGTCATGCAGCTTATGGGTGAGCTGAATGAACAGTTAGCTTAGAGTAAAATGAAAAAGGAAAATTTTTTAAACCTCAATTCTAAATTCCACTTTTTTGAACTTGATGAACCAAACAAAAAAATAACACAAATCCAAACCTAACAAACAAAAATTAGTTGTCACTTCATCTTGTTCTTAGACTTGAAATTTGTGGGTCTCAAAAAATATATTTGCCAAAATATTTGAACAAAAATATTTTTTTATAAACTTAAGCTAAAACTTGCATGAAAATAAATATTACACTATATAAAAGCAGTAAAGTTGGAACACAGACTTGTAAATTATGTTAAGAAATAATGTAAATATTCATTTAATAAAAAAAATTATACAAGCTGGAACCAAACTGAAAAAATAAATCCTATGCCCCTTATATAACGGGTACAGATGGTTCTAGAATCAAAATAAAAAAACTAAAACCTAATTGCTGAAAGTCTAATACTACCCTTCATGATTTTGAATCTTGGTCCTTGGTCAAAAGGATCATTGGAAGGTTTCTGCCAGGCATGTAAAGTGTATAGTTTTTGGTTTCATTTGAGCCATATGATCAAGAGTAGAGCCTAAGGAAATACCTCAAGCCGTTGGTGTCATTCTCATTGTTTGTCTTCATCCAAAAGTGGTGCAGGGGAGTTTCATGGAGGGCCCCATAATGAGCTGGTGTTCATATGATGGGTGAGGACAAGATGTTGACCTAAGGAATCGATGATCTGGAGGTTTTGAAAGTTAATTACAAAGTAATTAATGGGTTCCAATTTTAGGGTTCATGGAATTATAAAAGGGGGTTTTGGATCTGTTTAGGGTGCCAGTTTATGTTAAGCGCCCTTTTTTGATACTTTAATAAATGATCTGAAAAATTAAGTAGTATTAAAAGTGGTGAGTTGGATATGGGTTAAGGGTCGGGCTGTGGGTGGTGGTATGGATCCAGGTTTGGGTGGGTACTTGTGACATGGCAGGTTTTTATTGGTGGTAAGGGTTTTCATGTTTGACAATTTCACCACGTGCACATCTATAAAACATTCATAGCAAGTATCCACAACATATCACCTTATTCCTTTGTAATGAAGTTTGCATCACTTGTCATTTTTGGCATTTACATTTTGCAAACTTGTAATAAGGGCTCAACATGTAACTGTGGCATTCTTTAAGGACTTAAAGTGTCGTATCTTGTAATTTTAGGGACCCAATTGTAATTTTATGTTTTACAAGGGTATAAAATGACAAGTCTTCAATTCTTGAAGGACCAAACTTGACAATCCTCAAAACTTCAAGGACTTCTTTGGAATTCATCGTTCATGTCCGGTTCTTTGTGCGGCTTCGTTTCCCGTGTTCAATTTTGCTTGATTCCTTTGATCTTTTGTTGATTTCACGATATACGTACCTAAAATACACAATGAACAAACACAAGCATATTTTTGGGGTATTTATGACATTTTTAAGCATTTTAAGCCCGATTTGGACGATGAGACTATGTATAAATGCAGTCTCATCATCTATCCACCTTTAATGAGCTCATTTGTGCTTGAAGGACATGTGCCTACAACTAGTTCTACTACCAAGCATGTTAAATCTTCTTGTAACGCAATAGATGGAAATGCAAAACGTCATGGTAGTATCAAAAGCGGTGGGCTATGTTTTGAAAACACTACGTCAGAATCACCTTTCGGATCTTCTTTGAAAAGAAGAGGATGTTATGTATGTGTTAGTTTAGATCATTTTATCAAAGATTATATTGTGTATGAAGATAAAATTGCTAAACAAAAGGATGCAAATAGGGTCACAATTAAAGGTCATGAAAAGAATGCACAGGGAAAAAGGCAATTGGGACTAAGAGATGACAAACATAAGTTGGGTAATACTTAGAGGGTAAATAAGCAAAATAAGCCAAATAAGATCAGTCACCCTAACACCAATAAGGACTTTGTACCTAGAGAAGTACTTATGAAACAAGGTCTAATACCTTTAAAGTTAAGTTCTTCAAGTACTGACATATCAAAATCTGCAAGTACAGCTAGAATTAACTCAAGTATCGCTGGTCTTCCATCTAGAAATCAAAGTGTAACAAAACTTCTAAGGGTTTATTTGAGATTGTCAAGTCACCTAGAAGAAAGCCTTATGAAAAACCAGTGCAAATGTGGGTTCCTAAAAAACAAAAGTCACTTGTTCCACCAAGTACTGCCATAACAGTACTTAAGCCTAGAAAGTCTAAAAACATAGAATCTCCTTATGTTTATTATTACATACCAGAAGCATTTAAATATAAGAGGCTTAGTAGTCTTACTGGTAAAACATCTTATAGAACACTTAAGTACGTAGGTCCCACAAGATCTGAGCCAAATGTGGCTTGGGTCCCTGTTAAACACTAATGTGTTTTGTGTATGTGAAGGAGCATATAATTAATGAATTGAAGGATAAAGGAATAGTGATAGTGGATGCTCAAGGCACATGACATGGAACAAAGATTTCCTTGATGAATTTGAAGAATTCAGAGGTGGACCAATAGCCTTTGGTGGAAGTAAAGGAAGGATTACTGGCAAAGGGAAAATCAACCCAGGAAAATTAGAGTTTGAATATGTGTTCTTTGTGAAAGAATTGAATGAGTTCAATTTGTTCTCTGTATCACAGATGTGTGATAATAAGAACAAGGTACTTTTCGCAGATTCAGATTGCTTGGTACTCACCAAAGACTTTGAGATGCCTAAAGAATCTCAAGTACTGCTTAAATTACCCATGCAAGAACATATGTACATCGTTAATCTTCATACTAGTACTCCAACAGGTGGTATTACATTCTTGTTTGTTAAAGCTTCTAATGATGAGTCTAATTTGTGGCATAGGAGGCTAGGTCATGTGAATTTTAAAAACATAAACAAACTTGTTAAGGGAAATTTGGTTAAAGGGTTACCTACCAAATCTTTTCCAAATGATCTCACATGTACTACTTTTCAAAAAGGAAAACAACACAGAACCTCTTATAAGACAAAGACTGTCAATTCTATGAATAAACCTTTGCAACTATTACACATGGATCTGTTTGGTCCAGTTTTCTGTTAGAAGTATTAGTCACAAGACCTTTTTCCTAGTTACAACTGATGATTATAGTAGATTCAGTTGGGTTTTCTTTTTAAAACTTAAAAGTGAAACAAATGAATTACTTAAAGACTTTATAACCTTAGTTGAAAAACAGCTCACTAACCAAGTCTTTGTCATTAGGAAAGATAATGGGATATAATTTAGGAATGCTGAATTTGATGAATTTTGTAGGTCTAAAGGCATCAAAAGACAATTTAGTAATCCTAGGACTCCACAACAAAATGGAGTGGATGAAAGGAAAAACAGGAGATTAATTGAGGATGCTAGAACTATTCTGGTTGATTCTCTTTTGCCAAACATTCTTTGGGCAGAAGCAATTAATACTGCATGTTATGTGCTAAATAGAGTTTTAGTGACCTAGCCTCAAAATAAAATACCTTATGAACTTTTGACTGGTGTCAAGCTAACCATAAGTCATTTAAAACCTTTTGGGTGTCATGTGTCTAAAAAAACAATGCTCCAAAGACTTGACTTGTCAAAAATATGAAGACTTGAGGACTAAATGTGTAATTGGAACAAAGATCAAGGACTTGTATTGCATTTTCATGAAGAATTCAGGGACTTAAAGGAAAACTTCATTTATCTTTACTAAAAACAAAGAAAAAAAGGAAAGATTTATTCTCTGCCATATTAAAGTGTTTCTTCTCCACACGCAAGAGAGACAAAAAGATCAATACAGTCGGTTTTCAGTTTTCCTTCCTTAAACGTATTCAATTCCAATTCGTGAGAGATCAAGGAAGTATCAAGGGATGCTTAAAACTACAAAGATGATCACCTTTTAATTCTCTACAACATGGTGCTAAGTAATTAAAGCAAGACTCAAGAATGAAGAATGGCCCAATTTCTATTAAGAACCCTAATCCTCGTATTTAAACGTGGCGATTAGTGATTGGAAGATACGCGTCTACATGGCCTTTTCTTCATGCTTCATAGTCTATAAATACAAGCAGTTCTCCTCATTTGTACAAGTTAGCTTTAGGTGTTTTTACACACGGTTAAATTAGGTGTAGTTTCACCTAGTGAATTAGTTAGTAGTTAGTTAGTTTAATATTCACACACAAAAGTTTGTTTTTAGTTCATTAATTCTGTTATATTTTCAGTTAAACTTTTGTAACTAATTCCTCCATTAATGAAAGTTCAAAGTTTCTCAAGTTCCTTTCTTTCTTCTACTGTAACATGAGCTTTTGCTCATAAGCTTTCACAAGCTTGTGTATTGTTACTGATGTGTTAAATTAGTTTTTAGTATGTATTTTGAGTTCATAGAATTTGTTAGGACCTCTGGAATAGATATTTGTAATAGATAAGCTAGGAGGTATGTAGTTCCTCATGGCCCTAGTAGTAGGAGCAATTCGTGCTCCTGGTCTAGTAGAAAGTCAAACATTATTATTCTTAGTAGTTTGTTAGGATATGCATGAGATATGTTAGGAAAGGATATGTGATTGTGGTAAAAATACGTCTTTAAGGAAAAAGAACGTAAAAGCGGTAAGTATTAAGTGATGATTTAATAAAATCAAGCACTAATGACCCAATGAAGTTCAAAGTTCGTTTCCCAGAGAGGTATATGTGTGTGAAAAACTCGTAATGATTTTGGATTAATATTGAAAGAAAGAAGGGATGCGAAAAGAGAAATGACGGTTACGTTAAAATTACACTACGACGACAAAATTAAAAACCGTAAAAAGTGACAAAAATAAAAATTAATTCTAGAAATTCCCAAAAAATTACTGAAATTAAATAAAATAAACTAAGAGTTTACAAATGATCAAAACTTTTTCAAACCATTTAATTAATTAAATATTAGTTTTTAAATGCTAATTAAAGCCCTAAAAATCCAAATAATTAATAAAGATTTTTCACTTTGTAAAACTCAAAAATTACTTAATTATACTCAAAACAATTTTTATAAAATTTTAAACTAAGGAAAACTATTTTTAAATGATTAAAAACTATTAAAATCTTAAAATAATTCTAAAAATTAATAAAATGATGAGAAAATTAATCTAAGAGTTTTAAAAATCCGAACTTAATGTATTTGATCTATGAAAAATGTAAAAGTTGCAAAAAAGTGAAAAATGAAATTTAATAATAAATTAATATTAAAATATTATTAAAAATCCAAAAATTATAAAATTTCTAAAAACTTGCAAACAAGTTTATTTTAACCTAAAAAACAGAAAATGAAAGTGAAATTACCAAAATACCCTTGTTGGGCACCGAAATGGGCAAAAATAAAAAACAGCCCAACTTATTGGGCTTTTTGGCCCAATAAAGTCCAACTCAACCAAAGGAGCTGAAAATCACTGGTCCAGCTTAAAATCCAAATCTAAACACATAAGTTTGAAGGCCCAAAAGCTGAATGTGAGCTTATCACAGCTTAATTTAACAACAGCTTATTCTTAATGAGCTTTTTGGCCCATTAAGCTATAAGCTAATGCCATAAGCTCTAATTTGACACACAACCTTATTTTGAGATGCCTAAGAGATCTGTGAAAAGAAATTTTCAAAAAGCTAAACCAATAAGCCAGAAATAAGCAAAGCAAAATTTCACTAAAAGACAAAATAGTCGACTTGGAGTTCTAGACCACCTCAGACATTGATTCAAGTTGCAAAAGACTCTAAATGACTTAATTAAGACAAATCAATCAAGAAAAGTTCAATAAGCCAAGCCAGATAAGCTGAATAAGCTGATAAGCACTTATGTAAAAGTCAAAGTAGTTGGTTTTCTAGTCAAAGCTGAAAGTAAACCACCCAAATGCTCTAGTATGAACAAATGGGTCAAATAAGGAACACCTATTAAAAAATTAAAGTTGTTACAAGTTTAAATATGCTAGAACAACTTATTGATAAGCTATCCTAAAAATAACACTAGCAGTGGCTAGCAGCAGGGGAAAAGAGTTCCCACAACTTTGACTATCTGACTTGATGATTCTGAGAGATTCAATGGAAAACAAAGGAACCCTTACAACCAGTGAGTTGTAAGGATTCAATATCAAGCAAGAAATCACAAATTGATCCCGCCAATAAGCACAGAATAAGCAAACAGTCACCAGATATGATACAAACCTTGAAAATAAGCAATTATGAACAAATAAGCAGTTTAAGCATGAATAAGCCAACCAAAATGAACCATATGCATACACAAGCTATAATAAAGTCCAATAAGCACAAATAAACTTGTTTCAAACACTGATTCAATGATTAAGGCAAGATTCAACCACAAACATTTAACTGATGAACAAAGTGATTATCCAAAACCTTTTTGCTGATCTAAATGACCACAAATCCAATTTTAAAACCTTAAATCCCTTTCCCTGGTTGTGTGAACTAATATTTAGCACTTGTTAACCCTAGTCTACCCTTAGATCTAGGTGTCCCCAAAATTTTAGTCAAAAATACCAAGTATAACAGATTTTATAGCCTCTTGTTGGATTTAGGTGATTCAAACCACAAAGCTTGTAGATAAATGCCTAAAAACACTTGTGAGACAATAGCCAACACAATATACCAACATACAACCACTCAATTTAACTCAAATCCTGATATAGCAGTTAACCCAAACACACCTTTGTAAACTGATTTCTCAAATTTTCAAAGGATATGTGTGATTTAACCCACAAACCAAGATCTAATCAACCTAGTATCAACAATCAAACCTCAAATTCACCAAAATTTAAGCAATATTCAGAAAAATGAAAAAGGTTTAGAGATTCAAACCTCCAAGATGTACATCCACACCTTGGATTGTTTGAGCTTAGGTGCTAGCTAAACAAGCACCAACTTCCTTTTACCTGTAAAGAATAACAAACACCAAAGATGAACAAATAACAATGAAAACTGACTTTTTTGAAAACAAGAGTTTTAAACCATAAAACCTTTCCTAAAAAACAATCAAACAGATTAATGGAACTCAGACTTTAGCTAATCAAACACCAAACTTTTATAAAACATAAAAGGGAAATCACAATTTTCAGAAAACAAAAATTTTATTTCATAAAAAGGAATTACAAGGACTTAGCTAAAATCTTGAACAAAAGGAATCTCACATGTTGAGGTCTCCTTTTATAGACGACTAAGGATAATTCTAGAATGGAAAATACATCAAAACCCTAGCTATGAAGTCTCAAAAATGCTCTTGGCCTTCTAGACGCGTTTGATGTGTATGAGCTGTCCAATTTGATCTTGGTTGTTCATTTTGTACTTGCGGACCAAGTAGTAAGCTAAAAGCGTTGATCTTGCCACCTAGGATTGCTTGGAGAGGAGGGTGCCATGTGATTGGTTAACGGGTTAAATGGTGGCGTCCTTTGGGGTAATGGGATTGTGAGTTCAAGCGTGGGATAGGTTTATGAGTGTGTGAATTAAGCATGGGTGTGGGTAATTTGATTTTACCCTTTGTTTTAAGTGATGGTAAAACTGGGTTCATCATGTGAATAGTAACTAAGTTTGATCCGGTTTTGGTGGATTGTTTAGTTGTTTGGCGCAAAAATCATTTGAATGTTTCATTTGTGCAACATTGGTCCTCAGCCTTTAGAAAAAGTGGTATAACAAGTTATTCACCCTTGTAAACTCGTTTCCCTTTGTAATATAAGTTTCTGAATTTAGAGTTTGGCCACAAAAACTTTCTAAACAAGGATTTAGGGCTTTTTCAACTTTGGTATGATTACAACTTTAGTACTTTTGATGTTTAATCCATTTTTGAAGGACTAGAAGTGTAATATTCTTGAACTTTAAGGGCTTCTTTGGATCTTGGACTTCATGAAGGACCATTATTGACAATTTAGTTTTGTTGAGGGACTAAATTTGCCAATTCTTCAAACTTGGAGGACCTTTTTATCATTTTTACAAACTTAAGGGACCAAACTTGTAACTATGAATATACAAGGGTATTAAGTGTCATTTCTTCATAAATGAGGGATCAATCTTGTACATCTTCAATTCTTTAAGGGTTTTCTTTGATAATTCACAAACTAGGGCCCAGTTCATTGTGCGGCTTCGTTTCTCATGTTCGTTTTTCCTTGTTTCTTGTGATCTTTTGTCTTTTTCACAAAATCCATACCTAAAATACACAAGTAAACAAACACAAGCATATATATGGTATTTTATGACATTTTTATGCATTTAATGCCCGAAAAGAACGATGAGATCATGTATAAATGCCATCTCATCACTCCCCCATACTAAACCATTTGCGTGCCCTCACGCAATGCTAGAATAAATTATCTAAGCATCTCCAAAATTCAATTTTATTACCCTTTATTTAAAAGTAAAACTTGCAACAATACTACGAAGATGTGTAAAGACATAATGTATGATTTTCATCACGTGTGTGACTTTTAGGGTCGATCAATAGAAACAAGTGAATGTCTCATAGAGTAAAGTTCGTTGGTGTAGGTAAATCGTACACGTTTTAGGAAAAACGCGTATAATGGGCAAGTATTAAACTCGACGATTTAGGAAAACCGACAAATCGAATAAATGTGTGTTCGTTCTCGAAGGAGGTGTGTGAATTAAGTGTGCCAATATGTAAAATAAAAGTTTGGATTAGTGACGTTTTTGATTTAAGAGAGGAAAAGTTAAAGACGTGCTACGATTACGATTATACTACGGCGAATTAACGTAAAACGCGAACGTAAATACGTAAAACGTGAAAAAATTAAAGATTAAACCTAAAATTTAATTAAAATTGAAATCTAAGTCTAAAATAATATAAATAAGAATAAAAATCCAATAAATAAATTTTAAAACCTTTTATTAATTAAATATTTAATTTTAAATGCTAATTAAAGCCTTAAAATTAAATATAATTAAGAAAAAGCCTTAAATATTATTTTATTGAACAAAAAACTCACTTATATTATTTAAAGACTAAAAAGTATTTTTCCTAAATTTTAAATACTAATTTTCTATTTTTAAAACACTAAAAACTATTTTTAAACTAAAATAATGATTAAAAATATTAAAATAATGCTAAAATTAATTTGACTCTTTGAAAAACCTTAAATTATATTACTAAATAGTAGAAAATTGAAAAAAATTGAAAACAAAACTTTGTTACCCTAAAAGACAAAATAGAAAATAATTTAAAACTAATTAAACTAAAATTAATTCTAAAAATTACTAAAAAAGGTGAACAATAAAATATTTTTAATCTAAAAATCTTAAACTCTTCTTCTTAAACTAGGAAATTTTTTAAAACTGAAAAATATAAAATTTTTGCACTAAAAGACAAAAATAGTTAATTAAAAACTAATTAAATGCAATTTAATCTAGAAAATAGTAAATGAACAGTAACAGAAAAATAAATTAAATAGAAAAATTAGAAATAAAATAAGAAAAATAACAAAATTGAAATCAAGGGAAAAGACCTAAAAAAGGTCACTAAAGACAAAAAAACTAAGTAACTGAAAGTGATACTTAAGGACCTTTTGTCTGTTTGCTAAGTAGGGGTAACCTTAACACTAGCAAGGGGAACTTGGTTCCCACTACTTTAACAAAATTCAGGTATGGGCAAAGATTTGCTTGTAACGTGTTGGATATTGGGTTTTTCTTGAATCCAAAGGCACCCCCACAACCAGTTGGTTTGTGGGGAGTCAAGAAAATTATAAAAAGAGCAAGTCAAACACAAAAATAGCACACAAATAATACTTTAAAGTTACTGATGAAGTAAAGGGGTGGTCTGTGAGTGTGTTGCTGATACAATTGGCAAATGGGTGAGTTATGGTTAACCAAAACTCACTCACTTTACTCACAAACTACCACAAAACGAAGTCCTAACCCTAAACACAACCATTCCTAACAGATTACAAGAGTTGGTGGTCAAAAATTACCAAATCAAGCAGTTTAAGCAGATTACTGATTTTTATCCCACTTTGAACATGCAAAATACTTAAAAACCTATCAATACTGAAAATTAATGACTGAAAACACCTAATACTAACAATATAAGTATGTATAGGCAGTTTCTAAAGCAAAATCTTGTTAAACATTTAGCTTAAACCCTAATCCCAAACAACCCTTAAGTTTCTAAAATTGAAAATATACAAACCAAATACTAGCAAATTAAATTAAATTTGATTTAGACTATTTCTAACATGCATATAAAGCATAAATGAACATGAACAAACAGATAAAACCAACAAATAAACAGGTTCATACAAATCACACATAAATCACATAACTCAAAAATAAGAATGAATAGGGTTCAAGCCGATTACCAATGAGTTGATGCCTTCTATGGACCCTCTTGAGCTTATGCAAGCTTATGGAAGTGTAGAGGATCCCTGTTGGTAGGTCTATAACAGACCCAAGGATATCAATATCTGTAAAAAAAATGAAAGGAGGCAATGGAAATGAATGAATGATGGAGACTTGTTTTGTTCCTACACAAACACCACAAAACCAATAGACAAACTACAAGTAGCAAAGGCTACAAGCTGTTGGCTTGTAGCTTTTGCTACAGTAAGATATTAAATATAAAAAAAAAGTAAAATCAGATTTTATGAAAAATCTTTGAACCTCAATCAAAAATAACCAACGAAATTTGATATAGAACTGAAACCAATCACAAAAATCCACTATCACTTCTTTTTGTTCTTGGATTCAGGTTTTTACAAATCTTTTGGTCACCAATCTTTGAATCGTGAATTTTTGAAACCAATTCTTTTTCAAATACACTAGAACATGAAGTAACAAGCACTCTTGTTCTTGCTGATACTTGGGTTGTCAAACCAGGTATCTACAATCAAACAAGAATCGTTGGGTCCCAAATTTATTTAACAAAAAAAATTAAGATTTTGAAAAGCTGTTTTGGTAAAACTAAAACAACAACTTTAAACATAAAAGAGATAAATTTTAAGAGCAATATTACACTACTGGAACACAGAATAATTGCAAAGCTGAAAATGTACTTTAGCTATTCATAAAATCATTTTTACAAAAAAATTTGGAACAAGCTATAGCATTCACAGGCGGATGCTATTTATACTACACTAGGAAGATACTAGATGCATGAAAAATACAATAAACCCTAATGTTGAACTACCAAAATTACCCTTTGATGCTTTCAGAATATGCTGGTCTTGATTCCTTGTTTTAAATAATCTTGAGTCAAAATTGAACCCCATGTGATCTTGCTTTGGAGTTTTGTTGAGTGGACAGCTGTTAGGATCAATCTAGGACGTTGAAAAACTCCTTAGGGAGCACGAAAATGTCATGGACCATTGATTCCATTGTTGTATCTTGTTTTCTTGTGCAGGGGACCATGTGGGAGGGTTCTTGGGTGATGGTGATAGGTGGTTAAGGGTGGGGATGGGTTTAAGTTGAGATTAATTGTTAATTTGGAGGAGATGGGGTCGAACCCGTTTGTTTTGGGGAAATTAGGGTTTTAGGGTTCATTGTATTAGGGGTAAAGGAAGAGTGGGATTAGATGTGGATTAGGATAAACAAGATTTAATAGTCGTGTTTACCCCAAAATGGTTAACTAATTTATTAAAATTAGTTTAAAAATTAAATGGATAGTGAGGTAGACGAGGGGTGTTTGTTGATTGGCTTTTTTATTAAGTGGTGGTGACGTGTAAGGCAGGTATTGGGTGTGATGGCTTTGGTGGTCTTGACAAAATTAGTCCCTCTATTCCCTTTGTCTTGTCATTTGAGTACAAAACATCCCATAATCAAATTTCCTTTGTAAATAAGTTTCAAAGTTTATACTTTTGGCACAAAAAACTTTTACAATCTTGTTTAAAGGATCATACATGCATTTTATGCATTCTCCAAGGGGTCTTTTGACAAGTCTTCGTTCTTCATGGATAAATCTTGTATAAATGAATTCTCCAAGGGCCTTACTTGGCAATTCTTCAAAAATGAGGGACTAAAGTTGACAAATCTTCAAACATCAAGGGTATTTTTGGAAATTCCATACTTGGGCCCTGTTCTTTGTGCGGCTTCGTTTCCCGTGTTCGTTTTTGTTTGATTCTTGTGATCTTTTGTTGATTTCATGATATCCGTAGCTAAAATACACAATGAACAAACACAAGCATATATTTGGGTATTTTGATGATATTTTAGCATGTTAAGCCCGATTTGGACGATGAGACTATGTATAATTACAGTCTCATCATTCGTCATCCTTGATTGTCATACATTCCATGCTAAGTGCAAAAACGAGATCATTGTTGGTACAAGTCACGATGCTAACACTACTCATACGTCCTAATAGTGTAATACTTTTTCTCCCCGCAGTCCTAGTTATTATAAAAGAAAAGGTTTCTAGTTTTTTTAAACTATTTTTCATGGATCACAAGTGATTCATATTGGCTTATTTGAGTATTTATTAGTCCGAAAGTAAAGTAGCACGATTTAATCGATAGTTAGCGGAAGGACAAAATATTTTAAAAAGGCTTCTCGTGTATCTCCTTAAGTTCATATCTTTGCATAACTCATTTCACGATTTGAGACCTTTCTCGGATCGATATTTGTCATGTACTTCATACTTCAAATCTTGGGAAGACGTTATTGAAACTATGGTCTTCTCTTCATATTTTGGAATTTCTTCACTTGTCGTTTTTGAGAGATTTTTCATTCTTGGACCACGACTTCATCATTTTTATTCAATCTTTATTTTGGATTTTGATATAGAACAATCCGCCTCCTTTTAGGACTTGGATATAATTATACTCATACCTTGTTAGGGTCTTTTGGATAGTCTTTCTCCATGATTTTTGAGGGGAGTAATTGCTTTTCGTCGTGTGTCTCGATCCTTCATATTGATCTAAGAATAATGATACTTCACATCATCTTCGATCTTTAGCAACAAAATAGAGCTCCTCATGCCTTGTTACATGATCACTTGTCTAACTCTATCACTTCTCGTTCTTCACTATTTAAATACCTCTAATTAAAGAGACTCGTGAATACTTATCCATGCAAGTTAAAATTAAGCCAAATTTGGATTAGCTTTCATTAAGACTATATCAAATCAAAGTTTTGGGTTTTCAAGCCACCTATAGGAACTTGCACTTTCTTTGACTTTTTCAAGTTTAGAGAATGCATTTTAAAGTTCCCTTGATAAGTGAGTTTCTAGGATCAATTATAGGAACTTGCGAAAAGTTCTTGTTCTTAACCCGAATGAGCTAAGACTTTTGTGTTTTAAAGTTCCCTATATAAAAGTCTAGCAAAACTTGATTCGAGCGGGTTAAGGAATGTAAAGGGCTCCAAATGCCCATCAAGTCAAAAGTTAACTCTTATTCTACCCATCAGAAAATATACATTCGTGTCTTAAAAATAGTTATGAAAACTAAGAAAATTTTTAAAATTTGGCCATTTTTAGCCTTATTAGCAACAAAACAAAACAAAACGTTGAAAGTTGGAAAACGTGAGGGCGTAGCAAGGCAAGTAGCTATTCACCCCCATACTAAAATTAAACATTGTCCTCAATGTTTCAAATATAAAGGTGGAGCACCCCCATACTAGAGATGAAGAGTCGAATGCTTAGGATCTAGCATGGAAAGGGTGATCAACAATATATCTAAAGTCATTTATGAATTATGCTAAAAGATAATTGTTAGAACAATAAAGGATATGTCATGGATTCGTGAAAAACTCTTCAAGCAAACGATCGAGGCTCAGGTAAACGAACACGAGAGTCTTCAATCGTGGCGATGATGATGATCTAGATAACACATTCACAAACAACAACGAGACAACGAGTTGGAACGGCACAAATCCCCTCTCATTAACTATTAGCAAGCGATAATATATACAACGGATAAGCATGGGATCTCTCCCACGAGGCACCTCGTTTTTTATTACCGAGTCATGAGCTCGACTCGATCCCCTCAATGTTAATTATCATTAGGGAAGGTGACTTGGTCGAGGTCGTCCAACGAAGGGACTTCCCCAACGAAGTACTGCTTAAGCCTATGTCCATTCACCTTGAAGTTAGGACCATCATTTTGAGCTAGATCGATGGTCCCATACGGAATCACTTGTGTTATGGTGAAAGGACCCGACCAACAATATTTTAATTTCCCGGAAAATATCTTCAATCGAGAGTTAAAAAGTAACACTTGATCACCAATGTTAAAAACCCGGTTTTTAATCTTTGTATCATGAAACTTTTTAGTCTTTTCTTTAAAAATCAATTAATTTTTATAAGCATTATCTCTTAATTCATCCAATTCATTCAATTGTATTTTCCGGTGATCTCCCGCGGTCTTCAAATCATAATTTGCATGCTTAAGGGCCCAATATGCCTTATGCTCTAATTCAAAAGGCAAATGACAATTCTTTCCATAAACCAACTTATAAGGAGTACAACCGACAGGTTTCTTATAAGCGGTCTGAAAGGCCCATAAAGCGTCATCGTGTTTTTCGGACCATGAAGCACGGTTTTCTCCAATCGACCTTTCCAAAATCCTCTTAAAAGCTCGGTTTGAAACCTCTACTTTCCCACTCGTTTGCGGGTGATAGGCCGTAGAAAAATGATGAGTAACTCCATATTTCTTTAAGACTTTTTCAAATTGGTCATTACAAAAATGGGTTCCAAGATCTCTTATAATAGCACGAGGGGTTCCAAACCGAGAGAATAGTTGCTTAAAAAACTTCAATACCACACGAGCATCATTAGTAGGTAAAGCCTTAGCTTCCACCCACTTTGAAAGGTAGTCGAGGGTGACGAGGATATACTTGTTTCCATGAGACGATGGGAACGGCCCTATTAAGTCAATGCCCCAAATATCAAAAATCTCACAAACTTGAATTATGTTTTGCGGCATTTAATCCTTTTGCGACGATTTTCCTTGACGTTGGCACGAATCAAACGACTTCACAAGTGCGTGTGCATCACGATAGATTGTAGGCCAAAAGAAGCCGACATCGAACACTTTCTTTGCCGTGAGATTAGCACCGTGGTGAACACCCATAGGTCCCTCGTGACAAGCTCTAAGGATGTTAGAAGCTTCGGTACCAAAGACACAACGTTGATAGATTTGATCCACACAAACCTGAAAGTGATTAGGGTCGTCCCAAAAATAGAACTTGATGTCACGAAAGAACTTTCTCTTTTGTTGTGTCGACATACCCTTGATTATGAAGTTCCCCGCATGGTAATTTTCAATGTCGGCCAACCATGGGGTGGTGTCTTTAGAATTCACTACACCGAGAGTCTCAAGAGGAAATGTTTCGGTAATTTCCTTGTTCTCGAAAATATCTTTGTGAGGATCTTCTAGACGAGAGAGATGATCGGCCGCTAGATTCTCGGCTCCTTTTTTGTCAAGCACGATGACATCAAATTCTTGGAGGAGGAGTATCCAACGAAGCAATCTCGGCTTAGCGTCTTGGTTAGCTAAGAGATATTTGATAGCAGAATGGTCGGTATACACGATGCTTTTAGTTAAGACGAGATAAGGTCGGAATTTCTCAAAAGCATAAACCACGGCAAGGAATTCCTTTTCCGTTGTGGTGTACTTAAGTTGAGCCTTGGTCATCGTCTTACTAGCATAATGGATAGGACGGAAGTGCTTTTCATAACGTTGCCCTAAGACGTCCCCTATAGCATAATCACTTGCATCGTACATGATTTCAAAGGGTAATTCCCAATTAGGATCAATAAGAATGGGAGCTTCGATAAGTTTCCTTTTAAGATTTTCGAAAGCTGTAACACAATCCTCATTGAAATAAAAAGGAGCATCCTTCTCGAGAGGTTGTGTCATTGGTAAAGATATTTTTGAAAAGTCTTTGACGGAACGACGATAGAAGCCCGCATGGCCTAGGAAGCTCCTAACTCCCTTAACGGTTTTGGGATGAGATAACTTGGCAATGACGTCTATCCTAGCTTTATCGACATCAATCCCCGCTTTCGAGACCTTGTGCCCTACGACGATTCCTTGTTTACACATAAACTGACATTTTTCCTAATTAAGCACAAGGTTGGTTTCTTCACAACGTTTTAACATTTGCTCGAGATTAGATAAACACGACGTGAAGAATCACCAAACACCGAAAAGTCATCCATGAACACTTCCATCGACTTCTCGATCATATCATGAAAAATAGCCATCATACACCGTTGAAATGTACCCGGTGCATTGCAAAGTCCGAAAGGCATTCTACGATAAGCAAACGTTCCATAAGGACACGTAAACGTAGTTTTCTCTTGATCACGAGGGTCGATAGGGATTTGAATGTAACCGGAAAAACCATCTAGAAATTAATAGAATTCATTTCTCGCGAGTCGCTCCAACATTTGATCCTTGAAGGGCAATGAAAGTGGTCTTTACGAGTGGCGTCATTTAACTTTTGGTAGTCAGTACACACCCTCCAACCGGTCACAACACGTGTGGGAATCAACTCGTTGTTTTCATTGGGCACAACGGTCATTCCTCCCTTTTTAGGGACACAATGGATTGGGCTCACCCATGGGATATCAGAGATAGGATAAATGTAACACCCCACTTGGATAAGTGGACCGTTACGTGTATTTATAGCGTGTCATCAAAGCATAAGGTAAATGTCCTAAAACATTAACTGACCATAAAGGAAATACCGGAATCAAACATCAGCAATCCAAACATAAGCCCAAAACATGAAAAGTAATTACGAAAGAAAAGGACTAAACAGTGTCCAAAAGCAGAATAATGTAAGTACATAAAGTAAGAAGTCTGGATAGCTTCCATCCAAATGCACATGCTCTTAGAATCCTAAGAGCGTCCTGGTGTACCTGCCGTTAGAACATGAAAGGGAACTACGGCTGAGCATAACGCTCAGTGAACGGATATAAAGCATGATAAGGTATTACTGAAATGAAACGGATGATGAAATACTGGAGCTGTAAGACTGATAAGTAAAGTTGCAACGGAAATCTGTGTATAATCTGCAAAGTCTGATTTATAAATAATAAAGCTGAACTGTTATCTGTTAAATCTGAAAACATGCATTTACTGTATTATAATTGCCAGAGCTTATATAGGTCATGTGCTGTAACAACGGTGCATGAATAACTGGCGGGGTGACCTCGTCATGCTGTAGAGGGGTGACCTCTAAATAACTGTAGAGGGGTGACCTCTAAATACTGTGATGGGTGGAGGGATCAGCTCCAATGTGAAGGATGTAGAGCACACACCACATTCACCCTGATAACTTGTAAACTGATAAGCCTAGGATGCATCCATACGCCCCACTAAACATACTTATAAAAAATGGCCAAACTGAACATGAGTGGGACGATGCAGGATATCACTCTCTTGCATGTGAGTCACGACACCGGTGACTCTAGTGCCATGGTTACGGTACCTCCATAACTAGTACATAAACTTGTTCATGCTTGTATATAATGCTCAAGCATTTTATTTAGTTATTAACATGATTACTGATAAGCTTAAACATATACTGGGGAAAAACATTTGGCTGCAGACGGGAAATCCTAATCATGCATAGAAAGGAAGTCCTTACTGAAAGGACGGAAACTCCATACCTCGTGTCCAGTAATGAAATAAGAATGAAAGCTGAAAGGACTACTCCGACTTCACGAATACTACATAAATATTGAACGCGAAAATAAGTTGACTGATGATTATTGATAGGTGTGTAAACACCCATCCTTTTTACCACTTAATTACAATAATAACCGAGCCAAAACGTGTATTTTATGTCTTTTATGTTGGAATTATGCGTGGTTTGTGTTTTTGTTGTGATTTAGGACGAAAAGGTGAAAAGTGGAGAAAACACGGGCATTCACGGGCTTTTATCGAAGAAAAAGACGAAAGATGAAATCGAGAAGTCAAGAGTGCAAAAAGAACGGAAGTCCAAGACCAATTCTGAAGATTTATCGAAGAAAAAGTCGAAAGACGGAAGTTTACTTAAAGCCGAAGAACTCAAGTCTATTTTATTGAAGAATTAAAAGACGAGTTCAAATAAATCCTGAGCTAAAAGTCATTAAAGTCCAAGATTAAAGAAGATTTAAAGGCTTAAGGACTAATGGTGCAATTAACAAGAGATTAAGAAGGAAGGACTAAGCATGCAATTAAGGAGAAAGGAAAGAGGGGAGGAAGCTTCCTAAGCACCCCTTAATCCTCCCCTATATATAGTCATTAGGATTAATCTTTTCATTTTTGTTGGCTAATAGTGACAATTAGTTCTTCCACTTTTAATTACCTTGTCATTTATTTACTTGTCAAATTTAAATACTTGTCTTGCACCTTAATTACCATTTAATTTCAAGCAAGTGTTCTTTTAATTCTTGTTAATCTTTATCTTTATTGTTTGATCTCTCATTCTACCTTTCTTTAATCTTTGGTTTATATGTTTATTATTCATGTTCATGTTCTTGAGTTTTTGTCAAATTTATTAAGTGGGTTTTGATTATCTTGATCTTTATAGTTAGTGTTGTTGTTTTGGATTGTTTGATTATCATTAATAGATTTTTATTTGTTAGTTTGATTTAATCTAGTGGTTGATTTTTCTTAATTCTTATCTAGATCGTGTATATTTCTTGTTCCCTGTTCTTCGGGGTGTTTGTTTGCTGTTACTGTATCTTCCCAGAAATTATTCCGAATAGGAAAATTATTCGGGATAGGCCAAATATTCTGAATAGGAAAATTATTCGGGATAGGCCAAATATTCTGAATAGGAAAATTATTCGGGATAGGCCAAATATTCCAAATAGGAAAATTATTCGGGATAGGCCAAATATTCTGAATAGGGAAATTATTCCGAATAGGGAAATTATTCCGAATAGGGAATTATTCCGAATAGGGAAATTATTCCGAATAGGGAAATTATTCCGAATAGGGAAATTATTCCGGATAGGCCAAATATTCCGAATAGGAAAATTATTCCGGATAGGCCAAATATTCTGAATAGGGAAATTATTCCGGATAGGCCAAATATTCCGAATAGGGAAATTATTCCGGATAGGCCAAATATTCCGAATAGGGCAAACATTCCGGATAGGCAGTTTATTCCGAATAGACGAATATTCCGAATAGAGAGGATTATTCCGGATAGGTGACATATTCCGAGTAAGCAATTTATTCCGAATAAGGGTATTATTCCGGATAAGCTGATTTTTAGGTTTCTTTAATTTCAGTTTTTAAGTTTCTGCTTTTTAATTTCAAGCTTTATTTTTCCCGCCTTTTTTATTAGACGCACTTTAAGTTTATTTGCCTTAGATTTGTTTTATCCTTGCCTTAGTTTAAGATTTGGTTTTAGTTGCGTTTTAAGTTTGCCTTAGTTAGTTTTAAGTTTGCGTTATTTATATTTAGTGCCCTTTAATTTTAGCCTCACTTTTAAATACTCGCACTTTCACTTTAAATTAGTTTTAGATTTACTTTTAAGTCATTTATTTTAATTGTTTTGCACATTTTATTTAAAAACAACCAAAAATATTCTTTTTCACCAGAAACAACTGAGTCGCATTTTGAACCAGAAATCAATTCGTTAAGATACCGAGAACAACAATTGAACCTAGCAAAATCCCTGTATCAATTATTTATTTTACTTGTCTTAACTGTCTTCGAGATTTTTTTTATACTTGAAATACTGTACGTATATAAACTGATAAATCTGAGTATTCTAATATTTCTCTGGTTAATGTATTCTTGTTCTAATATTAATTACGGTATTACACGTATTTCTAAAATTATAATATTTCCATACGTAGTATGCTGCTAATAATAGAAAGTTTCCTAAATTATAAAGTTTTCAAAATTAGTTATAATTTCTTTAATAAAATTATAGCCTTTTAATTATTATAAAACTATTTTAATTTAATTCCTTTAAATGTACAATTAAAACATTTATAAAGGTAATAAAAGTTATAACTAGAAAAATCTTCATTTTTATTATTATAACTATGTCCCGAGCCTACCGAGATACCACTTTCTCGGTCGCACTAAAACGATTAAACCAAATATATAAAATCTGTCTATTTAAATTAGTGACAGAAATCTCACTAAAAAGTGTCACTAAGACTGGATGTTAAAACTGCCTACATAACACATCTGCGACAAAAAAAACTGTCGCAAAACTGTCGCTAATTCCCTTTTAAAATGTCACTATTTTCTGTCCACTCTTCCCACTGATTTCTTTAGATGTTCCCACTGCTTTCTATATACATGTTCCCACTGTTAGCGATTTGTTTTTTGTTCTCAGACCCAAACACCCCCTTTACTGCAGTTAGACCAAAACACCCCTGTTTAGTTTTCTGCTTGCTGTCGAGAACACCCAGACCACCACCGACCCTTATTTGGGTCGTGGTTTGCCAAAAGAATACACACCGAGACCTTAGGGTCTCGGTTTTCTTAACCAAGAAAAACCCAACACCCTAGACTATCTATATACCCCTGTTGGGGTTGTTTGCTCTCGGCTGGACCAAAGAAACAGCACCATGCCGGCTGTTGGTCACGGCTGGGCTCGTAGACAGCATATAATGGTCCCGGTTTTCATGAGAAGAATAACCACCCGAAACCCCTTTTTTTTGTTTGATGTCTACTAGGGAAAAAAAGGTAACCCCCGTGTCATTTTTTTTGTGAAGTGGGCTCAAGCCCATCTTCTCCTCTTTGTTCTTTTATCCAGCCCAAATAACCAACACACCCTTTTTGTTGTTTTTTTTCTTTTCCTCTTGACATTTATATTTATTTGCGTTAGTTCGCGCATTTATTTCACACGCTTTTATTTCCGAATTCTCGCGTTTTTATTTCCGTCTGTTAAATAATACTTACGTAGTTTATTAAAATCAAAACTGCGTATTTAAATATTCTGATTTTTAAATACGGGTTTTACAATTCTTCCCCTCTAAAAAGAATAATTCGTCCCCGAATTAAGGATACGACTATACTAGGTTTTACAATTCTTCCCCTCTAAAAAGGAGAAATTCGTCCTCGAATTAAAGGTAATAAACTGATGAAGCTATAAGAACTGAAAGAGCACGTAAACTGAAAAGACAATTAAGCTGAAGTAAATTGTCTTCTAATTAAGACATAATGTTGCTGATAGGTATAAACATGACATGACTGAAGTGATCATGTAACGTGACATGGCTGAAGAGAACAGGGAACGTGATGTGACTGACTTAACTGGATTTATTAAAGGAAAAGGAATAAGAGGTCCGGATGGACTCCTCCGTTTCGAGTGGCTTCCCGCTCGAAACGATTTCTTCAAAGGTCTAAACATAATGAACACAATCTTGGTCATGATGACCCTGTCCTGATGATGCTGAAAAGCATCTGGTTCTATACTTAAGATGGATTTTCTGAATCTGAATGAATAAGCTATAGCATGTAGTATACATGAAACGGTACGTAGAATTATTCTGAAAAGATAACATTTATATTTCTGGGCAAGCTGCTGAACACATATAAGGACAACTACGTGAACAATTGTGAACATGCTACGTGAGCAATTGTGAACGTTGTTCGCGATCATCTGATGAATGCTGGGCATGGAATACATCGTGAACGTGATATGTGAAACATACTGTGAACGTGATACTAGACATATCATGGACGTATGCTGACTGAGAAAGGAATGCCAAATGGTACAGACTGAAACGTAAAACGTCTGCCTGGATATTGAAAAGTTGTGCTAATTCTTGAGTCTGGTTTCTCAAGCTTTCTGTAACCGTATTCGTTAATAAACTATGAAACGTGTATCGCGAAATGGAACACGAACTTGAACGTGAACAATGTTATGAACGCGAACGTGAGCTTAAATCATGAGATAGCATAAAACATGAACTGAAACAGCATCATACTACGAATAAGATGCAAACGTGAAAGTGAAAATAAACGTGAACGTAAAGTGAACGTAAACATCCACGTGATCGTGAACATGATTTTTGTCTGATATGATGGTCGATGGAATGCCTTGAACTCGTACGATTTATTGCTGAATTTCTAAATTTTCTGCAGATCTGCTACTGCGTGATCCATTCAAATGAAAGAAACGCACAGGCTGATTACATGGTTGACGATAACTTAGATAGTACCATACTTTCTCTAAGCCTGTGGTAGCTGATAACAATTTCATGGAATTTCGTCTCATTTCTATTCAGAAATTTCTAAGGATTGTAGTAACTCACTAACATGACGGTATTCTATCTTGAACCTGTAGTAGGTCAGGCATCTAGATATGAACATAGCTGCATTAAGGTGTGATGCGGATTCTATCAAAGTTTCGTCTGGAATTATGGAACCTTCTGGTGGAAATCTAGTTGAATAGTCATAAAACATTTTTAGTAAGAACTGTCGGCAATTTCTGCGGTCGTATTTAGATGAGTTATAGAAAATTTTGTACTTCGTTCACAATCGTCAGTCGGGACCATCAGGTGATGGCCTTCTCCTTCGCAGGATTGTCTGAAATTTCCTTTTGCCGAAATAGGGTGGCTCAGAATGCTACTTTGTTCATCTAGAGCTCACATCAGGAAAGCTTCTCATATAAATTTTCTCTTATCTGAAAATTTGCATGTCCGTGAGAAGATGATCTCGCGTTCTTCTTTAGGATTTAGAAGATCAGAATGTGATCAATGAATGTACTGACTATTTGTCTGAGAATTCATGGGAAATATTTATTTATAAATTTCTTAATATAGCTGGAGCATTAGGGAGCTCAGAAGTATGAATCAAAATTTTTAAGGGACTATACTATGTGCAACAGCAGTTTGGAAAACATCATGTTCTTTCTCTCACCCCTGATGGTAGCATGATCGGAATTTGTTCTGGAAAATGTTTAAGACGTCGAAGTAGATCAGATAAACCTTCAACACATGGAATGAACATCGATTATGAATGGTGATCTTGTAAAATTTTCAGTGGTCGATACATGATCTCATGTTACCGGCCTTCTTTCTAATAGACAGGAACGGTGCACTTCCTGGTGGTACGCTAGGGCGAATAGAGCCTCATTCTGGTAATTCTTGCAGCAAATACTACAACTCTTTTAAACTCAGTTGAAGCCCAACGATAAAGAGTTCTGAAAATAGATTCTGTACTTGAGACAATATCTATGTAGAATTCGGTTTCGTGGTTAGAAAGGAATTTCTGAAAAACTTCCTGAGATTACGTCTGGGAGCACTGGAGTAATCTGTTGGTCATGAGTTTAAGGAATTTCAGAAGTGAATTTATAACTGATGGCCAGACAGTCTTCGTAGCTATGGACTTCTAAGTCATGCGCTTCAAAGGCAAAAACAAGGATAACTTTAATAACCATGGTTGGTACTGTGGATTCTTTTCTGGCTGAGAAACAAGTAACTACCTGATTTAAAATAAAGTTGGTATAGGAACATGTGAATTAAACATGGCGATTTTTTTTTGAATGTGTTCGTCTATAATCTCAAAGAATGAATACTCCGTGTTTAACCTGAATAAAACTCTAGTAGTGGTAGATGAATTGTAAAGGTCTGATTGATGCGTGGCATCACAGAACGGGTATACCCCTTTCTGAAGGGTACTCCGAATTACTGAGGGCCTGATTTAGGAGGCTTACTGTAGTCGTACGTCTTGTCTCGTGCATTGAGAAAATATTCTCATAACATGTATACTGACTGATGTCGTGATATGTATCTCCCAAGATGGTACTTGGATCTTGTGTCTTGACTGATGTCGTAACACGTGTTTTTAGTAGGTGAGCCTGAATAAGGTTAATAGTTTCTGGAAACTGTTAAGATTGGCTGATAGACTACTGACCTTTGTAATTCTGGTCACGTCCGTTCCGGAGATCCGATGGTGGTTGAATATTATCACGGTTGTTGTCATTACCGCTTTATCTGTCGCTTTCATGACAGTCATTGCTACAACAGTGATTTCTATAACTATTCTGCTGGGTGGTCGGCTGGTTACCAGTGTCCACTCCTCTGAACGAGAGTTAGCCGAGTGAAGTGTGACATCTAGCTGAGAAAATAAAACATGGAATAGAATGGTAGTGTCAGGTGGTTGAAATTTTATTCTTTTCAGAAATTTCAAGTTTTTATTTGTCGTCTTGTTTAGAAGAGTCTTCATATAATAAACATCATCAGCATCTTGCAAAATCTTCACTCACGAGCAACATCAGCACCTGGTAGAATATCGACAAGTGGAAACGCCTGAGATGATTGAGGATCGATTAGCAATATCCATGGAGTAGGGTACGTGGAATACACCTAGACTACGGTACATGAAGTACAAATGAATACTACATGGAGTACGCCTGAAGTATTGTCCATGATACTGGTGGAAATTTTATGGGGTGATCGATACTGGTGTTAATTGTCTGACGTGATCAAAGAGATAAATTGATTTCAATCGGTAGTAAACTGAACTGAAATGAGTAACATGATGGGTTAACAATTCATTCGTAGACTTAATGCTGGTTGTATAGAGGTTTAAAGAATATGATTAAACCGAACTTCAACAATGATTAGCATGAAGACATGATTGATGAAGACCAAACATAATTTATCGTGCAATAGGATTTCACTGAAATCCTTCCGTGTTTGAGCATAAAAACAACATCATCCTGCTGATAGCTAAATCTTCATAAGGAGACATGAAACTGAATCAGCAATAAAACGACATCAACGTGAGATTGAAAACTGGACTGTTACAAAGAACTTGAGGATATAATCAACTGAGGTTTAACATCAACTGATGCGGATGGTTATGGTTCAATCCGCATATTTTCAAAAGAAAACATGTGACTAAGCATGGACGATTCTGGTTCGCTTCATACTTGTCAAAATCTTATGAGAACTTTCATGTATAAGAATTCATAATCTGGGACTAAATATGGACGGCTGTAGTCCAAACCATACTAGTCAAATTTTTAATCAAGGATCATAATATGAATAAAGGTGAACGATTTTGGGTCGGTTCACAAAACAATTTTCGGCTGAAACATGAATTTTGACCTGAACTCTGGTGAATGTTTATGGTTGGTTCACCAATTCATATTCGACTGAAACAAGAAATCTGACATGAGTAAGGATGAACTCCTATGAGTCGGCTCATCAATACAAAACTTTCGAGTAAAAGTACATGCGACTAATTATGGACAGTCTTGTACCAACCTTTTGTTATTCAAAAACTTTAAGAAAACCGACTGAAAATGAAGAAAACCGATTTGTAATTGCATGAGAAACATGAAAGATAACAGCGCCAATGTCTGGGAAGTTCCTGGTGACTACCCACTAGTCACAGGTCACATTTTAGAGCCAACAGGTCGAACCTATAGCTCTGATACCATAATTGTAACACCCCACTTGGATAAGTGGACCGTTACGTGTATTTATGGCGTGTCATCAAAGCATAAGGTAAATGTCCTAAAACATTAACGGACCATAAAGGAAATACCGGAATCAAACATCGGCAATCCAAACATAAGCCCAAAACATGAAAAGTAATTACGAAAGAAAAGGACTAAATAATGTCCAAAAGTAGAATAATGTAAGTACATAAAGTAAGAAGTCTGGATAGCTTCCATCCAAATGCACATGCTCTCAGAATCCTAAGAGCGTCCTGGTGTACATGCCGTTAGAACATGAAAGGGAACTACGGCTGAGCATAACGCTCAGTGAACGGATATAAAGCATGATAAGGTATTACTGAAATGAAACGGATGATGAAATACTGGAGCTGTAAGACTGATAAGTAAAGTTGCAACAGAAATCTGTGTATAATCTGTAAAGTCTGATTTATAAATAATAAAGCTGAACTGTTATCTGTTAAATCTGAAAACATGCATTTACTGTATCTTAATTGCCAGAGCTTATATAGGTCATGTGCTGTAACAACGGTGCATGAATAACTGGAGGGGTGACCTTGTCATGCTGTAGAGGGGTGACCTTAAATAAATGTAGAGGGGTGACCTCTAAATACTGTGTTGGGTGGAGGGATCAGCTACAATGTGAACGATGTAGAGCACACACCACATTCACCCTGATAACTTGTAAACTGATAAGCCTAGGATGCATCCATACGCCCCACTAAACATACTTATAAAAAATGGCCAAACTGAACATGAGTGGGACGATGCAGGATATCACTCTCCTACATGTGAGTCACGACATCGGTGCCTCTAGTGCCATGGTTACGGTACCTCCGTAACTAGTACATAAACTTGGTCATGCTTGTATAAATGCTCAGGCATTTTATTTAGTTATTAACATGATTACTGATAAGCTTAAACATATACTAGGGAAAAACATTTGGCTGCACACGGGAAATCCTAATCATGCATAGAAAGGAAGTCCTTACTGAAAGGACGGAAACTCCGTACCTCGTGTCCAGTAATGAAATAAGAATGAAAGCTGAAAGGTCTACTCCGACTTCACGAATACTACATAAATATTGAACGCGAAAATAAGTTGACTGATGATTATTTTCTTTACTGGTCTTAACTGTCTTCGAGATTTTTTTTTATACTTGAAATACTGTACGTATATAAACTGATAAATCTGAGTATTCTAATATTTCTCTGGTTAATGTATTCCTGTTCTAATATTAATTACGGTATAACACGTATTTCTGAAATCATAATATTTCCATACGTAGTATGCTGCTAATAATAGAAAGTTTCCTAAATTATAAAGTTTTCAATATTAGTTATAATTTCTTTAATAAAATTATACCCTTTTAATTATTATAAAACTATTTTAATTTAATTCCTTTAAATGTACAATTAAAACATTTATAAAAGTAATAAAAGTTATAACTAAAAAAATCCTCATTTATATTATTATAACTATGTCCCGAGCCTACCGAGATACCACTTTCTCGGTCGCACTAAAACGAGATATAAAATCTGTCTATTTAAATTAGTGACAGAAATCTCACTAAAAAGTGTCACTAAGACTGGATGTTAAAACTGCCTACATAACACATCTGCGACAGAAAAACTGTCGCAAAACTGTCGCTAATTCCCTTTTAAAATGTCACTATTTTCTGTCCACTCTTCCCACTGATTTCTTTAGATGTTCCCACTGCTTTCTATATACATGTTCCCACTGTTAGCGATTTTTTTTTTCTTTTTTTGTTCGCAGACCCAAACACCCCCTTTACTGCAGTTAGACCAAAACACCCCTGTTTGGTTTTCTGCTTGCTGTCGAGAACACCCAGACCACCACCGACCCTTATTTAGGTTGTGGTTTGCCAAAAGAATACACACCGAGACCTTAGGGTCTCGGTTTTCTTAACCAAGAAAAACCCGACACCCTAGACTATCTATATACCCCTGTTGGGGTTGTTTGCTCTCGGCTGGACCAAAGAAACAGCACCACGCCGGCTGTTGGTCACGGCTGGGCTCGTAGACAACATATAGGTCTCAGTTTTCATGAGAAGAATAACCACCCGACACGCCTTTTAATTATTTTGGTTCCACTTCGTGTTTACCCACATATTAAAGATAAAAAACGAAAGAGAGGACAAGAACATTACCTATTCACGTGATTAAGGATGAACATATAAATCAAAACAATTGAATGATCAAAATCGTTTCTTTCTTTGTTGCTTGATCACAGCCGGCGGCCTCCATAGAGAACCCTAGTTCCCGTATTTTTTTTTGTTTGATGTCTGATAGGGAAAAAAAAGGTAACCCCCGTGTCATTTTTTTTGTGAAGTGGGATCAAGCCCATCTTCTCCTCTTTGTTCTTTTATCCGGCCCAAATAACCAACACACCCTTTTTGTTGTTTTTTTTCTTTTCCTCTTGACATTTATATTTATTTGCGTAAGTTCACGCACTTATTTCACACGCTTTTATTTCCGAATTATCGCGTTTTTATTTCCGTCTGTTAAATAATAGTTACGTAGTTTATTAAACTCAAAACTGCGTATTTAAATATTCTGATTTTTAAATACGGATTTTACAATTCTTCCCCTCTAAAAAGAATAATTCGCCCCCGAATTAAGGATACGACTATACTGGGTTTTACAATAAGTCATTCCCGCGTCAAGGAGTTTTAAGACTTCCCTTTTTATGACATCGTGAATTTTGGGGTTTACCCTTCTTTGACTTTGAATTGCGGGTTTATAGTTTTCCTCCATTAAAATATTGTGAGTATAAAATTTTGGGTCAATACCCTTAATGTCGGAAATTTTCCACGCAATTGCCCCTTTATGAGCTTTAAGAACTTTCAAAAGTGCGGTTTTTTCATCATTAGCAAGATCTTTTGCAATAATAACCGACAACTTGTCATCACCTTCCAAGAATGCGTATTCAAGGTGAGATGGAAGATCTTTCAATTCAAGGATAGGCGGCTCCTCGATTGAAGATTTTTGTTCAACACTCATAATTTCCATCGGCGGAAGAAATGGTGCAATAAGAGTATCATTACCAATAATCACTTCATCTTCATTGTCGATTTCATTTGAAGTAAATCCTTGGAATGGAGTGATATTTGGTGTAGAATTAGGAAGAATCGGATCCAAAATAGTGGGATTGCCACTTGACGAGCTATCGGAAAAACCTAACACTTCTTGTGAAAACTCATCGCAAACCACATCAACTAAGTCAATGTGATTGATGGTATAGATTGCATAAACATGAGAAGGTGTCGAGTTTTGAGTAGCGTTTATTACAAGTTCCTCTTCGTTGAATCTCAAAGTAATAGTTCTTGCATGAACGTCGATAAGCGATCTCGAGGTGTCTAAAAATGGAAGACCTAAAATTAGAGGAACTTGAGTATCCACGGGGATGTCAACTACTATAAAATCAACGGGATAGTAGAACTTCCCCACTTTCACGAAAACATCCTCGACTACTTCACATGCTAAAATTGTAGAATGATGGGCCATCTCGATGGACATATTCGAAAGCGTAGAAGGTGGAAGCGAAAGCGATTTCCAAATGGAAAATGGCATCAAATTAATGCTCGCACCAAGATCGGCCAAGGCGAGGCATTCTTTCATATCTTGTATGTCACAAGGAATGAGAAACTTTCCGGGGTCACCAACTTTTTCTGGTATTTGATTAAGATAAACTGAAGAACAATTAGCAAGCTTTGAAAGCTTTTCCTTATCTTTCATCATACCTTTGAAATTTGAAGCGAAACGAGTCATGTGTAACAACGCGTCGGCTATACTTACATCAAAATGAACTTATTGAAACATTTTTATAAAAAGCTCGATTTGTTGTTTGTTACGTTCTTGCATTTTCTCTTTGTTTCGTCTCGATGGGTAAGGTACGGGTGGTGTGGGTTAGGGCATAGGCAACGGCCTTGGAATCTCGGGTTCCATAATTGGTATTGGATCAACCATAGGTGTGGTATGAGCGGTACTTCGTGGGCTTGTGATATGATCCTTTTCGACCATCACCTCGGGCTCTTTCTCGATTTCCTACTCCGCAGAAGTACTTGGTCGAGAGATTGGTTCCTTGAAAGTTTTACCACTACGAGTAGTAATAACCTTCATTTCTCCCTTTGGGTTTGCAATGGTATCACTAGGAAGAACACCCGAGGAAGAGGGTTACACATGATTGCTTCAAACATCTTAGCCATTCGGTCTTCAAATTTTGAGTGCCTTAAATCCGCTTTTAACAACTCTTGCTTAATCTCATGTTGACCTTGTTCCATCTTTTGTTGATTTTGTTGAAGATGTTGAACATTTCCTTCCATTTTGTTAGCATGAGTTTTCAATTCATTAGAAAGTTCGTTTTTAAGCTCATTTTATAGCTCGTTTTTCAACTCGGATATTAAGCTAATCATCTCACGTTGAATGTTATCAAACTTATCATCGTTTGCTTTTGCATAATCCAAAAATTCTCCATTAAGATTTTTAGTGTGAGCATTTTGAAAAACTTGGGGAGTGTTTTGAAAATCACGGTTTTGGTTTTGATTTGAAACTTGCCCATTCCCACTTTGGTAATTCCCTTTCTTGTAGTTACGTGAATTGCCTTGATAACCACCATTTTGATTGTTGTTTCGATAGTTGTTAGTATTTTGATTTTGGGGAGCTTTATTTGGGCGGGAACCTTGGCCGTTTTGGTTGTAAGTTCCCGTTTCTACGTAAGCACTCGAAGTGTTAGCACCAGCGGTAATGCACTCGGAGAGATCATGAGCTCCACCACAATATAAACAACTCTTTTCAAACGCTTTAACCGATGCGGAAATCAAAGCATCCAGTTCTTTCCAATGTGTCATAAGAGTTGAAAACCTATCGAAAAACCGATTTTCCTCATTTGCTTCATCATGTAAGGCATTAATGTTACGAGATGATGACGATGATGATGAACCCATATTGGCAACACTCGGTGTGTTACGAGGGTTATAAAGCATAGATCTATTCTCGATAATCTTTAAAGCCTCATCGGTCATTTTGCACAAAAACTTACCACCCACGGCGGCATTCAAATAATCTCGTTCATGATCATTAAGCCCATTATAAAAAGTATCAATTTGATGTAATTCCAAAAAATCATGGT
Organism: Glebionis coronaria; assembly: GCA_025667525.1. NCBI lineage: Eukaryota > Viridiplantae > Streptophyta > Magnoliopsida > Asterales > Asteraceae > Glebionis > Glebionis coronaria. Next base: position 288,811,628 of record CM046876.1, on the reverse strand, counting down.
GTTGACATTCATGTAACATTTCCTTAAATCGTTCCCATGCCATTGAAAAACTTTCATTATTACGTTGTGTAAACCTTGAAATCTCATTTTTCAAATGTGTTGTTTTAGATGGTGGAAAAAATTGGTTCACAAACTTAGAAACGAGATCATCCCATGTCAAAATCGAATTTGGCGGTTCTTTCTCGAGCCAAAATTTTGCGGGTCCATCCAACGACTATGGAAACAACATCATCTTAATGGCGTCCTGTGGAACATCCTTAAACTTGCTTGTTGCGGTGAGACGATTAAAATTTCTAATGTGATAATGCGGGTTGTCTTTCTCATGACCTCTAAACTTGTTTGCTTGTAACATTGACATTAAACACGTCTTAATCTCGAAATTCTCCGCAAGGATGGAGGGAATAATAATAGCTTCTCCAAAACCCTCGGTGGGTTCTTGAAGTAACTCCATCATAGTACGATTAGCCATGACGACTATTGGTTCTACAACGAGTTCGACAATTGGAGTTTGATCTTCAATCAAAGGATCTTGATTTCCTTGACTTTGACGACATTTACGAGCTCGTTTTACTTGATTACGAGTTAGCATAAACTTGACGAAGAATAGGAGGTGAGCGAAGAAGATTCTTTTGGGTGTTTTGTGGATTTTCCTTTTTTTTTGTGTTTTTGATTGTTTTTAAATTTTTTAGATTTTGTTTGTATTCATAGACAACAATCTACCAAATCTCTCCTTGAATCAAACTCTTGATTAAAGAAGTCTCAAAATAATGAAAATGATCACGTGGAGTGAATGTCTTCGATTGACTTTAGAATTTTGGTGAAAACCAAATTGTTCAAGAGGGTTTAATCACAAAGAAACCAAGAAAATATATATGATACGTAATAATACTTTGGGCGGCAAAACTCTCGATTAGCCTTCAATCTGAAAATACTCACAAGCAAACGGAGAAATGAGGCGGCACGAAGCACTTAAGAGCCTTTTTCTTTAGGGTATATTTTATAATACCCGCCTTATACCCACCTGATAGTTTGTATTTTTCAAAATCGAGCTTCACGAAAGTATTTATCTATTTTTGCCTTTTTCTTTTTGTTTGAGATTCGAATACAATAATTAGGAGATCAAATCCCAATTAAGGTTGTGTTTGCACACTTTTGGAGATATTTTGTATTTGTTGTGATACTTAATACAATATAATAATAATAATTTCACAAGAAAAACGAAAAAAACCGATAATACGTATTAGTAGAGTTCTACTAATACAAATACTATTTATGGTTAGATATTAAAAACAAAATGAACAAATTAATCACGACACACTCCCCGGGTAGCGGCGCCAAAAAGATTGTGGTAAAATACACTCTTGTTTAGGAAAACAAAAGAGCGTATATGAGCGGTAAGTATTAAGTGATGATTTAAGAAAATCAAGCACTAATGACCCAATGGAGTTCAAAGTTCGTTTCCCAAGGATCTACATGTGTGTGAAAAACTCGTAATGATTTTGGATTAATATTGAAAGAAAGAAAGGATGAGAAAAGAAAAATGACGGTTACATTAAAATTACACCACGACGACAAAATTAAAAACCGTAAAAAGTGACAAAAATAAAAATTAATTCTAGAAATTCCCAAAAATTAATAAAAATCAAATAAAATAAACTAAGAGTTTGCAAATGATCAAAACTCTTTCAAACCTTTTAATTACTAAATATTAATTTTTAAATGCTAATTAAAGCCCTAAAAATCCAAATAATGAATAAAAAGCCCAAATAAAGATTTTTCACTTTGTAAAACTCAAAAATGACTTGATTAGACTAAAAACTATTTTGATGAAATTTTAAACTAAGGAAAACTATTTTTAAATGATTAAAAACTATTAAAATCTTAAAATAATTATAAAAATTAATAAAATGATGAGAAAATTAATCTAAGAGTTTTAAAAATCTACATTAATGTATTTGATCTAAGAAAAATGTAAAAGTTGCCAAAATGTGAAAAATGAAATTTAAGAATAAAATAATATTAAAATATTATTAAAAATCCAAAAATTATAAAAATTTCTAAAAACATGCAAACTAGTTTATTTTAACCTAAATAAACAGAAAGTGAAAGTGAAATTACCAAAATATCCCTATTAGGCCCCCAAATGGGCTAAAATAAAAAGTAGTCCAACTTATTGGGCTTTTTGGCCCAATAAAGTCCAACTCAACCAAATGAGCTAAAAATCACTAGTCCAGCTTAAAATCCAATTCTAAACATAAAAGTCTGAAGGCCCAAAAGTTGAATGTGAGATTATCATAGCTTAATTTAACAACAGCTTATTCTTAATGGGCTTTTTGGTCCATTATGCTATAAGACAATGCAATAAGCTCTAATTTGACACACAACCTTCTTTTGAGATGCCTAAGAGATCTGTGAAAATAAATTTTTAAAAAGCTAAACCAATAAGCCAGAAATAAGCAAAGCAAAATTTTACTAAAAGACAAAATATTCGACTTGGAGTTCTAGACCACCTCAGACCTTGATTCAAGTTGCAAAAGACTCTAAATGACTTAATTAAGACAAATCAATCAAGCAAAGTTCAATAAGCCAAGGCAAATAAGGTGAATAAGTCGATAAGCACTTATGTAAAAGTCAAAGTAGTTGGTTTTCTAGTCAAAGCTGAAAGTCAACCACCCAAATGCTCCAGTATGAACAAATGGGTTAAATAAGGAACACCTATTAAAAATTAAAGTTGTTGTAGGTTTAAATAAGCTAGAATAGCTTATTGATAAGCTATCCTGAAAATAACACTAGCAGTGGCTAGCAGCAGGGGAAAGGAGTTCCCACTGCTTTGACTATTTGACTTGATGATTCCGAGAGATCCACTTGGATTCAATGGAAAACAAAGGTACCCTTACAACCAGTGAGTTGTAAGGAGTCAATATCAAGCAAGAAATCACAAATTAATCCAGCCAATAAGCACAGAATAAGCAAACAGTTACCAAATATGATACAGACCCTGAAAATAAGCAGTTATGAACAAATAAGCAGTTTAAGCATGAATAAGCCAACCAATATGATCCATATAAATACACAAGCTATAATAAAGTCCAATAAGCACAATTAAACTTGTTTCAAACACTGATTCAATGATTATGGCAAGATTCAAGCACAAAAGGTTAACTGATAAAAAAGTGATTATCCAAAACCTTTTTGCTGATTTAAATGACCACAAATCCAATTTTAAAACCTTAAATCCCTTTCCCTGGTTGTGTTAACTAATTTTTAGCACTTGTTAACCCTAGTCTACCCTTAGATCTAGGTGTCCCCAAAATTTTAGTCAAAAATACCAAGTATAACATATTTTAAAGCCTCTTGTTGGATTTAGGTGATTCAAACCACAAAGCTTGCAGATAAATGCCTAAAAACACCTGTGAAAAAATAACCAACACAATATACCAACATACAACCACTCAAGTTAACTCAAATCATGATATAGCAGTTAACCCAAACACCCATTTGTAAACTAATTTCTCAAATTTTCAAAGGATATGTGTGATTTAACCCACAACCAAGATCTAATCAACCTAGTATCAACAATCAAACCTCAAATAACCAGATTCCAAAACAATAACACTCAATCATAGAAAAATACTCAAATTCACCAAAAATTAAGCAATATTCAGAAAAATGAAAAAGGTTTAGAGATTCAAACCTCCAAGATGTACATCCACACCTTGGATTGTTTGAGCTTAGGTGCTAGCTAAACTAGCACCATCTTCCCTGTACCTGCTAAGAACAACAAACACCAAAGATGAACAAATAACAATGAAAACTGATTTTTTTGAAAACATGAGTTTTAAACCATAAAACCTTTCCTAAAAAACAATCAAACAGATTAATGGAACTCAGACTTTAGCTAATCAAACACCAAACTTTTATAAAACACAAAAGGGAAATCACAATTTTCAAAAAACCAAACTTTTATTTCATAAAAAGGAATTACAAGGACTTGGCTAAAATCTGGAACAAAGGGACTCTCACATGTTGAGGTCTCCTTTTATAGACGACTAAGGATGATTCTAGAATGGAAAATACATCAAAACCCTAGCTATGAAGTCTCAAAAATTCCCTTGGCCTTCTAGACGCGTTTGATGTGTATGAGCTGTCCAATTTAATCTTGGCTGTTCATTTTGTGCTTGGGGACCAAATTGTTTTCCCTAATATATGATGATATAATCACAGATTTAAGAAAGAAAATAGGAGAAGAAGATGAATTCTAGAGAGAGAAAGTAGTGAGAGAAAGTAGAGAGAAAATGGTTGGAGAAACTTGAGAAATATTAGATTTGAAGAAAAATGAAATGAACCAACACCCTTCCTAACATGCTAGGAAGGGTTTATATAGCCTTTGCTTACATGTAGCTTAATGGGGTATATGATCATGGGTCGGGCTTTCCTTTTGGGCTTTGGTTACTTATGAATGAACCTTAGCTTAAAGTTAAGCCCGTAATACATGACTAATCTACTACCTATTACAAATGTCTAATATACGATACATAATAAACCTATGACCGAGCATTCTTGTTTGACTCAATATTTTGAGGCTAACAATCTCCCACAATGAGAGGTCATAAACCTTGGTCATTTTGGAAGTTTGTAGAGATTACTAATCTTGCCATAAATGAGTCTTGAACGTGTAACAGTAGTCCTTTTCCTTCATGCTGTGATCTTTGAGCCTTTGTCGTTGTCTTTCGACTTTGTCTATAAATCTTGAGATCTTCAAATCATCCTTGACTTGTCTTTTCCATCTTGTGATCTTGTGTCTTAATCCACATGCTCACACTATTAATTGTTGAATATGTCCTTAGGCATGAGAATGTGGTATTGAATCTTTGACTTTGCTGAATACACCGTGAAGCCACCTTCTCGAGACAAAAGATAGACACGGACTGAATGGCTTTGACATTCGTCCTAAATCGGTAGCGTTTTACATTCGGTCGGTGAAGACCGTTATACGATATTAAATATCGTACCTGTGATCAGGTAGATTCAATTAAGAATCTCCTTCACAGGGTTTCGCGGTTGTAGTAGCCGTTCTCTTTACTCGACCGTCTCAAAGCAAGACTGCGAACATAAAGAGTTAATCAATTGGATAAATATTCGCTTGATTAAAGTCGTCAATTCAATTTCTTGGAACAAGTGTGATTCATAAAGAATCTTACCATTGTTGCTTTCCAGTTGACACAAGTTTGATTCATAAGAATCTCACAAGTCACCTACCGTAGCGCTGTTTGATGTTGACGCTAGAAGGATTTCCATTCGTCACTGTGAATATTAATGAATATCACTCTGAATGTTCTGGCAAGACCATAAAGATATTGCGTAGAAACCTGAAACGAGTTTGAATCAATTCATAATCAAACCACTGTTGCTTTTCAGTTTTACATATGTTCAAATCATAAAGAATCTTACATATGACCTACCGCAGTGCTGTTTGATGTTAACACTGGAAGGATTTCCACTCATCATTGTGAATACTAAGTACTATCACTCTAAGTGTTCTAGCAATATCACAAGGATATAGCGTATGACTCTCTTGATCTTCATCCGTGTGTCCTAACGAGATTTGATTGATCTCTCGGCTCTAGACTCTAGTTGTGCACTTTTAGTGATCGGAGGCTGGAGCAGATGCCACCTATTCAATATCAACTATCTCGGAGTGAGAAAGTCAATAGAAATCGTGTTGATCTCCGTGACAATAAAACAAACTTCTTTTGAGAGAAGTCTGAGTAGCTAGGAAAGGGTTGTGCTTCACATCACTGGGTCTATGATGAGTTTGTCTTCATGATGATTTGACCCGGTTTCTGCCTAATTTGTATGGAGGGCTAATTTCTTTACACCCTTTATCCTTATATTTCTTTTTCATTCTTCAACCCCTTCAATGCTTACCAAGACATCATTACTAGAACCTTGTTGTGATTGTTCCAGTGCTAGCATCAGTACTTAGTCGGCATTCAGCTACGTTCACATTCTACTCCATCTTTCTAAGGACTTCTAATAATCTATTGGATTGTCCCTGGGAAGATCCCTCCGGTTCTGGTGGGATCATAGGACTTAAACCTAACCACCCTTTTGACACCAATAACGTCGTGAATTGAAGATGTTGTGGGTATTTGATCGTAACCATGAAAACCACTTTAAATTCTAACAAAGTGTTTGAAAAACATTTAACACCTTGCTAGTTTTGTCGTTTCAGAAATGCTCCCCCTTCACATGTGCATCGATAATCGAAAGTTTTTCGCACATGTAGGTAAGAGTTAAAGTGCTTGAGTCTTATATAAGAAAAAAGTCTCTTATACCTCTTGAAGTTATCCACACGAGCAACTGCGTGTGACACCCAAAAATGATAGTTATCCATGTCGTCGACCATCCACCCCTTGATAGTGGAAACTAGATAATTCAAGTCTCAATCATAAATATTATCGCCCAAGCAAGTCATCAGTCGATAGGCTGGGTTTAAAGAAAAGGGGTAGAAAAATAGAAGGAAGGCTCGATGATGAAATAAGTAGACGCCTTCATGAAATCCCACTTCAACTTCAAATAAAGAATACCAAATCCACTTCGTGATCACTTGTCTTAGTAGAATCAAAACTAGCCTTGTCGTTAAAGTGAATCTTATATCGGATCGTTTTAGCATTAAGTGTTTTGTTTGCTTTGGTGTTGTGTGTTGTGAATGTCGTTAACTAGAACAAATTATTTAATGAATTGTCATTAAAGAACAAAATTTGTCTAGATAACTTGTCGTTTAAGCGCCAACGTCAGTCACATGCCCAACTGATGCGCGGATCGACCTAAAATTTTCTGTGTCGTTAAATCACTTTCGATCGAAACATATCGAATACCCGCATCAAAAATCATGTCAACATGGCTCAAATGAATACTTGTCTGATCTGTAATGCTATCCAGTCCATATATACTCGATAACCACACAAAAAGCCAACATCCCAAAAATAATACTCGTAATTTCCAATTCACGAATGGAAATAGCCAGCCCAACAGTAAAACAAGTAGTAAGCAAATTTATTTACCAGCCCATCAAATTAAATTCTCAAGCCCTTTGAAATTTGCTTTAAAAGTCCAAAATTAATAAGCATATCCAACAAGATCAGTCTAAACTCATGGGCCATTTACATGTTATACCGAGTATTGACCAAGGACGAGGATATAAAAACCAAGTATACCCTAATCTCACTCATAAACTTAACCTAGTCCACATTTTTTTCTCCGCCTCTTTTTTCTATCTAGAAAAAACTCAGTCACTTAACTCATCCACATAGATCAAAAACTCATCTTATATCCATCTAATCTCAGAACTTCATTTCATTACCAAATCTCACATCAATGATAATCAAGCCCACGAATCATTTATCACACGAATCTCAACACCTAGAAACCAACCTTGAAACCTTTTTTTTTCTTTTATCATTCCTTTCGCATGCTTCTCAAACAAATGAAGACCTTTGTTTTAATACATTGTCATTCAAAGATTCAAGATAGAAATTATGTCTAAGATCTGTGATAGGTCTCGGGTAGGTTTAATTATGGTGCATGTTTTAATTTTCATGAATCGAAACAAAGTGTTGTTTGTAACATAATTGTTAAAACACAACTCTTTATATTTGAATATAAATGATGGGATGGACCATAAAAGCTAAGATCTATGATGATTCAGATTTGTGTTAGATCTATAAAGATCATGACATGCATGTCAAGAACGAAATTTGATACTGAGATCTTATGTTTTCTGTTTAGTAATCGGGTCTTGTTAGATGATGTGGGATGAGTATGTAGTTGGTTGTGTAATTGATTGATCGAGTCGGGTCAGAGATGGATTAAGGTGATGTGGAGATTTGAGACGATGGGTTTTGGTAGAGTCGGAGTTTGTTGATGTTGTTATGATTGTTTAAGTCATGGTCTTGGCAATATTTTTCTGGTTTGGTCAAGATGTCACAAGTTTTTCTTTTAAAAACAGTCATCACAGTGAACTTTTTATGCCCATCGCTACATAAAAATAAATGCCATCGAAGTCTTTTTTAAACCCATCGTAATGACTTTCAAAACAATCCATGGCAGTGTGTATCCATCGTAATGAAAATACCACCATCGTAATATCAGCCCATCGCAGCGACTCATCGCAGCGAGTCATCGCAGCGAGTCATCGCATTCCTCCATCGCACTCAATGCGATCAAAAATAACCATCGGAAACTCCCAAAACACATATTCGATCACCAAGCATTAAGAACACAAATGTGATTAAACCAGGGATGTATATATTGGCCACTAAACCCACACAAAACAAAGAAAGTCAATCACCTCAGACTTCTAGAAACACTAATAGACGTGTGTCTTTTACTACAGGAGTAATCCCCACTGATAGTGTTAGCCGGCCTCAGCTTAAGAGCACTCGCATGAATGAAAATGTCTGGATAAACAAAAATCAAGGGAAGATGAAGACAATAGAAGACCACCCTAGGATTTTCAATGTTTCTAAGAATAAAACGTCTGTAATCGCGTGTAATGACGATTTGAATGATTCTACTTTGAATACTTTGAATGTTAAGTTTGTTTTTGTGAAATGTGGAAAGTGTGCTAATGCTAATCATGCTATTTGTGTTTCTAATAATGTCAAAGGCGTAGATACTAGAACTAAGAAGCAAACTGCGTTGCCTATTAGTGCTAGAAAACCCAAACGCAAAGTGAATCATTCTGGTGCAACCCCCACTAAGAAAAGTAATGCATCAGACTCCACCAATAAGAACCCTAGAAGCAAAATTAAGGAATTATATGAGTCTACTAGCAAGTCTTGGAAATGGTGGTTTGCTAATCAATGTCCTCCAGGATATAAATGGATGCCGAAAGCTAGGACAGAAAATGTGAAAACGAGTGTTAGTTTGCCTTTAAATGTTGATAAGGACACTAATGAATCTACTATCACAACTACTGTGGTATCCAATTTAGCAAATGCTCCATCGTGTTTAAACTCTTCTGCAGGTGATACAAATCACGAAGTACATGACGGGGAATCTCAAGCTTCTAATTAACTTCGTGGATAAGTTCCTGGGTACGGTCCGATTCAGAAATGATCAATTTGCACCCATCCTAGGATATGGAGATTTGGTTCAGGGTAATATCACGATAAAAAGGGTATACTACGTCAAAGGGCTCAATCACAATCTTTTCTCGGTTGGTCAATTCTGTGATGCGGATTTGGAGGTTGCTTTCAGGAAGAAGACATGTTTTGTTCGTGATTATGATGGGAATGATTTACTTACCGGTACACGGGGTACTGATCTCTACACTATTTCACTTCAAGATAAAACTTCATCAACTCCAATTTGCTTCATCGCTAAAGCTTCCACGACTCAGGCATGGCTATGGCATCAACGTTTATATCATCTTAACTTTGATACCATCAACTTGCTTTCCAAGAAAGATATTGTGAGAGGCCTTCCAAGTTTGAAATTCATCAAAGATCATCTTTGTTCTTCTTGTGAGCTTTGTAAAGCTAAACGAAGTAGCTTCAAAACAAAGACCAAACCAAGCTCTAAAGGACGGTTAGATCTTCTCCATATGGATCTATGTGGTCCCATGCGTGTTCAAAGTATCAATGGGAAGAAATATATTTTGGTAATTGTCGATGATTACTCAAGGTACACATGGACTCACTTCTTGAGGTTCAAGGATGAAACATCCGAAGTTCTCATCAGCTTCCTTAAACTGATACAACGTGATCTTCAAGCTCAAGTTAAAGTGGTTCGTACTGACAGAGGTACAAAATTTTTGAATTCAAATCTGAGAAACTATTTTGAAGCCGAAGGAATTGAACATGAAACAACTATTGCTCGAACACCCGAACAAAACGGCGTTGTCGAAAGACGAAACCGTACTCTAGTTGAGGTTGCTCGAACATTGTTATCCGCTTCAAAACTACCACTATATTTTTGGTCCGAAGCCGTGTCAACTGCATACTACACACAATACCGCTCCTTAATTATCCCAAGACACGAAAAGACACCATATCACATAATTCATGATCGAAAACCTTCACTCAAACACCTTCACGTTTTTGGATTTACATGCTACATTATTCGAGATGGTGAAAATCTGGACAAGATGAAAGAGAAAGGTGATGCATGCATTCTAGTGGGATATGCAACTCAGTCTAAGGGATATGGTGTGTACAACAAGAGAAAAAAATTGATAGTCGAGACTATTCATGCCAGATTTGATGAATTACAAGAGATGGCACTTGAACAAAACAGTTTAAGTCCCGATCCACAAAGACAAACGACTTCCGTTCACAACCGCACGGAACTCAGAACTCAAGATCACAACAATGAACCATCAAGTTCAACGCTGGTTCCAGAACATGTTCCTAGAGCTGATAAGATGGTCGACACGACAATTGAAGAGTTGGAAATGTTATATGGACCAATGTATGATGAATATTTCACGAGGGAGAAACAAGTTGTATCAAAGTCTTCCGCTGCCACTCATGATAAGAATGATGATATCGATCATCGTCAACAAAAGGATACAACTTCATCTACTTCAACACGGGTTGCTGCAGATTTACCTCCTCAGAATATCACATCAACAACCGCTCCTACAACATCAACAACTACTGTCATTGCTTCAGGGAACACAAATCAAGCATACAATGCATTATCTGACGAAGACGAATTTATCAACCCATTCGGTACACCGGTACACGAAACTGGAGAGTCTTCTACTCGCCATGTTGATCCGTCAAATATGCACACGTTCTACCAACGACATCCTTCAACACATCATTGGACTCGAGATCATCATTTGGTTCAAGTAATTGGAAACCCTTCACAGCCCGTTCGTACAAGACGACAGCTTAACACCGATGGTGATGTTTGTATGTTCGCACTCGCAGAGAGTATAGCTGAACCGAAAAACATCAAAGAAGCCATGGCTGATCATGCTTGGATCGAATCGATGACGGATGAACTTCAACAATTTGAAAGACTTAAAGTCTGGGAACTTGTTGACAGACCATACGATGTGATTCCATTAAATCTTCGTTGGATCTGGAAAAACAAGATGGATGAACAGAATACGATCATCAAGAACAAAGCTAGGCTAGTGGCTAAGGGGTATTGCCAGAAAGAGGGAATTGATTTCGAAGAATCATTTGCACCAGTTGCTCGTATGGAAGCGGTCAGGATTTTCCTTGCTTATGCTGCACATAAGGGATTCACTGTCTATGAAATGGACGTAAAGACATCATTTCTTAACGGTCCTTTGAAGGAAGAAGTCTATGTCATGCAGCCGGAAGGATTATTCAATCCTCATTATCCTGACAAGGTGTATCGTCTCCACAAAGCACTATATGGACTAAAGCAAGATCCAAGGGCGTGGTACGACGAGCTCTCGAAATTTCTGGTATCAAAAGGTTTCTCAAAAGGTTCCATTAATCTAACTCTGTTCACTTATAAATATGGGGATGACATTTTGCTTGTGCAAATTTATGTTGATGACATTATTTTCGGGTCTACAAACCCAAAACTTTCAAAATGGTTTGAAAAAGTAATGCACATCAAATTTGAAATGTCAATGATGGGCGAACTAAAATTCTTTCTTGGAATTCAAGTTCACCAATCCCCAAGTGGTATCTTTATTAACCAAGCTAAGTATTGTCAATACATAATCAAAAAGCATGGTATGACTTCATGTGACCCCGTTGGGACACCATTATCAACCACATCCCTAGATGCTGATTTGGAGGGAGATGCCATAGATCAAACGAAATATTGTTCCATGATCGACTCCCTCATGTACTTGACAACAAGCAGACCTCATATACATCATGCTACATGCTATTGTGCACGATATCAAGCACGACCCACTGAAAAGCACCTCAAGGAGGTTAAACGGATCTTTCGGTACCTTAAGAATACCATTCACATGGGACTCTGGTATCCGAGGGAAACCGGTTTCTTTCTAACAGCCTATTTAGATTCTGATCATGTAGGGTGTCTTGATACACGTAAAAGTACTTCTGGTGGTGCACAATTTCTAGGACAAGATAAGCTTATGGATGGTCTTCCAAGAAGGAGGATTGCACGTCACTTTCATCAGCCGAAGCGGAGTATGTGTCTCTATCTGCGTGTTGTGCTCAAGTTCTTTGGATGAGAACACAACTCACGGATTATGGCTTCCACTTTGATAAAGTACCTATGTACTGTGACTCAAAGTCGGCCATAGCCATCTCCTGCAATCCGGTACAGCATTCCCGCATGAAGCACATTGATGTCAGATATCACTTCATTAAGGAACAAGTTGAAAAGGGTATTGTTGAATTATACTTTGTTGGAACTGATTAACAATTAGCTGACTTGTTTACAAAATCTCTTTCGAAAGAGAGGTTTGCGTATCTAGTTAGGCAAATTGGTATGAGATGTTTGACTCCAGCAGAACTGGAGATTCTGGCAAAGAAGCCTGCTTGATTCACCTATCAAACATCTACTTGTAAATATTTTTGAAAAAGCAAAATACAAAAATATAAAACACATAAAAGACATCATAAAATAGTAAGCTAAAAGCGTTGATCTTTCCACCTAGGATTGCTTGGAGAGGAGGGTGTCATGTGATTGGTTAATGGGTTTAATGGTGGGGTCCTTTGGGGTAATGGGATTGTGGGTTCAAGCGTGGGATAGGTTTATGAGTGTGTGAATTAAGCGTGGGTGTGGGTAATTTGATTTTACCTTTTGTTTTAAGTGATGGTAAAATTGGGTTTATCATGTGAATAGTAACTAAGTTTGATCCGGTTTTGGTGGATTGTTTAGTTGTTTGGCGCAAAAATCATTTGAATGTTTCATTTGTACAACATTGGTCCTCATCCTTTGGAAAAAGTGGTATAACAAGTTATTCACCCTTGTAAACTCGTTTCCCTTTGTAATATAAGTTTCTGAATTTAGAGTTTGGCCACAAAAACATTCTAAACAAGGATTTAGGGCTTTTTCAACTTTGTTATAATTACAACTTCAGTCATTTTGATGTTTAATCCATTTTTAAAGGACTAGAAGTGTAATATTCTTGAACTTCAAGGGCTTTTTTTGATCTTAGACTTAATGAAGGACCATTATTGGCAATTTAGTTTTGTTGAGGGACTAAATTTGCCAATTCTTCAAACTTGGAGGACCTTTTTGTCATTTTGACAAACTTAAGGGACCAAACTTGTAATTATGAATATACAAGGGTATTAAGTGTCATTTCTTCATAAATGGGGATCAATCTTGTACATCTTCAAGTCTTCAAGGGTTTTCTTTGATAATTCACAAACTAGGGCCAGGTTCATTGTGCGGCTTCGTTTCCCGTGTTCGTTTTTCCTCGTTTCTTGTGATCTTTTGTCTTTTTCAAGATATCCATACCTAAAATACGCAAGTAAACAAAAACAAGCATATATATGGTATTTTATGACATTTTTATGCATTTAAAGCCTGAAAAGAACGATGAGATCATGTAAAAATGCCATCTCATCCATATGCATATCAGAAGTATAAAAGGAACCCATTGGTAGAAGGGTCAGACACACCTTCATCATCATTATTCATTTCATATTAATAGTATAAATCCTTAGTAAGGATCAAGTTATTTAGTTATTATGTTTCTTCTTGTTCATAGTATTTGTATTCCACACTTATATTGTGTGTTTCATTAAGAGTCTCTCTGTGAATATACTTGTGATGACAGAAGTCGTTCACCATCCTTAACAGGCTGCAAGTTCCACATCTAGTGGACCAAAAAAGTGGTATCAGAGCCTGGGAGAGTCTCTTCTCAAGAAGAAACAATTTTTCTTTTTACTAACATCATTGTTTAATCATGTATTCTTCTAGTTCTACTGAAAAAGCAGAAGCTAGCACCTCTAAAACATAGCAAACACAACAAATCATTGCTACTGTTTCTAATACTAATGTAAAATTCCCACTCTTGAAGAAGGATGAGTATGATAGATGGGCCATGAAGATGGAATGCTGGATCACCAATACTGATCTAGACCTATGGAAGATTGTCCAGACCGGAAACAACAAGAAAAATACTGGTAGAGACAAGAATGGTAATATCACCATTCTCGATCCTAAAACTCATGAAGAAATCACTGCTGTTCAGAAGGAAATCAAAGCAAAAACCATTTTGCTTCAGTCCCTTTGATGTGTCGAGATATGTATAGTGATAATTAAGATACGTTATAGGGTAAATTAGAAAATTACCTTTAGGAAAAAGTAATAGACTAATATTACCAAAGACGAATTCAATTAAACACGTGATGGACCAAGTTCGTTGTACACGAAGATCTTATGAATTTGAGACGTTTTTATATCGATTTGGACAATTGATTCAAATTGGTTGTCGGTTTTTAAACTAAAATTAAAATCTACCAATTTTAAACTATTTAATTTTAACCTAAAGTGCATGAATCGTAAACCCCAAACTTATTTAATCTAATAACAATTACTTAAAATTTAAAACTATTTAAAAATTAAACTTATTTAAAAATCTATAAAAATTAATCTATTTAATAAAAATAACTTTTACACTATTTTAGAAATCTAATTAAACTTTTTAAACTAATTAACTTTATTAAAATTTACTTGTACCAAATCTATTTTTTTAAAACTAATTTTATTTAAATCTAAAATAGTAAAAATCTAATTATTAAAATAAACTAATTAAACTTTTAAATTAATAAAAACATTTCTTTATTTTATTTTATTTTATTTTACTTTGAAGCTAATTATTATTTTAAAAACTCAAAATTTACTTTAATAAAAATATTACTAAAACTTTATTAAAAACGGTGACTTACTTAAACAAAACTTCAATTAAGATCTGCCAGAAGTAAGATGCTATATTAATGAAGTTATAGAAAGTAAAACCAAATAAGCCAGTTAGCTCAGATGGCTAACACGTTGGCCCTGTGACCAGGAGGTCACAGGTTCGATTCCCATGAGGGACCAATTTTTTTGTGATATATATTTTTTTGACAGTAACAATGTTCAGTCACAAGAGGTGACTTTTTCACAAATTTAATGAAAAGCTGAAAAGGATTTCAACTTATGGGGTAATCAGATCAAAGGGATCTGATAAGCTATTTGCTTAAACAAAAACACAGCAAGAATTAAATTGAATAAACCGAAATGAATATACCAACAAACAAATCAGTTACAATAAGCACAACTCAACAACAGTCATCCAGAATCAAGTTCAGTAAACCAATTCAGTAGGTTTATACTACTCAAACTATATAAACCAACGATTTAAGCAAAGCAGAGAATTAAAGTTTCTAAAAAAAATCAGTCCAAAACAAATAAAACTGATAAAAAGAAAATCACAAGTAGATGCAGTCACTTACTACAACTTATCATATTAAAACTCAAAATGTTTAAACTAAATAAAACAAACCAAATATCAAAACAAAACAAGGCAAACTTATTAAATCGCAATGCAGCTACAGCTTATCAAATCAGACAGACAGATTAGCAGATATAAGCTAAACAAATCGAACTAAAGCTTATCAAATTATCATTTTAATTCCCCAAAATCATAAGTTTAGTCAGTTTAATAAAATACAATAATCATACTCCTTCAACCCTAATCCCATATAAGCTAAGCAACTCGACAGAACATGAACAACAGTTAACACCATTTCAGTAATACCTAGCAGCTTATATATTTCAACTTAAACAGGAACATCTCGATATGCAGATTCAAACAAAGCTGATTGATAAACCAAAATCGATCATTAAACAAATCAATCAACAGATTCATAAACATTAATCTCTAAAAACAAAAAAGATCCAAATAACTCTAGATCATTTATATCATTCATAACAAATTAATTAACA
Organism: Glebionis coronaria; assembly: GCA_025667525.1. NCBI lineage: Eukaryota > Viridiplantae > Streptophyta > Magnoliopsida > Asterales > Asteraceae > Glebionis > Glebionis coronaria. The sequence continues at coordinate 288,795,713 of CM046876.1, read as the reverse complement.
ATAAAATTAACTAGGAAACTTACCCTTTGAAGAAAACCTTTGAGACGAAGGTTGTGCTGAACAACCTTATGAACCGGAATCAATACCACCAAACGAACCACAATTCACCATCAATATGAATCTCGAACAGTTTTTCATAAACTTCCAGTGGGGAAGTTTATCCACCAAATTTTACTTCTATTATCCAGTCTAAGCTATTAATGAGCTTAGATCGAATAACATAAACATCATTATGATAAAACAGATTTTAGATTTAAATTGCAATATTAACCAAAAATAGTAAGTAGGCACGATTTTGACTAAAACTCAAATAACTTTTATTAATAATCAATAAATGATTACAATACTTGATAAAAGAAATTAAAAATTAACCCTAATTCTATTTCTGTATAATAACATTAAAGTAAAAAGATGGATGATGGGTTCCAGCCAGTAATACTTTGCCACGTACCCTTGCGCCTCCATTTTCTCTTCCTTAAAACATGGGGAATTAATTCCCCATGCGTGTGAATAACTCTTGTGAACAAAAGCCCTATTTAATTTGATGATTTATTTGTGACAATCCGTCAATTTATGATTGATATTTTATTCTCAATATTTATTTGAAAATATTATTTTATGAACTCACTTATTTTTGGGAAGAAATTTGGATTTACGTCTTGAAGTAGCGTCGACTACGTCTAAACCGGAGGATTCAACGTAACGTGCTTACGTTTACATACACCGTTTTGGTGACAGTCCGACATTTCAGAAAATAAATTTATCCGCGAATATTATTTTGGAGTTTTAAATTTGTGTTGATTCATAAACTCACAAATTTACGAGAAGAGATTAGGACTTACGATTTTATTTTAACGTCCTTTATGACTAAACCGGAAACCTTAGAATTACGTATTTACGTTTTCGAACTCCGTTTTTGATGAGACAATTTTTATTAGATTCATTTTGTGTCGTTGATTCATAATTTATAAAAACGTTTTTCGTAAAACGACCCGAGGGCACGCAAATCGAGGAAACTAGAATCAAGGAGTACCCGTAAATTACTGAGGTGGGATAAAATACATTATCCCACCCCACTAGCACACATGGAGCGGCCAAACTATTGCCTCAACACATGAGGTGTCATGTTTTTAAGCAAACTAACAACACATGTCTTGTAAGCTACACTTCACACAACACATCAAAACCACCAAACCAAAACCACACACTCATTTTTCCACTCATGCAAACAACTACACATTTCTCTCATCCTCTCAATTGTGTCGTCCCATATCTCACCCTAAACACCATTTTGATCAAAATTTACCATGGAATCTTATGTTATTTACACATAAGATGAAGTCCTTTTGAAGCTCTATAGATTGGTGGTGCTTATAACATCTGATGAGACTGCTTTTATACATGGTCTCATCGTCCAAATCGGGCTTAAATTGCATAAAATGTCATTAAAATTGCCAAATATATGCTCGTGTTTGTTACTTGTGTATTTTTAGGTACGTATATTGAGGAAATGGCAAAAGATCACAAGAATCATTCAAAAACGAACACGGGAAACGAAGCCGCACAATAAATCGGGGCCAAGTTTGGAAATTTGCAAACTGACCCTTGAAGAATTGAAGATTGGAAACTTTAGTCCCTCATCTTTGAAGAACTTGTCACAAATGACCCTCCAAATGTCAATTGTACAAGAATGGTCCTTAAGGAATGAAGACTATACAAGATCAGCCCTTGAAGTATGAAGAAAATGCATAAAATATCCTTGTTTAAGTTTATAAACAATATGTGCCAAAAATGACAACTTGCCAAAAGTTGTCATGTGTTAAATGGGCATTGACAGCATTTTATTACAACATGGAAGAAAAATGAACCTTTGGGGACCAATACTGTCAAACAGATCCCCCCAACCAGTGACTGACACGTCAACAATACCCACCCAAAAACCCATTTACCCATACCCTACCCGACCTGCCCACCCATTAACCCAAAACCCAAGTTAATTAAATACTCCCCAGTCAAACCCTTAGTCAAACCTTCCCACTTTCCCACCAAACAGATTTTTAAATTTGTTTATTCCCAAAATAGATTAAACCCCCATCCTAATCCCACTTAAACCCGAAATTTCCCCATCATCAATTCACCTTAATTCAAAGGGGTTTTGATTCCTCTTGTGCAGAATGCTAATTAAGCTTACCCTCACTTGATCCCACCTCCTAAACCACCACAAGACACACCCATGTGTCTTGTGGGACCCTCCCCTGCAACATCACTTTCGCCCAAAACCCTAAACCCGACAAAAGGAACGGCTAGATTGGACTCCTTGCCCCCCAAGATCATTTCAACGCCTATGATGCATTCAAACATCACCAACAACAACTGGCATCACATGGACGATTTTTGACCAGTTTGAAGACAAAAGACCAAAGGGCTTTTTGGAGATTTCATATATTAGGGTTTAGCATACTAGAATGTTCTTTGTACGCCTATAAAAGGCGGCTTAGCTTAGCATTTTACTTTTGTTCCAGAATTTTTAGCTAATCCTTGTAATCCCTTTTTAATGTAATAAAAGTTGGTATTTTTGGGTATAAAAATTAATTCCTTTTTGTTAGTTTTAAAAGTTGGTGTTTGATTTAGCTATAATTCTGAGTTCCATTCACATTAGTTCAAAACATTTTATGTTTTGAAGTTTTCAAAAAAGTTTCTGAAACATTGATTTCACTTGGTGAAATCTTGTTTCATGATTGATTTTCCAGGATTGTAAGTTGTAGGATTAAGGTGTTTTTGAAGGTAACATAAGGTTTTTGGAAAGGAAAGTTTTTGAGAAAGATTTGAAAAGGTTTTTCAAGAGGTTTAAAAAAGATCAGAAAACATATTTGTATTGTGCTTGTTCTTCTCTTTTTTCTTAGCAGGTGTTAAGAGTTTGTTGTTGTCCAAGGATCAGCATAGGCCCGGGCCTATAGGGAGGTGGTTTATAGATACTTGCCTTGCCAAACCTTCACGCTTTCCAAAGTTTATCTTTTTGTTATCGTTTTGTTGCAAAATAAGGCTAAAAATGGCCAAATTTTAAAATTTTTCTCATGTTTTATAAGTGTTTGAAGACACGAATGTAGGTTTTCCGATGGCGAGAATAAGAGTAATTTTTGACTCGACCGTGCGTGTTGAGCACTTAGCTTTGATTCCTTGACTACACATTAGGCTAAGTCTCTTAAATGAGGACGAGAAATGATAGAGTTAATTATAAGTTACTATGCTAAACGTAGAGTACTCGTATTCTTTCAAAAACTCATGTGTTCTCGTTGTTTGCTTATTCTCCCTTCGCTTGTAAATATTTTTTGCTTAATAAATATTGACTTAGTGGTTTCGTTAGGATTGTTGGGTTTCTAGTCTTTTCTAGTAGCTTCCGTGTAATTAAATTGGGGAGACATTAAGGTATCGCCAGCGTCACGGTTTTGAAGTATTGGCACCCGAATAATCGAAAGCTTCACCCAGTAATAAGATTTCAAGTGGTCACCTAAATCTAGCAAACAATTTGAAGCCCCACAAGGCCTAGAATCTATGCAAAATTGAAAGTGAATCAAGCCTTAATCTTCGAAGCTTTAAAGATCCAAAATTCGCTTTAGCGTGAGGATATACGTCTTTGGCTAATAAAACCACCGATGAGGCGGATAATAAAAGGCAAGGCAAGACCGAAGTCATAATAAAAGCTTCATGGCGAAGTTGAATAAAAGATGGAGGTAAACCAAAGATAATAAGGTCCTTCCGTTAGGGGGCGTATAAAAGTCTTGGTAATAAGTCTCATGTTCAAAACCGTTATAAAACCATGTTTATCGATTCTTCTTGTCAACTTAATTTTTTAACATCGTTGTCTATTAGGAGGGGTTATTGATTTGATGGTCTTAGTTACACCGTTGGGACTCTATTTTTAGACCTAAATCTCTATTATCGCATAAGTCAACAATGAATCCTCGTGATCATTAAGACATAATAAAATATAAGAGATACAACTTAGGAATAATGGGAGAATAAGTACGTGATTAGGGCATATGAGTAGTGTTAGCATTACTAACTTATAATGACAATGATCTCGTTACACGCTTGGCATGAAATTAAGGTGAAAATCGAGGATGATGAAATTATTTCTAACGAAGCATTCACGTGTTCTTATTCTATGAACCTAAACGTCCCATTTTGCGATGAAAATCATACATTATGTCTAAAACGCAAGTAGTAGTAATAGTAGTAGTGTAGCTAGTTTATCATTACAATAAAGTAAATAAATTTGAATTTTGGAGAAGCTACGATACTTTATTCTAGCATTGCGTGAGGGCACGACAATGGTTTAGTATGGGGGAGTGATGAGACTGCTTTTATACATGGTCTCATCGTCCAAATCGGGCTTAAATTGCATAAAATGTCATTAAAACTGCCAAATATATGCTCGTGTTTGTTACTTGTGTATTTTTAGGTACGGGTATTGAGGAAATGGCAAAAGATCACAAGAATCATTCAAAAACGAACACGGGAAACGAAGCCGCACAATGAACCGGGCCCAAGTCTGGAAATTTGCAAAATGACCCTTGAAGAATTGAAGATTGGCAACTTTAGTCCCTCATCTTTGAAGAACTTGTCACAAATGACCCTCCAAATGTCAATTGTACAAGAATGGTCCTTAAGGAATGAAGACTATACAAGATCAGCCCTTGAAGTATGAAGAAAATGCATAAAATGTCCTTGTTTAAGTTTATAAACAATATGTGCCAAAAATTACAACTTGCCAAAAGTTGTCATGTGTTAAATGGGCATTGACAGCATTTTATTACAACATGGAAGAAAAATGAACCTTTGGGGACCAATACTGTCAAACAGCCATACATATCCCCCCAACCAGTGACTGACACGTCAACAATACCCACCCAAAAACCCATTTACCCATACCCTACCCGACCTGCCCACCCATTAACACAAAACCCAAGTTAATTAAATACTCCCTAGTCAAACCCTTAGTCAAACCTTCCCACTTTCCCACCAAACAGATTTTTAAATCTGTTTATTCCCAAAATAGATTAAATGTAACACCCCACTTGGATAAGTGGACCGTTACGTGTATTTATGGCGTGTCATCAAAGCATAAGGTAAATGTACTAAAACATTAAATGACCATAACGGGAATACCGGAATCAAACATCGGTAATCCAACCTAAGCTCAAAACATGAAAAATAAAATACTGAAAGAAAGGACTAAACAATGTCCAAATAAGCAGAATAATGTAAGAACTGCACAAAGTAAGAAGTCTGGATAGCTTCCATCCAATGCACATACTCTTAGAATCCTAAAAGCGTCCTGGTGTACCTGCCGTTAGAACATGAAAGGAACTACGGCTGAGCATAACGCTCAGTGAACGGATATAAAGCATGATAAGAATATACTGAATGAAACAGGCGATAGAATACTGAAGCTGTATGACTGATATGTAACATGTGGTAGAACTCTGCATAAAATCTGAGCAACCTGGTTCATATATACTGATACTGAAATATAACTATTAATTCTGAAAACATGCATTTACTGTATTTTATTTGCCAGAGCTTATATAGGTCACGTGCTCTAACAACCGTGCATGAATAACTGGAGGGGTGACCTCGTCATGCTGTAGAGGGGTGACCTCTAAATAACTGTGCTGGGTGGAGGGATCAGCTACAATGTGAAGGATGTAGAGCACACACCACATTCACCCTGATAACTTGTAACACATATAAGCCTAGGATGCATCCATACGCCCCACTAAAAATACTGATAAAATGGCCAAGCTGAGCTGAGTGGGACGATGCAGGATATCACTCTCCTGCATGTGAGTCACGACACCGGTGCCTCTAGTGCCGTGGTTACGGTACCTCCGTAACTAGTACATAAACTGGTCGTGCTTGTATATAATGCTCAGGCAATTTATTTAGTTATTAACATGATTACTGATAAACTTAAACATATACTGGGGAAAACATTTGGCTGCAGACGGGGAATCCTAATCATGCATAAAAGAAAGTCCTTACTGAAAGGACGGAAAATCCGTACCTCGTGTCCAGTAATGAAATCAGAATGGAAGCTGAAGGATCGACTCTGACTTCCCGGTTACTACATGAATAAGGGACGTGAAATGAGTTGTCTGATTACCGACTCTGATTACTGTTTAATATTGTTCTTAATTCCTTTTTGCGTGTTCTCGTATTATTTTACTGGTTGCGTATAAACTGATTAATCTGAGTGTTCTTTAATGTTTAATGATTAGTATATATCCTGTACTTCTGATTACTAGTATAATATACTGATTCTAATATTATAATACTATTATTAGTAACCTGCTAAAAAATAGAAAGTTTCTTAAATTAGAAAGTTCCCAAAATAATTTAATTCATTTAATAAAATTATACCCTTTTTAAAATATGAAAGAACTATATAATTTAATTCATTAAAATATACAATTAAAACATTTATAAAATTAAGTAATAAAAGGTATAATTTAACAATCTTCATTTTTTTTTATTTTAACTATAACTCGAGCCTACCGAGATACCCCTTTCTCGGTCGCACTAAAACAATTCAATAAATATATAAAATCCGCCTACTAGAACTAGCGACAGAAAAATCTGTCGCTAAAACTGTGTGACTAAAACTGTCCATAAAACTGTCACTACATAACTGCGACGGAATTATGTGTCACTAAATCGTCGCTATTTTCAATCTAAAATTATTAGTTTCTGCCCAAAAACTTTCCCACTGTTCTCCTATTATTTCCCACTGATTTCATCATGTTCCCACTGTTTGGTTCCCACTGTCTAAACCAAACACACCCTGCTGATTGTTCATCCCCACAGCATGTAATCCCAAACACCCCTTTACTGCAGTTAGTCCCAAACACACCCTGTTTTCTTATTGGTTCGGGCTGGTCACAACACAACCACCACCGAGACCTGTGTGGTCACGGCTGGCAGCAAGACGACACACCGAGGCCCTTTTGGGTCTCGGTTTCTGTGATAAGAGTAAAAACCCGACACCCCTTCATATTACTTATGTTACCCATTTGTTAGATCAATAAAACATGTTGCTATGATAATAATTAAAACGAAATTAAAAGGAAAGATGAATACCGTTTATAGATTTGCTAGAGAATGAAGATCATACACGAATTGATGGTGACCAATCAAACCCGCATTTTTTTTTCTTTTCTTTTTTTTTGTTCTACAACCCGGCGGCCACAAACCTAGAAACCCTAGGCGTCTCTTTTTTTTTTTTTTTGTCTGGACAAGAAGTAGGGGGAAGTTTACCCCGTGTTGTTTTTTTTTTGTGTCATTGGGTCGGGCTTAAAAGCCCATTATACTCTTCCTTGTTTCTCTTAAAAATTCGGCCCCCTTAATATATATATAGTTTTTCCTTTTTTTTTCGACATTTGTAGATTATTACGTATGCGTGTTATATTTCCCGTGTTTTATTTTTTCTGAAACGTAATAATCTTTTCTGTGTGCTAAAATAACACATATATAATATTTTCTGAACTTAATAATTATTTTTCTGAATAATTATATATATATAGTTTATAATAAATCGAGACTGCGTATTTAATATTCAAAATTTTAAATACGGGTTTTACAATTCTTCCCCTCTAAAAGAATAATTCGTCCCCGAATTAAAGATACGACTATACTGGGTTTTACAATTCTTCCCCTCTAAAAAGGAGAAAATTCGTCCTCGAATTTAAGGTAATAAGCTAATAAAGTTATAAGAATTGAAAGAACACGTAGACTGAAAAGACAATTAAGCTGAAAGATAAATTGTCTTCTAATTAAGACATAATGCTGCTGATAGGTATAAACCTGACATGACTGAAAGAACATAACTGAATTTATTGAAGAAAATAATGAGAGGTCCGGATGGACTCCTCCGTTTCGAGTGGCCTCCCGCTCGAAACGATTCCTTCAAAGGTCTAACATAGTAATTAAAATCTTGGTCCTGATGACCCTGTCCTGATGATGCTGAAAAGCTTCTGGTTCCATATTATAAGATGGTTTTCTGAATCTGATAGACTGAATAACTATAGCATGTATGATACATGAAACGGTACGTGTAAATATTCTGAAAAGATAACATTCATAACTTTGAGCAAGCTGCTGAAATATATAGGGATGAACTATGTAAACAATTGTGAACGTACTACGTGAGCAATTGTGAACGTGGTTCATAATTATATGAGAAGCGCTGACATGGAATATATCATGCACGTATGATGACTGATGAATGAATGCCAAACGATACGGCCTGAGATGTGAAACGTCTGCCTGGTTATGGAATAGTTGTGCTAAATTTGAGTCTGGTCTCTCAAGCTTCCTGTAACCTTAGTCGGTAATAACCTAAGAAACGTGTATCGTGAAATGGCACCCGAACTTGAACGTAAACAATGTTATGAACACAAACGTGAGCTTAAATCACGACATAGCATAAAAGATGACTGAAACAACATCATACTGCGGATGAGACGTAAACGTGAAAGTGAAAATAAACATGAACTTAAAGTGGACGTAAACCTACACTTGATCGTGAACATGAATTCTGTCTGATATGATGGTCAAAGGAATGCCTTGAATTCGTACGATTTACTGCTGCATTTCAAAATTTTCTGCAGATCTGCTACTACGTGATCCTTTCGGATGAAAGAGACGCGCAGGCTGATTACCTGGTTGATGATAACTTAGATAGTATCATAATTTCTCTGAGTCTGTGGTAAACTGATAACAATTTCCATGGAGTCTTGTCTCCTTTCGGTCTAGAATTTCTACTGATAGTAATAGCATGTTGGTGTTCTATCTTGAACCTGCAGTAGGTCAGGCATCTAGATATGAATATAGCTGCATTAATGTGTGATTCGGGTTCTATTAAAGTTTTGTCTGGGATTATGTAACATTCTGGTGGAAATCTGGTTGAATAGTCATAGAAAGAGTTTTAGTGATAACTGTCAGCAATTTCTGCGTTAGCAGTCAGTTGAGTTCTAGAAAAATTTGTACTTCGTTCACAGGCGTCGGCCGGGACCATCAGGTGATGGCCTTCACCTTCGTAGGGTTGTGTGAAATTTCTTTCTGCTGAAATAGGGTGGTTCAGAAATGCCACTTTGTTCAAATGAGATTTATATCTGGAGAGTTGTGTATAAAAATAACTTTTATTGAAGATTCGGTACAATTGTGAGAAGATGAGTCTCGTGTTCTTCTCTAGTATTAGGCATATCAGAATGTGACCAATGAATAGACTGAGGATATTGCATGAGAGTCATGAAAAAAAAAATTATTCATAATTTCATAATCTAACTGGAACGTTAGGGAGTTCAGAAGTATAAAATCAAAATTTTTAGAGAGACTGTAATATGTGCAACAGCAGTCTGGAAACGTCATGTTCTTTCTCTCACTACTGATGGTAGCGTGATCAGAAATTTGTTCTGGAAAATGTTTAAGACATCATAGCAGGTCAGATAAACCTTCTACACATGGAATGAATATCGATTATGAATGGTGATCTTGTAAAATTTTTAGTGGTCGATACCTGATCTCATGCTACCGGACTTCTTTCTAATAGATAGGAACGTTGCACTTCCTGATGGTGCACTAGGGCGAATAGAGCCTCAATCTGGTAATTCTTGCAGCAAATACTACAATTCTTTTAAACTCAGTTGAAGCCCTGCGATAAAGAGTTCTGAAAATAGGTTCTGTACTTGAGACATTATCTATGTAGTATTTTGTTTCGTGGTTAGAAAGGAATCTCTGAAAAACTTCCTGAGATTACGTCTGGGAGTACTGGAGTAATCTGTTGGTCATGAGTTTAAGGAATTTCAGAAGTGAATTTATAACTGATGGCTAGACAGTCTTCGTAGCTATGGACTGCTAAGTCATGCGCTTGTAAGGCAGAAACAATTTGTACTGATTTTTCTGGCAGAAGATCTAAGGAATATATTCAGGATTTAGTAAGACAGATCTTGTCGTTAACTGAAAGTAAGACTTAAATAAATATAGTGATACTGTTGAGCCCTTTCTGACTGAGAGGCAGGTAACTACCTGATTTGAGATAAAGCTGACATAGGAATAAGTGAAGTAACCATAGCAGATCTTGCTGAATGTATTTGTCTGAAACCCAACAGAATGAACACTGCATGTCTAACCTGAATAATACACTAGTGGTGGTGACTGAACATTAAATGATCTTATTCATGCGTGGTATAATAGAACGGGTATACCCCTTTCTGAAAGGTACCCTGAATTTCTGAGGGTCTCGCTTGGAAACATACTAGAGTTAGGAGTTCTGACTCGTACTCTGAGAAGATATTCGTATAGCGTGTATAATGACTGGTGTCCTAGTGTCTTCTAAAAAGATACTTGAGAACTGTGTCTTGACTGTTGTCTGGACATGTATTTTAATGGATGAACCTAGACAAGGCGGAAAATATTTGGTAACTGCTAGGATTGGCGGACCGGTTAGACTACTGACCTCTTGTATTTCTGGTCACATCCGTGCCGGAGTTCCGATGGTTACTGGCTGATTAATAATAAGTACGATGGTTTTCACTACTGCTTTGTCTGTCACTTTATGACGATCATTATCATGACTGTGATTCGTGTAACCATTATGCTGAGTGGCGGCTGGGTTCCGGTTCCCACTCTTCTGAATGAACGGTTAGCTGAGTGAAGTGTGACATCTAGCTGAGAAGGTAAAAGTATGGAATGGAATGGTAGTGTCTGATGGTTGAAATTTATTCTTGTCGGAAATTTCAAATTTACATTTTTTGTCCTTGTTTTGTAGAGTCTTCATAGTATGAACGGCATCAGCATCTTGAGAGATTTCCAAAGTATCAGCAACATCAGCCTTTGTGTGGTCTTCAGATTGTTAGCAACATCAGCATCTGGTAAAATCTTCAACTCACGAGCAGCATCAGCACCTGGTAGAATATCGACAAGTGGAAACGCCCGCGATGATTAAGGAACAATCAGCAATATCCATGGAGTAGGGTACCTAGAGTACACCTGGACTACTGTACATGATGTACAAAATGAATATTGCACAAGTAGCATATCTGAGACACTGTACGTGGAGTACACATGAAGTACTGTATGTGGAGTATAACTGAGACACTGTACATGGGGTACATATGGAATACGGTACATGGAGCTGGTGGAAATTTTATGGGAGGATCGATACTGGTGTCGCTTGTTTGACATTATCACAGAAATAAATTGATTTAAACGGTAGTAAGCTGAATTGAAACGGTTAACATAATAGGCTGATAATTTCTGCGTAGACTTAATGTTGGTTGTATAGAGGCTAAAAGTATGATATAATCAAAGTCCCAACAGTGGTCCGCATGAAGCATGATCAATCATGATTTATCATGAAAACGGGTTTTTCAGAAGTTCTTGTGTATCTTAACATGAAAACATCATTACTTTGCTGAAAACGTAATCCTCGTAAGGAGACATGAAACTGAATCATCATGTAGATGACATCAACGTGAGGGTTTGAAAATTTGACTGTTACAAGAAACATCACAAAGTCAAATCAACTGAGGTGTAATATCAACTGATGTGGACGGCTATGGTTCAATCCACAGAATACAAGGAAGAAAACATGAGACTAAGTATGGGCTATTCTGGTTCGATCCATACTGGTCAAAATTTTCTGAGAACTGTCATGTATAGAAATTTATAATCTCGGACTAAATATGGATGGCTGTAGCTCAATCCATACTTGTCAAAATTTATGGACTATCCTGATATGACAAAGGTGAACAACTGCGGATCGGTTCACAAAACATCATTTGACGGAAAAGCATGAAATTCGACTTGAGAAATGGTGAACGTTTATGGCTGGTTCACCAAGTGATATTTGACTGAAAACCTGAATCTGTCATGAGCAAGGATAAGCGCCCATGATCAGTTCATCTATACATAAATCCGAACAGGCAGGGTGAACGCCTATGGTCAGCTCACCAACACGAAAATTCGCTAAAAAGCACATGCGACTAAATGTGGCTAGTTATGTACCAACCTCTTTACTTAGTCAAAACATAAAGAAAACTGACTGATAATGAAGAAAACTGACTGAATAATCCATGAGAGACATGAGAGATAACAACGCCAAAATCTGGGAAGTTCCTGGTGACTACCCGCTAGTCACAGGTCAAGTTTTAGAGCCTACAGGTCGAACCTTGCGCTCTGATACCATAATTGTAACACCCCACTTGGATAAGTGGACCGTTACGTGTATTTATGGCGTGTCATCAAAGCATAAGGTAAATGTACTAAAACATTAAATGACCATAACGGAAATACCGGAATCAAACATCGGTAATCCAACCTAAGCTCAAAACATGAAAAATAAAATACTGAAAGAAAGGACTAAACAATGTCCAAATAAGCAGAATAATGTAAGAACTGCACAAAGTAAGAAGTCTGGATAGCTTCCATCCAATGCACATACTCTTAGAATCCTAAAAGCGTCCTGGTGTACCTGCCGTTAGAACATGAAAGGAACTACGACTGAGCATAACGCTCAGTGAACGGATATAAAGCATGATAAGAATATACTGAATGAAACAGGCGATAGAATACTGAAGCTGTAAGACTGATATGTAACATGTGGTAGAACTCTGCATAAAATCTGAGCAACCTGGTTCATATATACTGATACTGAAATATAACTATTAATTCTGAAAACATGCATTTACTGTATTTTATTTGCCAGAGCTTATATAGGTCACGTGCTGTAACAACCGTGCATGAATAACTGGAGGGGTGACCTCGTCATGCTGTAGAGGGGTGACCTCTAAATAACTGTGCTGGGTGGAGGGATCAGATCCAATGTGAAGGATGTAGAGCACACACCACATTCACCCTAATAACTTGTAACATATATAAGCCTAGGATGCATCCATACGCCCCACTAAAAATACTGATAAAATGGCCAAGCTGAGCTGAGTGGGACGATGCAGGATATCACTCTCCTGCATGTGAGTCACGACACCGGTGCCTCTAGTGCCGTGGTTACGGTACCTCCGTAACTAGTACATAAACTGGTCGTGCTTGTATATAATGCTCAGGCAATTTATTTAGTTATTAACATGATTACTGATAAACTTAAACATATACTGGGGAAAACATTTGGCTGCAGACGGGGAATCCTAATCATGCATAAAAGAAAGTCCTTACTGAAAGGACGGAAAATCCGTACCTCGTGTCCAGTAATGAAATCAGAATGGAAGCTGAAGGATCGACTCTGACTTCCCGGTTACTACATGAATAAGGGACGTGAAATGAGTTGTCTGATTACCGATTCTGATTACTGTTTAATATTGTTCTTAATTCCTTTTTGCGTGTTCTCGTATTATTTTACTGGTTGCGTATAAACTGATTAATCTGAGTGTTCTTTAATGTTTAATGATTAGTATATATCCTGTACTTCTGATTACTAGTATAATATACTGATTCTAATATTATAATACTATTATTAGTAACCTGCTAAAAAATAGAAAGTTTCTTAAATTAGAAAGTTCCCAAAATAATTTAATTCATTTAATAAAATTATACCCTTTTTAAAATATGAAAGAACTATATAATTTAATTCATTAAAATATACAATTAAAACATTTATAAAATTAAGTAATAAAAGGTATAATTTAACAATCTTCATTTTTTTTATTTTAACTATAACTCGAGCCTACCGAGATACCCCTTTCTCGGTCGCACTAAAACAATTCAATAAATATATAAAATCCGCCTACTAGAACTAGCGACAGAAAAATATGTCGCTAAAACTGTGTGACTAAAACTGTCCATAAAACTGTCACTACATAACTGCGACGGAATTATGTGTCACTAAACCGTCGCTATTTTCAATCTAAAATTATTAGTTTCTGCCCAAAAACTTTCCCACTGTTCTCCTATTATTTCCCACTGATTTCATCATGTTCCCACTGTTTGGTTCCCACTGTCTAAAACAAACACACCCTGCTGATTGTTCATCCCCACAGCATGTAATCCCAAACACCCCTTTACTGCAGTTAGTCCCAAACACACCCTGTTTTCTTTTTGGTTCGGGCTGGTCACAACACAACCACCACCGAGACCTGTGTGGTCACGGCTGGCAGCAAGACGACACACCGAGGCCCTTTTGGGTCTCGGTTTCTGTGATAAGAGTAAAAACCCGACACCCCTTCATATTACTTATGTTACCCATTTGTTAGATCAATAAAACATGTTGCTATGATAATAATTAAAACGAAATTAAAAGGAAAGATGAATACCGTTTATAGATTTGCTAGAGAATGAAGAGCATACACGAATTGATGGTGACCAATCAAACCCACATTTTTTTTCTTTTCTTTTTTTTTTGTTCTACAACCCGGCGGCCACAAACCTAGAAACCCTAGGCGTCTCTTTTTTTTTGTCTGGACAAGAAGTAGGGGGAAGTTTACCCCGTGTTGTTTTTTTTGTGTCTATGGGTCGGGCTTAAAAGCCCATTATACTCTTCCTTGTTTCTCTTAAAAATTCGGCCCCCTTAATATATATATAGTTTTTCCTTTTTTTTTTCGACATTTGTAGATTATTACGTATGCGTGTTATATTTCCCGTGTTTTATTTTTTCTGAAACGTAATAATCTTTTCTGTGTGCTAAAATAACACATATATAATATTTTCTGAACTTAATAATTATTTTTCTGAATAATTATATATATAGTTTATAATAAATCGAGACTGTGTATTTAATATTCGAAATTTTAAATACGGGTTTTACATTAAACCCCCATCCTAATCCCACTTAAACCCTAAATTTCCCCAGCATCAATTCACCTTAATTCAAAGGGGTTTTGATTCCTCTTGTGCAGAATGCTAATTAAGCTTACCCTCACTTGATCCCACCTCCTAAACCACCACAAGACACACCCATGTGTCTTGTGGGACCCTCCTCTGCAACATCACTTTCGCCCAAAACCCTAAACCCGACAAAAGGAACGGCTAGATTGGACTCCTTGTCCCCCAAGATCATTTCAACGCCTATGATGCATTCAAACATCACCAACAACAACTGGCATCACATGGACGATTTTTGACCAGTTTGAAGACAAAAGACCAAAGGGCTTTTTGGAGATTTCATATATTAGGGTTTAGCATACTAGAATGTTCTTTGTACGCCTATAAAAGGCAGCTTAGCTTAGCATTTTACTTTTGTTCTAGAATTTTTAGCTAATCCTTGCAATCCCTTTTTAATGTAATAAAAGTTGGTATTTTTGGGTATAAAAAGTAATTCCTTTTTGTTAGTTTTAAAAGTTGGTGTTTGATTTAGCTATAATTCTGAGTTCCATTCACATTAGTTCAAAACATTTTATGTTTTGAAGTTTTCAAAAAAGTTTCTGAAACATTGATTTCACTTGGTGAAATCTTGTTTCATGATTGATTTTCCAGGATTGTAAGTTGTAGGATTAAGGGTTTTTTGAAGGTAACATAAGGTTTTTGGAAAGGAAAGTTTTTGAGAAAGATTTGAAAAGGTTTTTCAAGAGGTTTAAAAAAGATCAGAAAACATATTTGTATTGTGCTTGTTCTTCTCTTTTTTCTTAGCAGGTGTTAAGAGTTTGTTGTTGTCCAAGGATCAGCATAGGCCCGGGCCTATAGGGAGGTGGTTCTTCAACCACTAAGGGACTTGGATGTAAGTCCCTTGAGGTAAAATCCCTTGTTCCATTTTCCATTTTCAGAAAGTGTTTGATTTGAGTGATTTTTGTGAAAAGTGTATAAGTGCTTGTTGATTGGTTTGAATTTGCTGGAATAGGTTTAATATGCATGTTTAGAACTTGTTTGATCACTTTGGTTGAGTTTTAAAGGCATTTGGTTTGTTAACAATCATAATCAGAAACATTAAGGGGTGTTTGGGATAAGGGGTTAACCAAATCTGGTGACATAATTTTGAGTTAAAACCTGGTTATAAACACTCCTTTGTTGGCTAGTAATAGATGCATGTGCTTAGGTTTCTGTCTGTTAAGAGTTTTAAGCAACTTGCATGTTAAAAAGTGGAAAAATAGCTTAAATCCAGTAAACTGCCATAAGTGACTGTTTTTGTGAAATTTATGCTTGATTCTTGATAAGCTGCTAGATTTAAGGTCATTCCAGTGTTTGCTATTGCTTATATGTTATTTGGTCAGCTTATATGCAAGATTTGGCTTATTGAAATTGGCTTTTGTGCATGTAAAATCAGCAAAGTACACTCAGACCTTCATTGTTGCTTAATCAGAAACTTTTTGGCTTATTTGTGTGAATTTTTGCTAAGTGATTGCTTATTTTTTGTGTATAATCTGACTCCTTATACTCAACTGAGTATAAGGGTGCCTTTTTGTCCAAAATAAGCTATCAAATAAGCTTTCCTAAGCTTATTGGTCTCCTGACCAAATTATTGCACTAGCAGTGGGAAGAAAGTTTCCCCTGCTAACACACTGGTTTCCACTGCTAAGCAAAAGGACAAAAGTCCATGACATGTCACTTTCAGAAATCTTGATTTTTTGTCTTTAGTTGGTGATTTTGAGAGTTAGGGCTTGAAACCACTTCTGATATTTTTATTATTTTATTTTTGATTTTTCTGATTAATTAGATTTTTATCTACTGTTCATTTTATATTTTTTAGATTAATTAGCATTTTTAATTAACTTTAATATTTCTGTTTTTGTCTTTTAGTGCCAAAAAGTAATATTTTTTAGTTTAATCAATTTTCCTGGACTTAGAATATTATTTTAAGATTTTTGGTTAAAAAAGATTTTACTTTTCATCTTTTTATTATTTTTTAGAATTAATTTAACTTAATTAGGGTTTTAAATAAACTAGTTTTGTCATTTAGTGAAAAATTTAATATTTTTCAATCTTTTTCATTTTTCTACTGTTCATTAGAGTAATTTAGGATTTTTAAAATTGATAGATTATTTTTAGCATTATTTTATTATTTTTTATAATTATTTTAGTTTTTAAATAGTTTTTAGTAATTTAAAAATAGAATAATAGTTTTTAAAAATTAGGAAAAATACTTTTTAGTCTTTAGATAATATAAGTAATTTATTTGTACAATAAAATCATATTTTGGACATTTTGATTAATTATATTTAATTTTAGGGCTTTAATTAGCATTTAAAATTGAATATTTAATTAATAAAAGGTTTTAAAATATTTTTATTGGATTTTATTTCTTATTTATATTATTTTGGACTTGTTTTAGCTTTTAATTGATTTTTATGTTTAAAATTTTAAATTTTGTAGTTTTACGGTTTTATGTTTACGCCTTTTTCGTCGTAGTTTAATCCGTCTTCGTAACCGTCTTTTCTTTTCTTTCTAATTTCTTTTCTTTTCCTCTTGTTAATAATCACAAACAAAATCAATTCATTACACAACACACGTGCCTCCTCGAGAGAACAAACTCACTTCATTAGGGTCATTTACACACGGTTTTCCTAAATCGTCGTGCACGCTTGCCCTATTTACGCTTTTTTTCCTAAAAGACGTATTTCTACGACTATCATTTTTGGCGTCGCTGCCGGGGAGGCGTGTTGTGTTTTGATTGAACCATTGTTTTTTTATATTAGCCATAAATAGTATTTGTATTAGTAGCACTCTACTAATACGTATTATCGTTTTTTGGTTTTTGTGTGAATATTATTACTATATTGTATACGTAGAACAATAAAAACACAAGTACTCCAAATACGTGAGAAATCACAACCTTGACTTGGGAGGTCATTACCCAATCATTGTATTCAAATCTCAAACCAAAGAAAAAGGCAAAAATAGATAAATACTTTCGTGAAGCTTAATCTTGATAATACAAACTATAAGGTGGGTATAAGGCGGTTGTATTTCACAACCTAAAGGAAAAAGGCTCTTAAGTGCTTCGCGCCGCCTCGTTTCCTCCGCTTGCTTGTGCGTATTTGATTTTGAGAGTGAATCGAGGGTTTTGCCGCCCAAAGTATTATTACATATATATATTTTCTTGGTTTCTATTGATTAAACCCTCTTGAACGATTTGGTGTTCCACCATTGTTCTAAAGTCATCAAAGGCGTTCACTCCACGTGATCGTTTTTATTCCTTGAGGCTTCTTTAATCAAGAAGATTTGATTAAGGAGGTGATTTGTAGATTTTTGTCTACTTAATACATTTCACCAATTTCCAAAAAAAGTTAATACCATCAAAAACCACAAAAAAATTGAAAAACACAAAATACCAAAAAGAATCTTCTTTGCTCGTCTCCACGTTGTACGTGACGTTTATGCTCACTCGTAATGAAGCAAAACGTGCACGTAGACGAAAGAACAAAACTCCCACTCCAAATCATTCTAGTGAGGAGTCTCCTATTGACGA
Organism: Glebionis coronaria; assembly: GCA_025667525.1. NCBI lineage: Eukaryota > Viridiplantae > Streptophyta > Magnoliopsida > Asterales > Asteraceae > Glebionis > Glebionis coronaria. Next base: position 288,777,304 of record CM046876.1, on the reverse strand, counting down.
ACCCATTGTACGAGAAGCACCAACCATGGCGAATCGAACTATGATGGAGTTACTTCAAGCACCCACCGAGGGTTATGGAGAAGCTATTGTAATTCCCGCTATCCTTGCGGAGAATTTTGAGGTGAAAACGGGTTTGTTGTCGATGATCCAAAACAACAAATTCCGTGGTGATGAGAAGGACAATCCTCACAACCATATCCGCCATTTTAATCGTCTTACCGCCACTTGCAAATTTAAGGATGTCTCGAATGACTCGATTAAGATGATGCTTTTTCCGTATTCTTTAGCGGGGCCCGCTAAAATTTGGTTAGAGAAACAGCCACCCAATTCTATATTGACGTGGAAGGATCTCGTTTCAAAATTTGTGAACCAATTTTTTCCGCCCTCTAAGACTACGCATTTGAAAAATGAGATTTCTAAATTTTCACAAAAATCAAATGAAAGTTTTTCTACGGCTTGGAATAGGTTTAAGGAGATGTTACATGAATGTCCTCATCACGGTTTTTCCGACTTGCACCAAATAGACACGTTTTACAATGGACTTAATGATCATGAAAGAGATTATTTAAATGCCGCCGCGGGTGGTAATTTTTTGTGTAAAACGGTTGAAGAAGCTTTGGTCATAATTGAGAATAGGTCTAAGGTTTAGAGCCCTCGTAACACACCGAGTGTTGCCAAAATGGGCTCATCATCGTCTCGTTCTATCAATGCCTTGCAAGATTAAGCTAATGAGGAAAATCGGTTTTTCGATAGGTTTTCGACTCTTATGTCCCATTGGAAAGCTCAAGAAGCTTCGAATTCCGCTTCGGTTAAGGCGGTTTCTAAGAGTTGTTTGTCGTGTGGGGGAGCTCATGATCTTTCCGAGTGCATTACCGCGGATGGTAACACTTCGAATGCTTATGTAGCCACGGGAACTTATAACCAAATCGGTCAAGGTTCCCGCCAAAATCAAGCTCCACCAAATCAAAATGCTAATAATTATCGAAACAACAACCAAGGTGGAAATTACCAAGGAAATCAAAGGAATTATAACAAGGGTAATTATCAAAGTGGAAATGGGCAAATTTCAAACCAAAACCAAAACCGTGATTTTCAAAACAATGCCCAAGGTTTTCAAAATGATCACACAAAAAATCTTCAAGGAGAATTTTTGAATTATGCTAAGGCTAATGATGCTAAGTTTGATAATATGCAACGTGAAATGGTTAGCTTAAGATCCGAGTTGAAAAACGAGCTTAAAAACGAACTTGCTAATGAACTTAAAACTCATGCTAATAAAATGAAAGGAAATGTCACACGTCTCCAACAAAATCAACAAAATATGGAGCAAGGTCAACATGAGATTAAGCAAGAATTGTTAAAAGCGGATGCTAGGCAATCTAAGTTTGAAGACCGTATGGCTAAGATGTTTGAAGCTATCATGTGTAAGCCCTCTTCTTCAGGTGGTCTTCCTAGTGATACCATCGTAAACCCGAAAGGAGAATTGAAGGTAATTACTACTCGTAGTGGTAAAACTTTCAAAGAACCCATTTCTCGTCCAAGTACTTCTATGGAGAAGGAAAAAGAGAAAGAACCCGAGGTTGTGGTTGAAAAGGAGCAAATTACAAGCCCACGAAGTACCGCTCAAACCACACCTACGGTTGAACCAATACCAATCATGGAACCCGAGATTCCAAGGCCGATGCCTATGCCTACTATGCCCCAACCCATACCACCTTTACCCTACCCTTCAAGACGAGACAAGGAAAAGGCACAAGAACGAAATAATTATCAATTTGAACTCTTTATGAAAATGTTTCGTGACTTGCATTTCAATATAAGTTTTGCCGACGCCTTAGTCATGATGCCTCGATTTGCCGCGAACTTCAAAAGTATGTTGAATAACAAAGAGAAATTGCAAAAATCGTCTAGTTGTTCTTCGGGTTTTCTAAGCCGCATACCTCAAAAAGTCGGTGATCCTGGAAAGTTTTTAATCCCATGTACTATCCAAGACATGGAAGAATGCTACGCCTTGGCCGATCTTGGTGCTAGTATTAATTTGATGCCTCTTGAGATTTTTAAATCGCTCAATCTTCCCAATCTCACTCCTTCAAGAATGTCAATCGAGATGGCCGATCATTCTACGATTCTAGCTTGTGGAGTTGCCGAGGACGTCTTTGTGAAAGTTGGAAAGTTCTACTATCCTGTAGACTTTATTGTTGTTGATATTCCCATCAATCCTAAAGTTCCGTTAATTTTAGGTCGATCTTTTTTGGATACCTCGAGAGCACTCATCGATGTGCATGCAAGAAAAATCACTCTTCGTTTAAATGAGGAAGAACTCGTCATTAATGCAACCCAAAACTCCACTCTTTCTCATGTGTATTCTATCACATCTTTGTACAATGTCAATCCCATCAAAAGCATTTGCAAAAAGATTTCCAATAGAGTTTTAGGAGTTGTTGAGAAAAATGAAGTTCCGTCCCCTCCGCCGGTGGAGGTTAAGAGTGTTAAGCCTACGATTCCAATCTCGAGTGATTCTTCGGATGATGAATACGTTGATCCCGATGGGGAAGTTTTCTTTGTCGACAAACGTTTTGAAAACTTACCACCACCTAAACCAAAAAGATTTCAAAATGTGAGAATTTTTAGTGTGACTAACATTGCTTTAGATACACATAATATTTTTGACATAATTAAATCGGGTTTTCACAAGGAGAGTTTAAAAGATGAAAAGGAAAAGATTTTGAATTGAATTTAAAAGATTTTTCTACAACTCTAACTCCGTCATCACCACGTGATTTGAGTACTACAAGCTCGTCTTCTCCTTTTGACGATGCTTTGTGTGGACTTAGTGTGGGGAATCCCCTTATGTTCCCTCCCCTTTCTCCACCGAGGCCGAGATATTTGATCCTGGAATTGCTTATATAGGGAAATCTCGGTCTTCCATCGACGCAATAAATGGAAAATCTTTTCATTTGATTGGTGCGAGTCTACCTCGAGTGGCTCAATGTTTGTATGACTTACCAATTGTCCCACCCTTCTATTTCTCACCTATTTTCTTGGAACTCTTTGAGTTTTTGTTGACTCATGATGAAGTGGCGTTGATTTGTTTTTCCAATGAAAACGAGAACGCCATCTTCGATCCCGGTATTTTGCACCATCAAAGGACTTAGTCCTTTATACCGGTTGTTTTTTGGGCCTTGTTTATCATGTAAGCCCCACTAAAAATTGACCACACCATGATTATCCCTAAATGATCACATTTATGGGGATTCGAGTCGAGCTTTTGACTCGGTTATCAAAAATAAGGTGCCTCGTAGGGGAGACCCATGCTTATCCATGTACATATTATTGCTTTCTAATGTAGTTTAATGTGAGGGGATTTGTGCCCTTCCAACCTTTGTTCCGTGGTTGTTTGTGCATTGTGGTTTTTAGATCATGATCTTCACGATTGGAGCCTCTCGTGTTCGTTTTATGGGAGCACTCGATCGTTTGCTTTGGAGACATTTCTCAATATCCAAATGATATATCCTCTTGATTGTCCTAACCTTAGGTTTTTAGCACACTTCATAAACGGCTATTAATTTATTGGTTACACCCTTTCCATGCTAGATTAGGCATTCGACTACGTCTCTAGTATGGGGGTGTTTGCACCCCTAGACTCGAAACATTGAGGACAATGTTTAACTTTAGTATGGGGGGTGAATAGATACTTGCCTTGCCAAACCTTCACGCTTTCCAAAGTTTATCTTTTTGTTATCGTTTTGTTGCAAAAAAAGGCTAAAAATGGCCAAATTTTAAAAATTTTCTCATGTTTTATAAGTGTTTGAAGACACGAATGTAGGTTTTCCGATGGCGAGAATAAGAGTAATTTTTGACTCGACCGTGCGTGTTGAGCACTTAGCTTTGATTCCTTAACTACACATTAGGCTAAGTCTCTTAAATGAGGACGAGAAATGATAGAGTTAATTATAAGTTACTATGCTAAACGTAGAGTACTCGTATTCTTTCAAAAACTCATGTGTTCTCGTTGTTTGCTTATTCTCCCTTCGCTTGTAAATATTTTTTGCTTAATAAATATTGACTTAGCGGTTTAGTTAGGATTGTTGGGTTTCTAGTCTTTTCTAGTAGCTTCCGTGTAATTAAATTGGGGAGACATTAAGGTATCGCCAGCGTCACGGTTTTGAAGTATTGGCACCCGAATAATCGAAAGATTCACCCAATAATAAGATTTCAAGTGCTCACCTAAATCTAGCAAACAATTTGAAGCCCCACAAGGCCTAGAATCTATGCAAAATTGAAAGTGAAAAGCCTTAATCTTCGAAGCTTTAAAGATCCAAAATTCGCTTTAGCGTGAGGATATACGTCTTTGGCTAATAAAACCACCGATGAGGCAGATAATAAAAGGCAAGGCAAGACCAAAGTCATAATAAAAGCTTCATGGCGAAGTTGAATAAAAGATGGAGGTAAACCAAAGATAATAAGGTCCTTCCGTTAGGGGGCGTATAAAAGTCTTGGTAATAAGTCTCATGTTCAAAACCGTTATAAAACCGTGTTTATCGATTCTTCTTGTCAACTTAATTTTTTAACATCGTTGTCTATTAGGAGGGGTTATTGATTTGATGGTCTTAGTTACACCGTCAGGACTCTATTTATAGACCTAAATCTCTATTATCGCATAAGTCAACAATGAATCCTCGTGATCATTAAGACATAATAAAATATAAGAGATACAACTTAGGAATAATGGGAGAATAAGTACGTGATTAGGGCATATGAGTAGTGTTAGCATTACTAACTTATAATGACAATGATCTCGTTGCACGCTTGGCATGGAATTAAGGTGAAAATCGAGGACGATGAAATTATTTCTAACGAAGCATTCACGTGTTCTTATTCTATGAACCTAAACGTCCCATTTTGCGATGAAAATCATACATTATGTCTCAAACGCAAGTAGTAGTAATAGTAGTAGTGTAGCTAGTTTATCATTCCAATAAAGTAAACAAAATTGAATTTTGGAGATGCTACGATACTTTATTCTAGCATTGCGTGAGGGCACGGCAATGGTTTAGTATGGGGGAGTGATGAGACTGCTTTTATACATGGTCTCATCATCCAAATCGGGCTTAAATTGCATAAAATGTCATTAAAACTGCCAAATATATGCTCGTGTTTGTTACTTGTGTATTTTTAGGTACGGATATTGAGGAAATGGCAAAAGATCACAAGAATCATTAAAAAACGAACACGGGAAACGAAGCCACACAATGAACCGGGCCCAAGTTTGGAAATTTGCAAAATGACCCTTGAAGAATTGAAGATTGGCAACTTTAGTCCCTCATCTTTGAAGAACTTGTCACAAATGACCCTCCAAATGTCAGTTGTACAAGAATGGTCCTTAAGGAATGAAGACTATACAAGATCAGCCCTTGAAGTATGAAGAAAATGCATAAAATGTCCTTGTTTAAGTTTATAAACAATATGTGCCAAAAATGACAACTTGCCAAAAGTTGTCATGTGTTAAATGGGCATTGACAGCATTTTATTACAACATGGAAGAAAAATGAACCTTTGGGGACCAATACTGTCAAACAGCCATACTTATCCCCCCAACCAGTGACTGACTCGTCAACAATACCCACCCAAAAACCCATTTACCCATACCCTACCCGACCTGCCCACCCATTAACCCAAAACCCAAGTTAATTAAATACTCCCCAGTCAAACCCTTTGTCAAACCTTCCCACTTTCCCACCAAACTGATTTTTAAATCTGTTTATTCCCAAAATAGATTAAACCCCCATCCTAATCCCACTTAAACCCTAAATTTCCCCAGCATCAATTCACCTTAATTCAAAGGGGTTTTGATTCCTCTTGTGCAAAATGCTAATTAAGCTTACCCTCACTTGATCCCACCTCCTAAACCACCACAAGACACACCCATGTGTCTTGTGGGACCCTCCCCTGCAACATCACTTTCGCCCAAAACCCTAAACCCGAAAAAAGGAACGGCTAGATTGGACTCCTTGGCCCCCAAGATCATTTCAACGCCTATGATGCATTCAAACATCACCAACAACAACTGGCATCACATGGACGATTTTTGACCAGTTTGAAGACAAAAGACCAAAGGGCTTTTTGGAGATTTCATATATTAGGGTTTAGCATACTAGAATGTTCTTTGTACGCCTATAAAAGGCAGCTTAGCTTAGCATTTTACTTTTGTTCCAGAATTTTTAGCTAATCCTTGTAATCCCTTTTTAATGCAATAAAAGTTGGTATTTTTGGGTATAAAAAGTAATTCCTTTTTGTTAGTTTTAAAAGTTGGTGTTTGATTTAGCTATAATTCTGAGTTCCATTCACATTAGTTCAAAACATTTTATGTTTTGAAGTTTTCAAAAAAGTTTCTGAAACATTGATTTCACTTGGTGAAATCTTGTTTCATGATTGATTTTCCAGGATTGTAAGTTGTAGGATTAAGGTGTTTTTGAAGGTAACATAAGGTTTTTGGAAAGGAAAGTTTTTGAGAAAGATTTGAAAAGGTTTTTCAAGAGGTTTAAAAAAGATCAGAAAACATATTTGTATTGTGCTTGTTCTTCTCTTTTTTCTTAGCAGGTGTTAAGAGTTTGTTGTTGTCCAAGGATCAGCATAGGCCCGGGCCTATCGGGAGGTGGTTCTTCAACCACTAAGGGACTTGGATGTAAGTCCCTTGAGGTAAAATCCCTTGTTCCATTTTCCATTTTCAGAAAGTGTTTGATTTGAGTGATTTTGTGAAAAGTGTATAAGTGCTTGTTGATTGGTTTGCATTTGATGGAATAGGTTTAATATGCATGTTTAGAACTTGTTTGATCACTTTGGTTGAGTTTTAAAGGCATTTGGTTTGTTAAAAATCAAAATCAGAAACATTAAGGGGTGTTTGGGATAAGGGGTTAACCAAATTTGGTGACATAATTTTGAGTTAAAACCTGGTTATAAACACTCCTTTGTTGGCTAGTAATAGATGCATGTGCTTAGGTTTCTGTTTGTTAAGAGTTTTAAGCAACTTGCATGTTAAAAAGTAGAAAAATAGCTTAAATCCAGTAAACTGCCATAAGTGACTGTTTTTGTGAAATTTGTGCTTGATTCTTGATAAGCTGCTAGATTTAAGGTCATTCCGGTGTTTGCTATTGCTTATATGTTATTTGGTCAGCTTATATGCCAGATTTGGCTTATTGAAATTGGCTTTTGTGCATGTAAAATCAGAAAAGTACACTCAAACCTTCATTGTTGCTTAATCAGAAACTTTTTGGCTTATTTGTGTGAATTTTTGCTAAGTGATTGCTTGTTTTTTGTGTATAATCTTACTCCTTATACTCAACTGAGTATAAAGGTGCCTTTTTGTCCAAAATAAGCTATCAAATAAGCTTTCCTAAGCTTATTGGTCTCCTGACCAAATTATTGCACTAGCAGTGGGAAGAAAGTTTCCCCTGCTAACACACTGGTTTCCACTGCTAAGCAAAAGGACAAAAGTCCATGACATGTCACTTTCAGAAATCTTGATTTTTTGTCTTTAGTGGGTGATTTTGAGAGTTAGGGCTTGAAACCACTTTTGATATTTTTCTTATTTTATTTTTGATTTTTCTGATTAATTAGATTTTTATCTACTATTCATTTTATATTTTTTAGATTAATTAGCATTTTTAATTAACTTTAATATTTCTGTTTTTGTCTTTTAGTGCCAAAAAGTAATATTTTTCAGTTTAATCAATTTTCCTGGACTTAGAATATTATTTTCATATTTTTGGTTAAAAAAGATTTTAATTTTCATCTTTTTATTATTTTTTAGAATTAATTTAACTTAATTAGGGTTTTAATTAAACTAGTTTTGTCATTTAGTGAAAAATTTAACATTTTTCAATCTTTTTCATTTTTCTACTATTCATTAGAGTAATTTAGGATTTTTAAAATTGGTAGATTATTTTTAGCATTATTTTATTATTTTTTATAATTATTTTAGTTTTTAAATAGTTTTTAGTAATTTAAAAATAGAATAATAGTTTTTAAAAATTAGGAAAAATACTTTTTAGTCTTTAGATAATATAAGTAAGTTATTTGTTCAATAAAATCATATTTTGGACATTTTGATTAATTATATTTAATTTTAGGGCTTTAATTAGCATTTAAAATTGAATATTTAATTAATAAAAGGTTTTAAAATATTTTTATTGGATTTTATTTCTTATTCATATTATTTCGGACTTGTTTTAGCTTTTAATTGATTTTTAGGTTTAAAATTTTAAATTTTGTAGTTTTACGGTTTTACGTTTACGCCTTTTTCGTCGTAGTTTAATCCGTCTTCGTAACCGTCTTTTCTTTTCTTTCTCATTTCTTTTCTTTTCCTCTTGTTAATAATCACAAAAAAAATCAATTCATTACACAACACACGTGCCTCCTCGAGAGAACGAACTCACTTCATTAGGGTCATTTACACATGGTTTTCCTAAATCGTCGTGCACACTTGCCCTATTTACGCTCTTTTTCCTAAAAGACGTATTTCTACGACTATCAACATCCAAGGAGGAGTTTTCATGGTGTCTTGCGGCTGATTTTCCACAAGGATTTTATGAAGATTCGTAGTCTTGAAGATGGTCATGGTTATCCACAAGTTTCTCCATCAAAATCCATGTCCAAATCACAACCTACATCAACTTGGTGGTATAAAGATTGTCCTCCTCATCTTCTTGTTATTTTTGATTATGTAATCTTGTATTTCTTTTACTTATGTATATGTATATGATGATGAATGATGATTAAAAATATTGTGTGGGGATTTCGTGTTGATAAATATGATTAAAAAGGTGAAAACTATAAGAAACAAGGTTAAAATTTTGCTTAATTTAGATGGCTGTATAAAACAGTAAAGAACGACATGTTAGAATGATAAAATGATGAAGTAGAATCAATTTACAGTAAGCTATGGGTCTTGTACACATGTGAGAGTTTGCCATGCAATGGAATCATTGTAATGAGTGAGATATGATCAAAACAAGTTTAAAGTACAAATCTGAGTTCACTGTTTTGGACGATTTTTAGAAAATACTTCGAAGATGATTCAACAGTATCTATAGTAGAGTTAAATGGAGCACATATCATGTAGTTTATGTGATAAAAATTTGAGCTTCTATCTCCATATAGAACTCTAGATATGGCAGTTTTGGTGAAGATGAAAATAAAAATCAGATTTTGAGAATTAATGTTTATTATTATTATATAAGCACTCAAAATTATATTGTATAAAATGTAAAATAAAAACCCACTAACTTATGGATTTTATTTATATAAATATGTAAAAGGTTAAATAAGTGTATAAATTAGAAAAATGGTAGTGGAATAATACTTATAAGTAATAAAAACTATAAACTTGATTTTTACGACTTTTTCGGTTATTTCCGTAAGATTAACGTTTTTCGCCAACTAAAACTTAGACGATCAAACCCGTCTAATGTAAAGTTTTTAAAAGTCATATACTGATATATAAGTATCTAAAACAAGTAAAAACCGATAAAACCCGAACTATAGGACATACGGATATTAACGAGCTAAGTAAACATATTGGACTAATAATTGGACTAAATAAGTTAAACACTTATAAAAAGAACTTATTGGACTTAACCCATTTAGGCCCAACTTGTAAAGTGTAGATACTAATAATATAAGTATAACATAGATTAATACAAGTTAAAGAACTTATAATAAGTTTATTGCACTTAAAACACGTAAATAGGTAAAACTAGTAAACTAGTATAAACGTTACCGACACATAACACTAAAATGAGCAAAAGAGAATATGTAAACCCACTTGATCATCATATATATATAATCATCATATGTATACATAATTGTTATTTTTATAAAGTCATTGGACATGAGTCTAAGACGAGTATTATTTGTCTAGGTTTCCGTGATTGAAGCACGTACCGTACGTCCGAATTGCCGATAACCCGCCTTCCCAACTTGAGTTCATAGCCTCGCACTCTTTTAAATGTATTTATGAAATGTTTTATAAACCCGCGAGGGAGATAACATGTTTGTTTTTATAAAATAGGACACCATTTGTCCCGATTGTTTGTTTATTGATTTGGACCCGAATGATTGTATGACCCGATTGTATGACCCGATAAATGATTAAAGGACCCGATAGATGAAATTAAATGGATTATTAAAGTTATGTTATGTCACTAAAAGTCCCATTAGCATGAATTGTGAACTACCGGGATTTGGTAGACGCTTGTGCATATAATAGTACTATTTGGGGACAATCACCCCAGTTCGCGCCTTGACGGTTGATCCCCGTCGTGCCACATTGATTGGTAAGCGAATTTATGTATGAGAAGATTTCCATAACGTGACCTTTGTGACGACACGCTACTTTAGATGGTCAAATTGAGTATCGGGTTAGCTACCCGTTCTTGGTTTAGTAAGGTAACAATGTCATGCGGCTTATAATAATCCAATTAACGAAATACTAATAGACGCACCGAATTACGATGTATTGCCTGACTAGCAATACAGGGTCATACTATTGATATTATGTTCGTGTTTTGGTTTTCATAACCATATTCATATAACGGTTTTTATTTTCATACAACGTCATAAGACGTATTGTATGATGTTTTTACGACATTGGCTCGTATACTGATTTTTAAGGCAAATGCCTATATTATGATTTTCGATAAGGATTTGTATAAAATGACTTTGGCTATTTTATGGCCTATTAAAATGATTTGTACAAAATGATTTTCGGTAATAGTTTTATACCGATATTATATTGAAGGTTTATTAAACTCTATGAATTCACTCGGCGTTATCGCTGACCTTTTCTTTTAACATGTTTTATCTCAGGTACTTGAAGGTAATTCTCGGGAAGACAACAAGAATTCATGGCCCGCACCTAAATACGTATTTCCATTAAAATGCTTTGTAAAACCTGTATTATATACAATGACTTGGGACCTATGTAACTTTGATATTTATGAATGGAAGTGCTTTATTAATAAAACGACGCGACTTTTAAGCGTTGTCTATGATGTGAGTAATGTGCTATCCCGTAACACCAACTAGTCTTCCGCTGTATTGAGTTGTATAAATTTGGGGGTGTTACAGTTTGGCATCAGAGCTCTCGTTATATATAGAACGGAAGATTTTTAAAAACCAAAGGTTTTGAATAAAACATTTCAAAATATTTTTACTAAAAACATTTTTCTAAAAATGTCTAAAAATCTTTTGACTATAACGGTGCCAAAGAATTCCCGAGTTACCGACAAGGCCAGACTGAGAAGTGTTATTTTAATATATATATATATAACTTGGATTATATATATGATGTAATTTGATTACATGATTGTTTGATGATTATTTTGATATTTACACGAGGTATTTATACGACGTAGATTGTCACAAGAAACCATAAATCCCCTAGTAAATTAATCGAAGCTATTCTCGTAAGAATTCTAGCTATCCTAGATCTAAACCAAGTTGTGGATATTTATGATCCCAACAAATGGTTGATATTCGTAGAAATGTAGATATTAGTTGATTGTGATATTCAAAAAGAATTGGCGAGATTAAAACTGATATCGATGTCATGACGATCTTTCCTTATAAAGTGGAGTTTGACAAAACTTTACCACCTAGAAAGATGTCATCTGATTCGTTATCATGCAATTCTTAAATTGAAATCGAAAGGGTGAATGTTGCACTTGAGGCTGTCATTGGAACCATTACCCAAAAGCCTCATGCCACTAATACCTTTCCGAGAAGTCTAATTGAATGTGTGAGTCATCTCATACTAGTGACTCATTTGATAATTGTTCTTGTAAGAGCTATAGGATTGGAAATTAAGTGTTGATCATATCGAGCTTTTATTACCCTTTTAAGGTTTATGAATAAGATTGAAAGTATTGAAGAATGAAGTAGGATATTGAATTGAGTATAAAATTGGTTGAAACTTGAATAAAGTAAAATTTAACCCGTATGGAATATGATATTATTAATAGAAGTCGTTAAGTCCTGTAATTGAATTATAAGGTTTTAATTGAATGTTGATTCGTGTTAAGGGTTGTTCCTAAGCCATTGTCCACTAATGAGGATGCCCAGTGTCCAAGAAATAACTTGAAGAAATCTTCTTCTGAATTGGGACCGATGGATCTTCTGGGACATGTGGAACACCTAATGACTCTTGTAGGTTAGTATTTATTGTGGTATCTTTTAAAAATCCCTAACTTAACTGAGATATCAGTTGGTAGGATGAGTTCTGAGAATTGTATGACATAGTGACACGTAATGTGTTACGATACAATTTTGACTTGTTTTTGATTAATGAAAAGACTACCTTTGATTGCTAAATCCTACGTGTATCGATGTTATCTATATGTTCTTGCTTCATCCTAATGATCGCATTAGTGATGCAACCATTGAACAAGTACTCATCTTGATTTGAGTTACGTTGTGAATTAATCCTTTTGAGTGCCATCAAGATCATGAACCTCATGATTATTTAGCTAAGTTCATTTCCTATCATATTGTAGTTAGTTCTTGGTGAACAACTTTTCATCACTCTTTTGCAGATCACTCATTGTTTTTATAAGATAAAACAGTATCATTTGAGGAAATTGAATTTTCATCATTAAAAGGATTATTCAAAATGAGATTTATAAGTAGTCGTTATCGAATGAAGTTGTTTATGAAACACTTTAGAAAACTTAATTGTTTTCATAACAAGGAAAATCTTTGTAAATTTATTTTTGATTCTTATTTAAGAATTAAGCATGAAAATGTTTTTATTATAAACATGATGATAAAATTTTGACGAACTGAGTATTGCATGGTTAATCTTGAAATTGTATATAGTTGCGCGCCTACATACAATTTGGAATGGACCATGCTAGGCTGATTAGTAGTCACCATAAAATTGATTAATAAACACTACATTTCTTTGAAGTTGTGAAAGATTAAATTTTATGAGATCTGCAAGAAGTGAAAAATAAGGACATAATGTTAGGGACACCTACATATGTGCCTGTAGCATCTATTCTTCTGAGTCGAATTTACTCATCTGTGGAAATTGTCTTACTTGACAATTGACAATTCTTTCTTGTCCAATTCTCTCGTGGTAAGATTCGTAGGAAAAGTATTTGATTATCGAGTGTTGATACCCGACTGGATGTATCGACGTTCCTATCATTTCTTTTGATTTGATTTCATTTGAATGACCTGGGTAACGATCCGAGGAGCTTTCGAATGCGTACTCAAATTATGAAAACATGGGATATACTCATATTCGTTAATGTTTTCGTCTGTATCTGATTTGAAATTTTCTCGCGTAGATTATGCGTTGACCTTACTCTTTTAATAGTAGTTGTGTCTCCATATATCCCTGAACTTGTGAAGGATTATGAGTTATGATTAGTATTTTGAAAAATTCACATCTTATCGACGGCAATAAAATTGAAAAGTTGATAGTGCCAGTAGAATGGATTGATTGATTATGACATAACGACATTGACTTAATTGATGGGAACTCGAATTGAATTCCCCTAAATGATAAGATGTTGATTATCAAAAGTGATCTAAATAATTCTTGACGGGTGCCCGTATCCTGCATTTAGACTTGTAATTATACCGTGAATGGTTGTGAATTAGTTATAAATATAATAATCTAGAAGGAACTTAAAAAGTGAATGTATTAAAAGATGTTTATGTTATCTGAAACTTTAGGAAGTATTTGTTGATGAATTACCTAGACTTTCGCCATTAAGGCAAGATTGAATTTGGTATTGATTCTATTCCCGGTGCTGCACCTGTGACATGTGCACTGCACGTCAGCACCATCTAAATTAAAGGAATTACCGTACAACTGAGAGAGTTGTCGGAGAATGATTTTATTCTACCGAGCTCGTCATCATGAAGAGCTATGGTGTTATCATTCCTTATATTTATAGATTACTGTGAACTGAGTAAATTGACAATCGAAAACGATATCCATAACTCGAAATGGAAGATTTGTTCAATCATTTACAAGGTTTATGATCCTCGGCATGGTTATCATCAACTTCACATCTGCGAAAAGGATTATCTATTCCAATCACTACATCCAGAACTTGTAATGAACATTATGAGTTTCATGTGATGTCGTTTGGATTGATCGATGCACATGTAGCATTCATAATTTGGTGAATCACGTGTGTAGGCTGTAATTTGGTAAATTCATGCTTGTGATCATTAAGGACCATTTGTTTGTTTATAAGTATAAAAAGGAGTTAGTAATTATTTATAGATTGCCCTAAATTGGCCGAACAATTAAAACCTGTACCTTGAGTATTTAACATGTGATTAAAAGATAATGGATTATATTGACTCTTCAAAAATTAAGAGCCCTTTTAAGACTTTGAGTATTACTAAAAAGAAAATGGAAATATGTTTTGACAAATGTTTTAACAAAGGATTTTAAAGGGATTATTCCCTTATACACAAAACATTTAACTAAACTCCTGTTTAGGGGTAAATGTTTGTGTGTGCTTTTAGACAATTTAAGAAGAATTTAGGAAACTATATAATTTATGACTTGACATTTGAAACGACACTTTTTGCTTTTAACTAAGAAAATTTTGACCAAAGTATAACCAAAGATTTTTTGAACATTTACGAATCCAATTAATTATTTTTTATAAAATCAACAAAAATCGTGTTAATTAAATTCTAAATTATTTTTGAACATTTTATATAATTGGTCGAACTAAGAAATTTAAAACTTTTACGTTTACGCTTCATAAAAATTAACTAATAATTATTTAATTAATTATAAAAATTATCGACGCTTTAGACGACGGATTGAGAAAAACGGATAAAAATGATAGCTGAAACTAAACTGAAACTTAGAAAATATCTAGAAAGAATTTTGAATAAATACGGTTATGATATTTATTTCACCAGGGAAGTGAACGTAATTACTGACAGATTATGTATAAAAGATAAAGAACCAATTAGGACATGTTCCTTAATAATGAAGGTGCAAAATAAATTACTGAACATTTTAGAAATAAACGATGTTTGTAAAAAGGATAATATAGATAATAAAAAGGAGATTCACGGCTAATGTGAACCTTTAAAATTGAGAAGCCAATAGCGTTAAATGTTTTAAAGGCCACTTGTGATTGCCTAAATATGGAGATTGTGAGATATAGTTATATTGGAATTTGTAAGTATAAGTATTCTATTTATGTCATTTATGACTAAAAGTATCTTGGTCTGAAGAAGTTGTACTGATGGCAATTATGAAGGCAGACATCGCCTCATACATTAGTAAAGGTTTAGCTATTGCAAAGGTCATCATCTGAATTTGATTCGATTTGGGTTATCATCGACAGACTGACCAAATCTGCTAAAATCATTCCCGTTAATGATAAATGCAAAAGAGTTATGTAAACATAGTGTGTCTGTATCGAACATCTTTATCAAGATCCTCGCTTCGCATCGAATTTCTGAGATTTGCTCAGAAATCATTGAGAACGAACCTTGATGAGAGTACTATGTACCACCCCAATCGAAGGGACGAGGTAAAGTAACGATACAAAGTAATACAAGTGTTGTTTTATATTTTAATGATTGACCTTTGGTAATAAACTGCATAATCGTTTTCCTTTGGAGGTATTATCATTGATAACTATCGTATTACGATCGAGATCGAATCTTGTTAAGATTTAGAAATTAGAGCATCTGTAAGCAAGAGTTGAGATGAAGACACCCGACATACACCCACTGTGAGTTGGACATGTCTTTTAGGTTTAAGGTTTCCAATGATGCGAACCTAACCTTACAAATTACTCGACCCGTGAGACCTGAAATGATTGTTGAAATTAGGATCTGATTATTGACTGTCGGTAGTGGGCAAGAGGTTATGTGAATATGAAATGTAGATCTTGAAGTGCTAGATGGGTAGCGAAGTTATGCCAAGATTTTTAACCTTGGAGAAATAAATTAATGATTTGAAAATTCATGGGATATAAGTCCCCGTTGTATGGGACCATTGAGATGATGTAAAGGATTTGGTTTGAAAGGCATATAAGCTGGATCTACCCTAGGACTTCAAGGACTGCGTGAATTATGTTTCGTAAATCGAACTTGATAAATATCTATCAAGTTAAAATCTGAATTCTTGTTGATAAAGTTTAGATCGGCGAAAAGTTGCATTCATCAGAAACCCGTGAACATCATGGATAGAGAAAGTAAGTCAACATTTAGCCTGATCTTATTCCCGTAGTTATGTTTGATGAATCTCGCGTATTGTAATGAATTACACTTGTGAGAAAAGACCGAATGTGGAGGAAATACCCACATGGCTTTAACTCTATAAGAAGCGAGTAGTAAGGTAAGATGATCTTTGAGGACAAAGATCCTGTTTAGGGGTAAATGCTGTGACAATCCGTCAATTTATGATTGATATTTTATTCTCAATATTTATTTGAAAATATTATTTTATGAACTC
Organism: Glebionis coronaria; assembly: GCA_025667525.1. Classification (NCBI taxonomy): domain Eukaryota; kingdom Viridiplantae; phylum Streptophyta; class Magnoliopsida; order Asterales; family Asteraceae; genus Glebionis; species Glebionis coronaria. The sequence continues at coordinate 288,760,797 of CM046876.1, read as the reverse complement.
ACTTATTTTTGGGAAGAAATTTGGATTAACGTCTTGAAGTAGCGTCGACTACGTCTAAACCGGATGATTCAACGTTACGTGCTTACGTTTACATACACCGTTTTGGTGACAGTCCGACATTTCAGAAAATAAATTTATCCGCGAATATTATTTTGGAGTTTTAAATTTGTGTTGATTCATAAACTCACAAATTTACGAGAAGAGATTAGGACTTACGATTTTATTTTAACGTCCTTTACGACTAAACCGGAAACATTAGAATTACATATTTACGTTTTCGAACTCCGTTTTTGATGAGACAATTTTTATTAGATTCGTTTTGTGTCTTTGATTCATAATTTATAAAAACGTTTTTCGTAAAACGACCCGAGGGCACGTAAATCGAGGAAACTAGAATCGAGGAGTACCCGTAAATTAGTGAGGTGGGACAAAATACATTATCCTACCCCACTAGCACACATGGGGCGGCCAAACTATTGCCTCAACACATGAGGTGTCAAGTTTTTAAGCAAACTAACAACACATGTCTTGTAAGCTTACAATGTAAGCTACACTTCACACAACACATCAAAACCACCAAACCAAAACCACACACTCATTTTTCCACTCATGTAAAAAACTACACATTTCTCTCATCCTCTCAATTATGTCGTCCAATATCTCACCCTAAACACCATTTTGATCAAAATTTACCATGGAATCTTATGTTATTTACACATAAGATGAAGCCCTTTTGAAGCTCTATAGATTGGTGGTGCTTATAACATCCAAGGGAGAGTTTTCATGGTGTCTTGTGTCTGATTTTCGACAAGGAGTTTATGAAGATTGGTGGTCTTCAAGATGGTCATGGTTATCCACAAGTTTCTCCATCAAAATCCATGTCCAAATCACAACCTACATCAACTTTTTTTTGGGTATACCTAGGTTTCCGACTCGACATTGCGAGCCGACTAATCCCAGGGAGACTACCCTTTTGGATAGCCCGGAGTCGTCTCAGGTGAACCTCCGTGGCCACCCCCAAGTGTACACACCTAGTGAGGTTTGAACCCTTGACCTCTTGTTTGAGAGTCAAGGACCTTGACATCAACTTGGTGGTATAAAGATTTTCCTCCTCATCCTCTTGTTATTTTTGATTATGTAATCTTGTATTTCTTTTACTTATGTATATGTATATGATGATGAATGATGATTAAAAATATTGTGTGGGGATTTGGTGTTGATAAATATGATTAAAAAGGTGAAAAACTATAAGAAACAAGGTTAAAATCTTGCTTCATTTAGATGGCTGTATAAAACACTAAAGAACCACATGTTAGACTGATAAAATGATGAAGTAGAATCAATTTACAGTAAGCTATGGGTCTTTTACACATGTGAGAGTTGGCCATGCAATGGAATCATTGTAATGAGTGAGATATGATCAAAACAAGTTTAAAGTACAAATCTGAGTTCACTGTTTTGGACGATTTTTAGAAAATACTTAGAATATGATTCAACAGTAGCTATAGCAGAGTTAAATGAAGCACATATCATGTAGTTTATGTGATAAAAATTTGAGCTTCTATCTCCATATAGAACTCTAGATATGGCAGTTTTGGTGAAAATGAAAATAAAAATCAGATTTTGAGAATTAATGTTTATTATTATTATATAAGCACTCAAAATTATATTGTATAAAATGTAAAATAAAAACCCACTAACTTATGGATTTTATTTATATAAATATGTAAAAGGTTAAATAAGTGTATAAATTATAAAAATGGTAGTGGAATAATACTTATAAGTAATAAAAACTATAAACTTGATTTTTACGACTTTTTCGGCTATTTCCGTAAAATTAACGTTTTTCGCCAACTAAAACTTAGACGATCAAACCCGTCTAATGTAAAGTTTTTAAAAGTCATATACTGATATATAAGTATCTAAAACAAGTAAAAACCGATAAAACCCAAACTATAGGACATACGGACATTAACGAGCTAAGTAAACATATTGGACTAATAATTGGACTAAATAAGTTAAACACTTATAAAAAGAACTTATTGGACTTAACCTATTTAGGCCCAACATGTAAAGTGTAGATACTGATAATATAAGTATAACATGGATTAATACAAGTTAAAGAACTTATAATAAGTTTATTGGACTTAAAACACGTAAACAGGTAAAACTAGTAAACTAGTATAAACGTTACCGACACATAACACTAAAATGAGCAAACGAGAATATGTAAACCCACTTGATCATCATATATATATAATCATCATATGTATACATAATTGTTATTTTTATAAAGTCATTGGACAAGAGTCTAAGACGAGTATTATTTGTCTAGGTTTCCGTGATTGAAGCACGTACCGTACGTCCGAATTGCCGATAACCCGCCTTCCCACATCAACGTGAGTTCATAGCCTCGCACTCTTTTAAATGTTTTTATGAAATGTTTTATAAACCCGCGAGGGAGATAACATGTTAGTTTTTATAAAATAGGACACCATTTGTCCCGATTGTTTGTTTATTGATTTGGACTCGAATGATTGTATGACCTGATAGATGAAATTAAATGGATTATTAAAGTTAGGTTATGTCACTAAAAGTCCCATTGGCATGAATTGTGAACTACCGGGATTTGGTAGACGCTTGTGCATATAATAGTACTATTTGGGGACGATCACCCCAGTTCGCGCCTTGACGGTTGATCCTCGTCGTGCCACATTGATTGGTAAGCGAATTTATGTATGAGAAGATTTCCATAGCGTGATCTTTGTGACGACACGCTACTTTAGATGGGAAAATTGAGTATCGGGTTAGCTACCCGTTGTTGGTTTAGTAAGGTAACAATGTCATGCGGCTTATAATAATCCAATTAACGAAATACTAATAGACGCACCGAATTACGATGTATTGCCTGACTAGCAATACAGAGTCATACTATTGATATTATGTTCGTGTTTTGGTTTTCATAACCATATTCATATAACGGTTTTTATTTTCATACAACGTCATAAGACATATTGTATGATGTTTTTACGACATTGGCTCGTATACTGATTTTTAAGGCAAATGCCTATATTATGATTTTCGATAAGGATTTGTATAAAATGACTTTGGCTATTTTATGGCCTATTAAAATGATTTGTACAAAATGATTTTCGGTAATAATTTTATACCGATATTATATTGATGGTTTATTAAACTTTATGAATTCACTCGGCGTTATCGCTGACCTTTTCTTTTAACATGTTTTATCTCAGGTACTTGAAGGTAATTCTCGGGAAGACAACAAGAATTCATGGCCCGCACCTAAATACTTATTTCCATTCAAATGCTTTGTAAAACCTGTATTATATACAATGACTTGGGACCTATGTAACTTTGATATTTATGAATGGAAGTGCTTTATTAATAAAACGACGCGACTTTTAAGCGTTGTCTATGATGTGAGTAATGTGCTATCCCGTAACACCAACTAGTCTTCCGCTGTATTAAGTTGTATAAATTTGGGGGTGTTACATTATTGATTTAGGGTTATGAGTAAACAGTGGATTTACAGGTTGGGGTGGGAGAGAAGAACATAGGGAGTATCGAATGTTTATTTAATGTGTGTGAATAAAAACGTGTAAAGTTGTAGGTGTGAAATTTGACTAGATATAAACAAATGGAACGTTTATTTACTTTATAAAATTTCCCATGTGTAACCCTAATCAGGCTCAAATAAACATCTTAATTCGTTACTTTCATTTCACTTTGGGCTTTTAGGCCCATGAAAACTCCATCCGTCTCATTTGGGCCTTAAATGGATTATTTTATCCCAAGTAGATAACTCAAAACCCCTTATTGGGCTTTTGGGCCCATTTGGCAATTGTGGGACCCACTAGGCCAATTTTTCTTCATAAGAGTTAAATCCACTAAATCGAAATCGATTTTGGCTTCCTCGATCTTTTTCTTCAAAATCGTGTCGGTTTTTGCCGGTTTTCGCGATCTTTGGTACCTACACACATGAAACACAAAACAAGCATATACAAGGAATTTTTCATTGATAATATGCATTTATTAGTTGTTTTAGGCTACAATTGATATGAGTAAAATCACTCATATCCCTAATGATCATATGGGTGATTTTTATCACTTGGATTATGCTAGGGAGATTTGGAATGGAATAAAGGCAAGATTAGGAGGGAATGAGGAATCCAAGAAGATGTGCAGATCAATGCTGAGAGATGAATTCACGGAATTCAAGATTTCTGAAACATAAGCTCTTCATCAAGGATATGACAGCTTTCAAAAGATTCCTAGCCAATTGATTCAACTCAGGTCTAAACCTGAAAATGAAGACATCAATGCCAGGTTTCTTAGAGCCCTACCTCATTTATGGAATCAGGTAGTCATATCTTTAAAGGCAAAATGAAGCCTTGACTATCTTTCTTTTGATGACTTGTTTTATAAACTCAAAACCTTTGAGTCTCACGTGAGAGGATACTCAAGTGGTTCCTTTCCTACTCATGCTAACTCTGCTTTTGTGAGTTCCATGGGATCTAGTCCAATGTCTTATGCCAGTAGCCCAAGCTATACATTTTCATCCTAACATACTTCTACTCCTGAATCAAAAGCCAAGACTGGTAGCATGGTAGAAGATGTTCTTCACTCTTTTGTTGCAGATGTTGATCCACAACAGTAGCTTGCTTTTGATGATTTCAAATAGGTTGATAAACTTGACTTGGATGAAATAGATCTAAAACGGAAGATGGCTATGCTCACTCTTCGGGTTCATAATTTGAAAAAAAAGCCGGTCGAAAATTCAACTACAACCTAATAGAGCCAGCCAGGTTTGATTGAATCAAGGTCAGATGCTATAACTGTCAGTAGCAAGGTCATTTTGGTAGGGAATGCCCTAACAAAAATGACCAAGAGAAGAACAGGTATTCAGCCTTCAAGGTTCAAGAGCTCAAGGATGAAAAGAAAGCTTTGGTGTCCGTTGACTCCATGGTTAACTGGAATGATCATCAGACTGTTACCTTTGAATCAGCTGAAGCTTCTACTGGTGTATTTGCTATGATTGTTGGGCACTTATCTGATGTAGAGGAAGTAGAAGAATTTGCTCTTATGGGAATCTTGCCTCAGGTACAAAATTTCCCTCTTGGTTGTCATGATAAATATTCAGAGATCTTGACTCAATACAATGAACTAAATGAACAAAATGATAAATACTTTTTAGAAGTTCAAGCTTATAAGAGTTCTCTAAAAACTTTAGAACAACAAAAGAAGTGGCTTCAAGATACTCAACGTAAATATAAGGATAAGATTAGAGTTATAAGCATTGATTTAGAAAACACCACTAACATGATTACATATACTAAAAAACTTAACGATGAAAATATTAAGGCTAAGAAAGACATGCAAGAAAAATTAGATGCTACACTTTTACGATTTGAAAAATGGCAAAAAGCACCCAAGAATCTTTCAAAGTTAATAAATAGTAGTATGTCTGGTAAGACTAAGAGAGGATTAGGCTTTGATAAATATATTGATTCAGAAGATGTATTTGATTTATCATTTTCAAGTGTCTTTGATCCTGACAAGGAGGAGGAGAGAAAACCTAGTTACAATAGGTTTAAACCAGCTGCAACAATGCATGTTGTTCCTCCACGTCTTACAGGAACTTTTATGCCCATACCCAGGCATACTGACTTGGATGGATCACAAATGCATGAGTCTCCAAAAAGCTCTACTAATACTAATGACTTTGTCTCTTGTACTTTCAGTGGCAAGGCCAGTGACTATGCATCCTGTGATTCAAGTGAAGAGTCAAGACCTTCAAGTCCCAAGACAAATGACCCTGTTGCTACTAGTGCTAGGATGAGTGATGAGAGAGTTGCTTCTACTTCTACTTCCATTGTTTCTAGTTCTAGTTTTTTGAGTCCTAGGAATGTTGATTCTACTAGAATTGTTTGTAATAAGTATAGCAGTGTGAAACAATGTCATTTGAATAAAAGGTCTTTTAAAACATGCTTTGTTTGTGGTAGTTGATAGGTGTGAAAACACCCATCTTTTTACCACTTAATTACAATAATAACCAAGCCAAAACGTGTATTTTGGGTCGTAAATGTCAGAATTATGCGTGGTTTGTGTTTTTGATGTGATTTAGGATCAAAATGTGAAAAGGAAGGAAAACACGGGCTTTCACGGGCTTTTATCAAAGAAAAAGGCAAAAAAAGAAGTCAAGAAATCAAGAGTGCAAAAAGAACGGAAGTCCAAGACCAATTCTGAAGATTTATCGAAGAAAAAGTCAAAAGACGGAAGTTTAATAAAGCCGAAGAACTCAAGTCTTATTTATGAAAAAATTTCAAGACGAGTTTAAAGAAATCCCGAGATAAAGTCGTTAAAGTCGAAGAACTTAAAAGACGATGACTTAATGATAATTAAAGAAAGAAGAAAGAGGGGAGGAAGCTTCCTTCCACTAATCCTCCTCCTCCCCTATAAATAGATCATTAGTGTTAATTTCATTGTTGTTGGCTAGTTTGACAAACTATGCTCTTCCATCTTTAATTTTTGCACCTTAATTACTTGCACCTTTAATTACCTTGTCATGTACCTTTAATTCCTTTAAATTCAAGTAAGTTACTTTTCGGTTTGTTGAATCTTTATCTTTATTGTTAATCTCTCATCTTCCTTTCTTGTTATGGATTTAATCTTATGTTTATGTTTATGTTCTTGAGTTTTTATTAATTAGATTAAGTGGGTTTTGATTATTTTGGTTATGATTGTTAGTTTTATTGATTTGGATTGTTTCGTTATTGTTATTAGATCATTTGTGGTTGTTTTGGTTTGATCTTTTGGTTGATTTTGATTGATTTTGTTTAAATTCGTGGCTTCTATCTTCCTTTTTCTTCGCTACTGTTACTTTGCCCAGATTCCGAATCAAATCTTTTATTCCGAATGAGCATTTCCCTTTCATTTTATTCCGGATCAGTAGTATATTCCGAATCAGCATTTGTAGGTTAATTATTCCGAATGAAGAGAATTATTCCAAATGAACTTTTGTTTTAAGTTATTCCGAACCAAGACCTTTTTATCTATTTTATTCCGAATCAGTGAATTCATTCGGAATAATCAATATTCCAGATGAATCATTTGTTCCGAATCAGTGTTTTAGTATAACATTTCGGATGAAGTCTTACATTCCGGATGAACGTTTTATTCCGAGTGAGTATTTATTCCGGATGAGCAACGTATTCCGAATGAACGTTTATTCCGGATGAAGCTTTATTCCGGATGAGCTATTATTCCGGATGAAGGGAAATATTCCGGGTAAACATTTATTCCGAATAAGCTGTTATTCCGGATGAAAGAACTTATTTCGGATGAATCATTTTATTCCGAATGAAGGGTGTATTCCGGATGAGAAGTTTTTCTTAGTTTTGTAATTTCAGTTTTCATTTATTTTAAGTTTATGTTTTTAAGTTTTAAACTTTATTTTTCCCGCCTTTTTACTTAGTCGCACTTTTAATTTACTTGCCTTTAGTTTAAGTTTGGCTTATTTACTTTTAAGTTTGCCTTTTTTATTTCTAGTCTCGTTTTTAATTTCTCGTCATTAATTTCCCGTCAAGTTTTTTATCTTTTATTATTTCTTTTTACCGTCTTTATTTTTATTGTTTCAAGTCTTTATTTTTAATTAGTTTACTACACCAAACAATTCCCTTTTAGTTACCAAGAACGACTGAGTCACACTTAAACCGGAAATCAATTCGAGAAGATACCGAGAAACGAACTTTTCAACTAGCAAAATCTCTTGTATTAAATGGCGCCGCTACCGGCTCTTTTCGTGAAGATTAACGGTTTTTTGTGAGAGACGCGTTGGCTTTTGGGATCCGTTCACTCGTGAACGTTATTTTTCGTGTCAAAAATTTTCAAAAAAACCCCAAAACATTTAAAAAATCATAAAAAGTATCTCTTTTTCAAAGTTTTGCACCAAAAATATTCTTCTTGCTTATCTATTATTCTTCATGGTTTTTTATGTCCATTGCAGGAGGTGTAGTGGACCACTATTTGAGGGCGACTTATGTGAATTTTTTTATTGCGAGCAATGCGGAAAAGATCTTCCAACCGTTTCCGATTCACAGTTTTCCCATTTTGGATTTTGTCCATCGTGCAATTCGACTAATTCATCCTTTTCTTCTAATCCACCTATTCCTCCCCTTGCATATATTGTGGCAGCGATTCTCATTGGTGTATTGTATGTCCTATTCGATACTCGTCTCTTGACGAGCAAGAACCGGTTTACAATTTCGACAATGGTCCTAGCTATCTACCAAATGCACCGGGTTTTTCTCAATACCCGTGTTGCAATCATTGTGGGGGCCCTCACGATACTTCTTATTGTCAGCCAATGAATTATCATGAGCCACATCAGTACTATAATTCTGGTTTTCAAAATTTTGAGCCCCCACGTCACACCGTCAATCATCAACCTTCCTTCGAACATTTGAGCTCCCACGAACAATGGGCCACTCTTGTTAAGCAAGGTTAACAACTTCAAGAAGCTTGCAACAAGATCATTGAAAAATGTCAAGCGGATCAGCAACAAGAGCAAGTATCTAACCTTAGTGCTTATACTCCTTTTCTTCTGCCTCCATATTATTATGATGACGATGACGATGAGAGTCCTATTTTTTGGAACGATGAGAATTCTATTCCTTCTCCCGACTTGTCGACTCTGGAGCCTACGAATTCACCTATCCTAGGGGATGAGGATCTTAGCACAATTCCTGCAAAGCAATCCGACGAATTCATAAAGTCTAGTGCTGATAACCTTGTCCCAATTCCAAGTGAATCTGAGTTGACACCCGACAGTGACAATGAGTATGATGCACTTTCTTTTGATGATGTTCCTTCCACCAACACTTTGGGAGAGAATTCTTTGGCTTTCTCTAATCCTCTTTTTGATTAAGATGATGATTTTACTTCTAGTGATGACGAGTCACTATCCGATGAAGACGTTCCGAAACAAACTTTCAAGATTTATTCGAACCCTTTATTTGATTCTGATGACGCCTACATATCTAGTGAGGTGAATCCCCTCTTTGACGAAGGGATTGAGGACATTGATAGCCCTGTTTCTCTTGCTATTAATGAGCATACTTTGTTAGCCATGCCTCCTTCCATCGTAGAGGTGGAAAGACTTGACTCTACTGAAAAAGGGACGCAGGTGGAAGGTAATTGTTCTCATACTTCTCATATTATATTACCACCGCCTCCTACTACGTGCACACCCAAGCGGGTGATGTATCGCTTTTACTCTCCTCGTTTCGTACCGGAGATGAGGATGAGTGCATTGACCCGGGAGGTTATAATGACCATTCTATGATTGATACCTTTATGGCTTTGCCGAATAGTGACCATCCATTGTCTTTGGGGGATGACAATTTGTCTCCTTTACCCACCCCACCTCCCGTGGATCAAGACTTCACATACTTTTCGTATGTTGAAAGGACCTCTCTACCATTTAAGACTTACCCTCCCGCCTCCCCTTTGTTGATGTCAACCGGGAACGAGGACAAGGTCTTTGATCCCGGTATTACATTCGAGGCTTTCCCATGGACCATTTAATTCGGGGACGAGTCAGGCTCGTGACTCGGTTAACAAAAACAAGCGCTCTTTGGGAGGCAACCCGATTATCTATCTATCTTTACCTGTTTTCACCATAAGTGTAGGGGGAGCCCCGTTGGTGTTTCTTGTTTTCTTTCTTATCATGTGAAGGGATTAGAGCTTCAAAGACACACTCTTGATGAATTTTGACGACCGTGATTCCGTGTTCCCGTCCTCTCGGTTCTATCCTAAACTCTTTTGATTCACTATTTTATATTTTTCAATATTAAAATAGGAATCTCGTTAGTTGTCTTTTCCTTAGCAAGATTTAAATAACGTGCACAATGTCCTAATTGTAGGGGAGTTTACTCCCACATGCTTAAACATTGAGGACAATAATTATATTAAGTGTAGGGGGACTTCTATCGAAGTTAAGTGGTCTTTTCCTTGTATTTGTCCTCATTTTAACCGGAAAATCAATTTTTCTACATTTTTCAAAATTTTTGATCTATTTTGGCCTACTAGTTTTACCTTTGTATAGTTATTTTCTTTCTTTACTAGAATAAATTTTAATAAAGTGGTTTTAATTTTCAAATGTTGTGAATCTTTTGACTCAACCCGAGTTTACTTATCTAAGTTTACTCTAGCTAGTATCCTTAACGTGTTTAAGTCAAGTTTTGCTAGGCTTTTATATAGGGAGCTATAAAACGCGAAAGTCTTAACTCTCACGGGTTAAGAACAAGAACTTTTCGCAAGTTCCTATAATTGATCCTAGAGAGTTTTTTATCAAGGGAACATTAAAATGCGATTTCTAACTTGAAAAAGTGTAAGAATTTGCAAAATCATATAGACGAATCGAAAACCCAAAACTTTGATTTAATAGGCTAAGCATCCACGAGTCTCATTCCTTGAGATTTTAAACTGTGGAGGACGAGAGATGATAGATTCAATTATAAGTTTGGTATTTTTTCGTGAATTTATGTGAGTTAATTATAAGCCTATTCTTCCATCGCTTGCTAATAAATGTATCTGCAATAAATAAGGTTGTATGATTTGAAAAGTTACTTAGCTTCTAGCCCAAGATCGTTTAAAAGTTGCTCGGTATGGATTAGAGTTCATAGCCAAGGCATAACTTATTGAATCGGGATGCGAAGATTGGCGAGTCCGAAAAGGCCCTAACAAGGCATGAGGGCTACATTTTGTTGCTAAAGATCCAAAGTGATGTGAAGAATCATTTATCAAAAATCAGTATGAAGGATCGAGACACACGAAGAAAAGCAAATACTCCAGTAAAGATCATGGAGAAGTCTATCCAAAAAGGCCCTAACAAAGTATGAGGATAAATAGATCCATGTCCTAAAAAGAGGCGGATCGTTGTATCTCAAAATCCCAAATAAAGATTAGAGAAAAATTAAGAAGTCGTGGTCCAAGTATGAAGAATGTCTCAAAACTTCAAGTGAAGAAATTCCTATTATGAAGAGAAGACCATTATTTCATGAACGTCTCTCAAGATTTGAAGTATGAAGTCGCTGCCAAATATCGGTCCGAGAAAGGTCTCAAATCGCGAAGCGAGTTATGCCAAGATATGAACTTTAGGAGGTCCCGAGAAGCAGTTTTAAAAGATTTTGTCCTTTAGCTAACTATTGGTTAAATCGTCCCACTTTATTTTCAGCCTAAATAACTATCGAAATAAGTCAACAATGCATCCTCGTGATCATTCAAGACAACAATAAAATATAAGAGATACACCTAGGAATAAGGGAGTCTAATTAAATAATTGGCCCACATGAGTTCGTGTTAGTTTGCTAACTTATAATAACAATGATCTCGTTTTTAAGCTTGGTTTGCAGAATGTGAAAACTTGAGGATGATGATTATTCATAACATTTTCAAAACCCTAAGGTATGTTTTTGATTTCTTTACTTACTTTCTTCCTTTGAATGTTTATAATTTTCTCTCTTTAATAAAGGCCAATATGGATTGATTATGATGGAAAATGTAATCGTGCTTTGTAACTAATGCATTGCATAAGGACATTGCAATGGTCAAGTGAAGGGGATTTGATAGGTGTGAAAAAACCCATCTTTTTACCACTTAATTACAATAATAACCAAGCCAAAACGTGTATTTTGGGTCGTAAATGTCGGAATTATGCGTGGTTTGTGTTTTTGTTGTGATTTAGGATCAAAATGTGAAAAGGAAGGAAAACACGGGCTTTCACGGGCTTTTATCAAAGAAAAAGGCAAAAGACGAAGTCAAGAAATCAAGAGTGCAAAAAGAACGGAAGTCCAAGACCAATTCTGAAGATTTATCGAAGAAAAAGTCAAAAGACGGAAGTTTAATAAAGCCTAAGAACTCAAGTCTTATTTATGAAGAAATTTTAAGACGAGTTTAAAGAAATCCCGAGATAAAGTCGTTAAAGTCGAAGAACTTAAAAGACGAGGACTTAATGATAATTAAAGAAAGAAGAAAGAGGGGAGGAATCTTCCTTCCACTAATCCTCCTCCTCCCCTATAAATAGATCATTAGTGTTAATTTCATTGTTGTTGGCTAGTTTGACAAACTATGCTCTTCCATCCTTAATTTTTGCACCTTAATTACTTGCACCTTTAATTACCTTGTCATGTACCTTTAATTCCTTTAAATTCAAGTAAGTTACTTTTATGTTTGTTGAATCTTTATCTTTATTGTTAATCTCTCATCTTCCTTTCTTGTGATTGATTTAATCTTATGTTTATGTTTATGTTCTTGAGTTTTTATTAATTAGATTAAGTGGGTTTTGATTATTTTGGTTATGATTGTTAGTTTTATTGATTTGGATTGTTTGGTTATTGTTATTAGATCATTTGTGGTTGTTTTGGTCTAATCTTTTGGTTGATTTTGATTGATTTTGTTTAAGTTCGTGGCTTTTATCTTCCTTGTTCTTCGCTACTATTACTTTGCCCAGATTCCGAATCAAATCTTTTATTCTGAATGAGCATTTCCCTTTCATTTTATTCCAGATCAGTAGTATATTTCGAATCAGTATTTGTAGTTTAATTATTCCGAATGAAGGGTTTTGATTTTATTATTCCGAATGAAGAGAATTATTCCGAATGAACTTTTGTTTTAAGTTATTCCGAACCAAGACCTTTTTATCTATTTTACTCCGAATCAGTGAATTCATTCGGAAAAATCAATATTCCGGATGAATCATTTGTTCCGAATCAGTGTTTTAGTATAACATACCGGATGAAGTCTTACATTCCGGATGAACGTTTTATTCCGAGTGAGTATTTATTCCGGATGAGCAACGTATTCCGAATGAACGTTTATTCCGGATGAGCTATTATTCCGGATGAAGGAAAATATTCCGGGTAAACATTTATTCCGAATAAGCTGTTATTCCGGATGAAAGAACTTATTCCGGATGAATCATTTTATTCCGAATGAAGGGTGTATTCCGGATGTGCAGTTTTTCTTAGTTTTGTAATTTCAGTTTTCGTTTATTTTAAGTTTATGTTTTTAAGTTTTAAACTTTATTTTTCCCGCCTTTTTACTTAGTCGCACTTTTAATTTACTTGCCTTTAGTTTAAGTTTGCCTTATTTACTTTTAAGTTTGCCTTTTTTATTTCTAGTCTCGTTTTTAATTTCTCGTCATTAATTTCCCGTCAAGTTTTTTATCTTTTATTATTTCTTTTTACCGTCTTTATTTTTATTGTTTCAAGTCTTTATTTTTAATTAGTTTACTACACCAAACAATTCCCTTTTAGTTACCAAGAACGACTGAGTCACACTTAAACCGGAAATCAATTCGAGAAGATACCGGGAAACGAACTTTTCAACTAGAAAAATCTCTTGTATCAGTAGTAAATTTCATTTGATTAAGTATTGTAATTTTTTCAAACGCCTTCTGGTTATCAAGCTTATCCTGCTCCTGGTCCACCAGGAGTTGCTCCTTTTTCTTTTAGAAGATTAAACCCATGTGCCTAATCTTATTCTTCTTCAAGAAGGACCTCTCCTTCAGCTTCTAATCTTTGGAGAAGCAATGCTTATTCCTACAATAGACGAACCAACAACTATTTTCATAACCTTAATCAGAATTATGCTTTTAATTTAGACCAAATGCATTTTGGGTTAGGACATTTGGGTTCTGCTAATAAGCCCTCAGCAGGTTGTTCTTGGTTAAAAAATAACACCCATATGATGAGCAGGCAACCTAAGAACAACAGTGGATCTCATCAATCTTCTTGGCTATCTACTAAAGATCCACAAGGCAGACTCAAGCCTGAAAAGGTCTGGGTCCCCTTAAGACACTAACTTTTGCATATGACTTTTTTGTTGTTGTAGATTACTCCATACCAAGATCCAACTCATGGAATAGTAGATAGTGGATGCTCTAGGAGCATGACAGGAAATAAAGGACTTTTATCTAACTTTGTACCATTTCAACGCGGAAAGGTGTACTTCGGAGGTGGTGAAGGAAGGATCTTTGGCAAAGGAACTATTCAGACACCTAAACTTAATTTTGAGCAGGTTTACTATGTGGAAGCACTTCAACAGTTCAACTTGATCTCTGTCTCTCAGATTTGTGACAAGAAATAGTTTGTCCTCTTTATGGACACTGAAGCACTGGTGTTGTCCAAAGACTTTAAGCTACCGGATGACACTCAAGTTCTACTAAAATCCATAGATGACATAACCTTTATAGTATCATGCTTAATGAAGTTAATCCTACTGGTCAACTAGCTTGTTTGGTTGCCAAAGCATCAGAAGACGAAGCCACCAAATGGCATAGAAGGATGGGACATGTAAACTTCAAGACCATTCACAGATTGGTGAATATGAACTTGGTCTCTGGTTTACATCCCAAAACTTTCATAAATGACATCAATTGTCTTGCGTGCAGCAAAGGCAAACAACACAAAGCATCCTTCAAGGCCATTACTGCTCTCAGCCTCATAACTGAACCATTGAAGCTACTACACATGGATTTCTTTGGTCCTACCTCCGTTAGGAGCATTGACCATAAACAATACTGTCTTGTGGTAACTGATGGGTATACCCGGTTCACGTAGGTTTTCTTTCTGGCTGCTAAAAGTGAGACCTACTTTATTCTCAAAGACTTCATTACACTCATTGAGAATTAGCTGTCCAAGAAGGTGAAAGGTATCCGATGTGACAATGGAACCGAATTCAAAAATGCAGATCTCATAGAACTTTGTAACTCCAAAGGTATCAAGAGATTATAGTGCTGCCAGGACTCCTCAACAGAATGGTGTTGCAGAAAGGAAGAACATGACTCTTATAGAAGCTGCAAGAGCTATGCTTGCAGATTCCAAGCTTCCAACTATGTGTTGGACATAAGCTGTCAACACTGCAAGTTATGTGTTGAATAGGGTTTCCATTACCAACCCTCATAAGAAGACCTCCTATGAGCTACTCACAGCCAAGGTCCCAAGCATTGCTCAGTTGATGCCATTTGGATGTCCTGTCACCATTCTAAATACTAGTGACTATTTGGAGAAATTTGATGGCAAGGCAGATGAAGGCTACATTGTGGGATATTCAGCTCACTCAAGAGCTTATCGCGTTTATAATCTCCATGCCAAGCGTGTCATTGAAACTATAAATCTCAAGTTGTAACACCGCCAAATATTCATACTTTAATTCAGCGGAAGAGTCGCTGGTGTTACAGGATAGCACATTACTCAAATCATAGACAACGCATAAAAATCGCGTCGTTTAATAATAAAGCATTTTTCCATTCATGAATATCAAATTTACATAGGTCCCAAGTCATAGTATTTCATACAAGTTTTACAAAGCATTTGAATGGAAATTGTTATTTAAGTGCGGGCCATGAATTCTTGTCGTCTTCCCGAGAATTACCTTCAAGTACCTGAGATAAAACATGTTAAAAGAAAATAAACGCCGAGTGAATTCATAGAGTTTAATGAAATCCACTAATATATCATCGGTATAAAATTATTACCGAAAATCATTTTGTACAATTCTTCGTAGTAGGCCATAAAATAAGCCAAATTTATACAATTCTTAGTCGTAAATCATAGTATAGGCTTCAGCCTTCAAAACCATTATACGAACCATTGTCGTAAAAACATCATACAATACGTTTTATAACGTTGTATAGAGTTTAATAAAAACCGTTATAAGAAAATGGTTATGTAAAACCAACACACGAACATAATATCAATAATAAGACCCCGTATTGCTAGTCAGGCAATATATCGTAATTCAATGCGTATATCAGTATTTTCGTTATTGGATTATTATAAGCCGCATGACATTGCTACATTACTATAACAAACAACGGGTAGCTAACCCAAAACTCATTTGCCCATCTAAAACAGCGTGTCGTCACAATAATCATGCTTATATAAATCTTCTCATACATAAATTCGCTTACCAATCAATATGGCACGACGGGGATCAACCGTCAAGGCACGAACTGAGGTGATGTTCCACAGATAGTACTATTATATGCATAAGCGTCTACCAAATCCCGGTAGTTCACAATTCATGCTAATAGGACTTTTAGTGACATAACGTAACTAATAATAATCCATTTCATTTCATTTATCGGGTCATATAATCATTCATCGGGTCATACAATCATCCGGGTCCAAATCAATATGTAAATAATCGGGACAAATAGTGTCTTATTTTATCAAAACTAACATGTTATCTCCCTCGCGGGTTCATAAAACATTTCATAAAAACATTTAAAAGAGTGCGAGGCTATGAACTCACATTGATTGGGAAAGGCGGTTATCGGCGATTTGGATGTACTGTACGTGCTTCAATCACGGAAACCTAGACAAAAAATACTTGTCTTATAATTTTGTCCAATGACTTTATAAAAATAATAGCTATGTATATATATGATGATTTTATAAATATGATTGATAGTTGAGTATTTTACAACTTTGTTTAGGAAAAAAAAGTGTAATTAGGGTAAGTACGACGATTTAGGAAAATCGTGCACAAATGACCCAAAAGTGACGATCGTTCTCAAGGAGGCAAGTGCGTTGTGCTAAGAATTGATTAACTTTTGTGATTATAATTTGTGAAGAAAGAAAATAGAAGATAGATTAGAAGAGAATGACGGTTACGATTGTGGATTACACTAACACGAATAGTCGTACACGTAAAACCGTAAAAAGTGACAAAATTAAAAATTTACCCTAAAAATTCCTAGAAAATTGCAATAAATCCTAAAAGATATAATTAGTGTTTACAAAAAATCAAAAATCACTCAAACCTTTTAATTAATTAAATAATAATTTTTTTAATGCTAATTAAAGCCCAAAAAATCAATTTAATTAATAAAAAGCCTAAAATGAGATTTTTTCACTTGTAAACCTCTAAAATGAATTAACTAAATTTAAAACTATTTTTGAAAATTTTAAAATTAATAAAAACTATTAAAAACAATTAAAAACTATTAAAACTTAAAATAATTCAAAAAACTGTAAAATTCCTAACTAAATGTATCTAACCTAAGAAAAATATAAAAAGTGAAAAAATGTGAAAATTGAAATTTAATAATAAAATAATATTAAAATAATATTAAAAATCTAAAAATTATAAAAAATTCTTAAAACTTGCAAACCAGTTTTATTTAACCTAATTAAATAGAAAATGAACTTAAAATACCAAAAGTGCCCCTATTGGGCCTTTAAATGGGCCAAATACCCAAACAGATCCTTAATAGGTTTAATATTGGGCCCAATAAGAAAAAGTCCTCAGGATTGGCCCAAAAACTCCAGTCAAGCTAAAAATTTGATTTTAAACACAATTTTCCAAAGCCCCAAAAGCTGAAAATGAGCTTAAGCTAGCTTATTTCAAAACAACTTATTCTTAATGGGCTTTTTGGCCCATTAAGCTATAAGCTGATGTCATAAGCTAAGATTTTACCCACGTCCTTCTCTTGACCTAATTAAGCTATTTGCAAAAAGAAACTTGAAATAAGCTCAAGGAATAAGCCCGAAATAAGCCAAAGCCCTCTTCACAAAACGACAAAATAGTCGTTTTTGAGTTCTAGACTATTTCAAGAGCTGATTCAAGTTGCAATAAGTTACAAATGGCTTAACTAAGCTTAATCAACAAAAAGTTTTCCAATAAGCACACTCAATAAGCTGAAATAAGCAATAAGCTGATTTTGAAAAAGACAAAATAGTCGTTTTCTAGTAAAAACTTAAAACTAAAAGCTGTAAACTTCCAGAATCACTTATAAGCTCAAAATATTAAGACCTAATACAAAAAATAAGTTGTTGCACATTGGAAGAAGCTAAAATGAATTATTAATAAGCTGAACACCAATTATAACTAGTAGTGGCTAGAAACAGGGGAAAGGAGTTCCCACTGCCTTGACTTTTTGACTTGGATTTTTAGAGAGTTTAACTTGTTATTTTTGGACAATCAAGGCACCCTTGTGATCAGTGAATCACAAGGAGTCAATAACAAGCAAATAATCACAAAAACACCCATCCAGTTAGTGTAGTTAATTCGATCTTTGCTCAGATGTGTTCCAGACAAGTAATAAGCAGATCTGATGATTAAAAGCTACTTTTAATCTAGAAAAAGCTAACCACAAACCACCAAATGCATACACAAGCTCAATACAACTTAAAGAAACATAGATTAACACATTGTATCCAACTTATGAACAAGATCTAGGCAAAAGCAGTTACTGATGAACAATGATGAACATAAGAACAAGGTTTGCTGATCTACTTGACACAAAATCCAAATTCAAGGCCTCAGATCTATCACATAGGTTGTATTAACAATGATTTAACACTTGTTAGCCCTAGGTTAACATGAAAACTAGGTGTGCACAAGATTTCAGAGAAAAACAACAAATTTTCAAGATTTTATAGCCAAATGTTTGATTTAGTGATTCAAGGCACAAATTTTGCATATATCAGAACACAATCACTTCTATAACAGATAACAACTCAAACAATACCACAATACCAGCTCTAAATCACACAAACTTGAACAATCAGTCAATCCCAAAAACCCTTTTAATTTTTTAAAATCAATTTTAATATAGTAAAAGTCTTCTCAAGATTAATTTAAGCCCAAATAAGCATCTTAACACACAACATATGATTCAAGAACCAATTTGCAGGCATAAAAACACACTTATACCAGCAGAATCACAAAATCACTAAAAATCAAATACTTCAACAGAAAGATGAAGTTTTGAGAATTCCAACCTCCAAGATGTACATCCACGCCTTGGAATCAATGAGCTGAGGTGCTAGCAAGAACAAGCACCAACTTCCCCCTGCTAAGAACAACAAACAAGCCCAGCCAAAGGCTTGAGCCTAGGTTAACACAAATCAGATAATATAAGGTGACAAATGGTCAACTCTATGCAAGACTTAGGTTCCCACAAGGCCTGAATCTTCCCTTAAGGCCTCACCACCCCTTAATCAACCAAGATTAGGAGGCTATGATCACGCTTAAGCTCAAATAAGCAAGTTGTTGAACCACAAGCACTTAGCAAACCACTTGACTGATTTTTGAGATAAAAACGTATACCAACTTCCAATATTGTTTAAGCTAGTGAATTGTGACTTATGTCACTTAAAGAAACACCTCAATGAACAATCCTCACCTAAGCACAAGCCAAATTCTTGACCTCAGCAAGAACAAAGGGACTCACAGGATTATAGGCTATCTTGGACTTGTTCAAGGTTTTGTTTAAGTACAAAAACGTCACAGTTAGCTACTCAATACAATAACAATAAATGGAACTCAGTTTTAAATCACAACACAATACCACAATCCTATAAATTTCAGAAAATGGCTTTACAAGGCTTGACAAGAGTAAAACTGAGAACAAGAACTAATGTGGTGATACTAAGGCCTTATATAGGCTACAAGAAGTCCTAAGATACTGAAAATAAAGTAAAACCCTAAGTGGTAAACTTCCAGAATTGCCCTTGTTGATTTTGAAAATTCTTTAACATGTGACGGATTCTTGGCTGTTTGTGTGAGTTGGCAATGGTGAAATAGCATCAAAGGCTAAAAAATAAGCTTAGGTTTGAAGCTAGAAGCTTGGTCGTTGGATGGCTGGCAAAATTTGTCTTCTTCTCCCAAAGTGTAGCAGGGGAATCATGTGTGGGGCTGTTGGGTGGTGAGGTGTCAAGTTTATGAGTTGGGTTGTGTTAACTAAACCCTTAATCATTAATCTGGATAATATTAGGTTTTAATTGAAAGTGGTTAAGGAATACCCAATTTTCATATGAACATGAAGAACAATGGAATCCTTTGTTAATGAAGTTTCAAAACTTCTATTTTGGCCACAAAACTTTTCACAAGGACGTGTTTTGTATTTCTATGATATTTGAAGGACTGATCTTGCACATTTTTGAACTTTGAAGGTCTTCATTGTATGTTTGACTATAAGGAGGACCAATATTGACAATTTTGTTTTGATGAGGGACTAAACTTGCCAATTCTTCAAAGTGGAGGGTCCTTTTTGTATAATCTTCAAATTTTCAAGGTTTATTCTTGGAAAATCATCACTTGGGCTTGGTTCATTGTGCGGCTTCGTTTCCCGTGTTCGTTTTTGCATGATCCTTGTGATCTTTTGTCATTTCCTCATTATCTGTACCTAAATTACACAAGTAACAAACACAAGCATATATTTGGCCATTTTCATGATATTTTATGCATTTAAAGCCCTTTTTGGACGATGAGACTATGTATAAAAGCAGTCTCATCACTCCCCCTTACTAAACATTGTCAGACCCTCACGCAATGCTAGAATAAAGTATCGTAGCACCTCCAAAGTTCATTTTTATGCACTTTTATTGAATGATAAAATTGCTACACTACTACAATTACTACTACTTGTGTTTTAAGACATAATGTATGATTTTCATCGCAAAATGGGACGTTTAGGTTCATAGAACAAGAACACGTGAATGCTTCGTTAGAAATAATTTTGTTATCCTCGATTTTCACCCCAACTTCATGCCAAGCGTGCAACGAGATCATTGTCATTATAAGTTAGTAATGGTAACACTACTCATATGACCTAATCATGTACTTATCCTCCCATTTTCCGAAGTTGTATCTCTTATATTTTATTTTGTCTTGAATGTTTCACGAGGATACATTGTTTGACTTATTCGATGATAGAGATTTAGGTCTAAAAATAGAGTCCTAACAGTGTAACCAAGACCATTAAATTAATAACCTCTCCTAATAGAAAACGATGTCAAAAAATTAAGTCAACAAGAAGGATCGATAAACACGGTTTTATAACGGTTTTGAACATGAGACTTATTACCAAGACTTTTATATGCCCCCTAACGGAAGGGCCTTATTATCATAGGTTTACCTCCATCTTTTATTCAACTTCCCCATGAAGCTTTTATTATGACTTCGGTCTTGCCTTGCCTTTTATTTAACCTCGCCATAAGGTGTTTATTGTGGCCAAAGACGTATATCCTCACGCTAAAAGCGAATTTTGGATCTTTAAAGCTTCAAAGATTAAGGCTTGATTCACTTTCAATTTTTCATAGATTTTTCGGCCTTGTGAGCTTCAAATAATTTGCTTGATTTAGGTGAGCACTTGAAATCTTATTATTGGGTAAAGCTTTCGATTATTCGGGTTGCCAATACTTCAAAACCATGACGTTGGCGATACCTTAATGTCTTCCCAATTTAATTTCATGAAAGCTACTAGAAAAGACTAGAAACCAACAATCAAGACTAAACCGCTAAGTCAATATTTATTAAGCAAAAAATATTTACAAGCGAAGGGAGAATAAGCAAACAATGAGAACACATGAGTTTTTGAAAGAATAAGAGTACTCTACGTTTAGCATAGTAACTTATAATTAACTCTATCATTTCTCGTCCTCATTTAAGAGACTTAGCCTAATATGAAGTTAAGGAATCGAAGCTAAGTGCTCAACACGCACGGTCGAGTAAAAAATTACTCTTATTCTCGCCATCGGAAAATCTACATTCTTGTCTTCAAAAACTTATAAAACATGAGAAAATATTTTAAAATTTGCCAATTTTTAGCCTTTTTTTGCAACAAAACTATAAAAAAAGATAAACTTTGGAAAGCGTGAAGGTTTGGCAAGGCAAGTATCTATTCACCCCCCCATACTAAAGATAAACATTGTCCTCAATGTTTCGAGTCTAAGGGTTGGAAAACCCCCATACTAGAGACGTAGTCGAATGCTTAATCTAGTATGGAAAATGTGTAACCGTTAAATTTAAAGTCGTTTATGAAGTATGCTAAAAACCCAAGGTTAGAAAATATAAGGATATATCATGGATATTGAGAAATTCTTCAAAGCAAACGATCGAGTGCTCCCATAAAACGAACACGAGAGGCTCCAATCGTGAAGAGCATGATCATCTAAAAACCACATTTCACAAACAACCACGAAACAAAGGTTGGAAGGGCACAAATCCCCTCATCTTAAACTAATTAGAAAGCGATAATATGTAAATGGATAAGCATGGGTCTCCCCCACGAGGCACCTTGTTTTTGATAACCGAGTCAAAAGCTCGACTCGAATCCCCCATAAATGTGATCTTTAGGGATAATCATGGTATGGTCAATTTTTTGGTGGGGCTTACATGATAAACAAGGCCCAAAAACAACCGGTATTTAAGGACTAAGTCCTTTGATGGTGCAAAATACCGGGATCGAAGATGGCATTCTCGTTTTCATTGGATAAACAAATCAACGCCACTTCATCATGTGTCAACACAAACCCAAAGGGTTTAAAGAAAATAGATGAGAAGTAATAGAAGGGTGTGACAATGGGTAAGTCACAAAAACCATGAGCTACTCGAGGTAGACTCGCACCAATCAAATAGAAAGATTTTCCATTTATTGCATCGGTGGAAGACCGAGATTTCCCTTTATAAGCAATTCCGGGATCACATATCTCGTCCTCGGTGTAGAAAGGGGAGGGGACATAAGGGGCTTCCCCCACTCTAGGTCCACACAAAGCATCGTCAAAAGGAAAAGACGAGCTTGTAGTACTCAAAACACGAGGTGATGACAGAGTTAGATTTGTAGAAAAGTCTTTTAAATCCAATTCAATTTTTTTTTCCTTTTTCATCTTTTAAACTCACCTTATGAAAACCCGACCTGATTATGTCAAAAGTATTTGGTGTTTCTAAAACGATGTTAGTCACACTAAAAATTCTCACATTTGAAAACCGTTTTGGTTTTGGTGGTGGTAAATTCTCAAAACGTTTGTCGACAAAGAAAACTTCCCCATCGGGGTCAACATATTCATCATCCGAAGAATCATTCGTGATTAGAGACGTAGGCTTAACACTCTTAACCTCCACCGGCGGAGGGGATGGAAAATCGTTTTTATCATCAACTCCTAAAACTCTTTTTGAAAATCTTTTGCAAATGTTTTTGATGCGATTAACATTGTTCAAAGACGTGATAGAATATACATGAGAAAGTGTAGAGTTTTGAGTTGCATTTATGACGAGTTCTTCCTCATTGAAACATAAAGTGATTTTCCTAGCATGCACATCGATAAGTGCTCTCGAAGTATCCAAAAATGATCGACCTAAAATTAGAGGAACTTTAGGATCGATGGGAATGTCAAAAACGATAAAGTCCACGGGATAGTAAACTTTCCAACTTTCACGAAGACGTCTTCAGCTACTCCACAAGCTAGAATCGTAGAATGATCGGCCATCTCGATTGACATTCTTGAAGGAGTGAGATTAGGAAGATTGAGCGACTTAAAAATCTCAAGAGGCATCAAATTTATACTAGCACCAAGATCGGCCAAGGCGTAGCATTCCTCCGTATCTTTTATTACACATGGGATTAAACATTTACCGGGATCACCGACTTTTTGAGGTATGCGGCTAAGAAAAACCGAAGAACAACTAGACGACTTTTTCAATTTCTCTTTGTTATTCAACATACTTTTGAAGTTTGCGGCAAATCGAGGCATCATGACCAAGGCGTCGGCAAAACTTATATTAAAATGCAAGTCACGAAATATTTTCATAAAAAGTTCAAATTGATAATTATTTCGTTCTTGGTCCTTTTCCTTGCTTCGTCTTGAAGGGTAAGGTAAGGGTGGTGTGGGTTGGGCATAGGCAACGGCCTTGGAATCTCGGGTTCCACTATTGGTGTTGGTTCAACTGTAGGTGTGGTTTTAGCGGTACTTCGTGGGCTTGGAATTTGCTCCTTTTCAACCACCACCTCGGGTTTCTCTATTTCTTTCTCCGTAGAAGTACTTGGACGAGAAATGGGTTCTTTGAAAGTTTTAACACTACGAGCAGTAATAACCTTCAATTCTCCTTTCGGGTTTACGATGGTATCACAAGGAAGACCACCCGAAGAAGAAGGTTTAAACATGATAGATTCAAACATTTTTCCCATTCGATCTTCAAACCTAGATTGCCTAGCATCCGCTTTTAACAATTCTTGCTTAATTTCATGTTGACCTTGCTCCATTTTTTGTTGATTTTGTTGGAGACGTTGAACATTTCCTTCCATTTTATTAGCATGACTCTTCAATTCATTAGCAAGTTCGTTTTTAAGCTCGTTTTTCAACTCGGATCTTAGGCTAATTATCTCACGTTGCATGTTATCAAACTTAGCATCGTTTGCCTTTGCATATTCTAAAAATTCTCCATTAAGATTTTTAGTGTGAGAATTTTGAAAACCTTGAGTAGTATTTTGAAAATCACGGTTTTGGTTTTGGTTTGAAATTTTCCCATTTCCATTTTGATAATTACCCTTGTTGTATTTACGTTGATTTCCTTGATAAGCACCATTTTGATTGTTGTTTCGATAGTTGTTAGCATCTTGATTTTGTGGAGCTTGATTTTGGCGGGAACCTTAACTGTTTTGGTTATAAGTTCCCGTGGCTACGTATGCATTCGAAGTGTTACCATCCGCGGTAATGCACTCTGAAAAATCATGAGCTCCACCATACGAAATACAACTCTTAGCAACCGCTTTAACCGATGCGGAATTCACAGCATCTTGTGCTTTCCAATGAGTCATAAGATTCAAAAACCTATCGAAAAACGGATTCTCCTCATTTGCTTCATCTTGCAAGGAACTCATGTTACGAGACGATGATGACGAACCCATAGTGGCTACACTCGGTGTGTTAAGAGGGCTATAAACCTTAGACTTATTCTCAATGATTTTCAAAGCCTCATCGGTCGTTTTGCACAAAAAATTACCACCGGCGGCGGCATTTAAGTAATCTCGTTCATGATCATTAAGCCCATTATAAAAAGTGTCAATTTGATGCAATTCGGAAAAATCATGGTGTGGACATTCATGTAACATTTCTTTAAACCTTTCCCAAGACATTGAAAAACTCTCATTAGACCTTTGAGTAAATCGTGAAATCTCGTTTTTCAAATGTGTTGTTTTAGATGGTGGAAAAAATTGATTCACAAACTTAGAAACGAGATCACCCCACGTCAAAATCAAATTTGAGGGTTCTTTCTCGAGCCATATCACGGCGGGCCCATCTAACGAGTATGGAAACAACATCATCTTAATGGCATCGTGGGGTACATCCTTAAACTTGCTTGTCGCGGTGAGACGATTGAATTGCCTAATGTGATAATGTGGGTTGTCTTTTTCGTGTCCGCGAAACTTGTTGGCTTGAAGCATAGACATTAAACCCGTCTTCATCTCGAAGTTCTCCGCAAGGATGGCGGGAATCACAATGGGCTCTCCAAAACCCTCGGTGGTTGTTTGAAGTAACTCCATCATAGTACGATTAGCCATGATAGCTCCTTGTTCTACAATAGGTTCCTCACTTGGAGTCTCTTCACTAGAAGTTGTTGGTGTGTTTTCCTTTCGATTTCGACGTTTACGTGCACGTCTTGCTTGATTACGAGTTTGCATAAATGTCACGTACAACGTGGGGGTGAGCAAAGAAGATTCTTTTTGGTGTTTTTGACTTTTTCAATTTTTTGGATTTTTGATTGTTTTTACTTTTTTGGATTTTGGAATTGTATTAAGTAGACAAAAATCTACAAATCTCCTACTTAATCAAATCTCTTGATTAAAGAAGCCTCAAGGAATGAAAACGATCACGTGAAGTGAACGGCTTAGATGACTTTAGAACGTTGGTGGAACACCAAAACGTTCAAGAGGGTTTAATCAAATGAAACCAAGAAAGTATATATGATACTTAATAATACTTTGGGCGGCAAAACCCTCGATTAGCTTTCAATCTCAAAATACTCACAAGAAAGCGGGGAAACGAGGCGGCGCGAAGCACTTAAGAGCCTTTTTCCTTAGGGTATATTTTATAATACCCGCCTTATACCCACCTTATAGTTTGAATTTTTCAAAATCGAGCTTCACGAAAGTATTTATCTATTTTTGACTTTTCTTTCTTGTTTGAGATTCAAATACAATGATTGAGTAATGACCTCCCAATCAAGGTTGTGTTTTCACACTTTTGGAGTACTTGTGAATTTATTGTTCTACGTATACAATATAGTAATAATATTCACACAAAAAAAAACGAAAAACCGATAATACGTATTAGTAGAGTGCTACTAATACCAATAGATATTATGGTTATATATAAAAACAACAATTCTTCAAATGAAAACACGACACGCCTCCCCGGCAGCGGCGCCAAAATGATAGTTGAGTGTTTTACAACCTTGTTTAGGAAAACAAAGTGTAATTAGGGTAAGTACGACGATTTAGGAAAATAGTGCACAAATGACCCAAAAGTGGGGATCGTTCTCAAGAAGGCAAGTGCGTTGTGCTAAAAATTGATTAACTTTTGTGATTATAATTTATGAAGAAAGAAAATAGAAGAGAGATTAGAAGAGAATGACGGTTACGATTGTGGATTACACTAAGACGAATAGCCGTACACGTAAAATCGTAAAAAGTGACAAAATTAAAAATTTACCCTAAAAATTCCTAGAAAATTGAAATAAATCCTAAAAGATATAATTAGAGTTTACAAAAAATCAAAAATCACTCAAATCTTTTAATTAATTAAATAATAATTTTTTTAAGGCTAATTAAAGCCCAAAAAATCAATTTAATTAACAAAAAGCCCAAAATGAGATTTTTTCACTTGTAAACCTCTAAAATGACTTAACTAAATTTAAAACTATTTTTGAAAATTTTAAAATTAATAAAAACTATTTAAAAACAATTAAAAACTATTAAAATTTAAAATAATTCTAAAAATTAATCTAGTGACAATAAAATTATTCTAAAAATTGTAAAATTCCTAACTAAATGTATCTAACCTAAGAAAAATATAATAAGTGCAAAAATGTGAAAATTGAAATTTAATAATAAAATAATATTAAAATAATCTTAAAAATCCAAAAATTATAAAAAATTATAAAAACTTGCAAACTAATTTATTTTAACCTAATTAAACAGAAAATGAACTTGAAATACCAAAAGTTCCCCTATTGGGCCTTCAAATGGGCCAAATACCCAAACAGATCCTTAATGGGCTTAATATTGGGCCCAATAAGAAAAAGTCCGCAGGATTGGCCCAAAAACTCCAGTCAAGTTTAAAATTTGATTTTAAAGACAATTTTTCAAAGGCCCAAAAGCTGAAAATGAGCTTAAGCTACCTTATTTCAAAACAACTTATTCTTAATTGGCTTTTTGGCCCATTAAGCTATAAGCTGATGCCATAAGCTAAGATTTTATCCACGTCCTTCTCTTGACCTAATTAAGCTATTTGCAAAAAGAAACTTGAAATAAGCTCAACGAATACGCCTGAAATAAGCGAATGTCCTCTTCACAAAACGACAAAATAGTCGTTTTTGATTTCTAGACTATTTCACAGGCTGATTCAAGTTGCAATAAGTTAAAAATGGCTTAACTAAGCTTAATCAACAAAAAGTTTTCCAATAAACACACTCAAAAAGATGAAATAAGCAATAAGCTGATTTTGAAAAAGACAAAATAGTAGTTTTCTAGTAAAAACTTAAAACTAAAAGCTGTAAACTTCCAAAATCACTTATAAGCTCAAAATATTAAGACCTATTACAAAAAATAAGTTGTTGCACATTGAAATAAGCTAAAATGACTTATTAATAAGCTGAACACCAATTATAACTAGCAGTGGCTAGAGGCAGGGGAAAGGAGTTCCCATTGCCTTGACTTTTTGACTTGGATTTTTAGAGAGTTTCACTTGTTCTTTTTCGGCAATCAAGGCACCCTTGTGATCAGTGAATCGCAAATAGTCAATAACAAGCAAATAATCACAAAAGCATCCATCCAATCAGTGCAGTTAATTCAATCATTGCTCAGATGTGTTACAGACAAGTAATAAGCAGATCTGATGATTAAAAGCTACTTTTAAGCTAGCAAAAGCTAACCACAAACCACCAAATGCATACACAAGCTCAATACAACTTAAAGAAACACAGATTAACACATTTCATCCAACAAATCCAACTTATGAACAAGATCTAGGCAAAAGCAGTTACTAATGAACAATGATGAACATAAGAACAAGGTTTACTGATCTACTTGACACAAAATCCAAATTCAAGGCCTCAGATCTATCACATAGGTTGTATTAACAATGATTTAACACTTGTTAGCCCTAGGTTGACATGAAAACTAGGTTTGCACAAGATTTCAGAGAAAAACCACAAATGTTTAAGATTTTATAGCCAAATGTTTGATTTAGTGATTAAAGGCACAAATTTTGCATATATTAGAACACAATCACTTCTATAACAGATAACAACTCAAACAATACCACAATACCAGCTCTAAATCACACAAACTTGAACAATCAGTTGTTGGGAATAAAATATAGCCAGTCTACTTGAGCGCTGACAAGAGTAAAACAAGCGTTGATAGGAAGAAAACAAACGCTGACAGATCAAGCGTTGACAAGAAGAGGTCAAGCGTTAATACATTAAAGACAAGCACTGATGGAAAGATTTAGTCTATGCGTATATTGTTTCTAGTTTGTTTCTAGTAAAGATAAGTTCAAACATTGTATTTTCTATAATTATCTTTACCTAGAATAGTTGATACGTAGACTATTGTACAAGGCTTCTTATATCTATAAAAGAAGACCTTTAGGTTATTGTTCATATATAAGTTTTCATACGTTAAACACATTCATTGTAAGCAAGTTTGTTATCATTAATCAAGTGAAAGTTTGTTTACATCTTTGTGTGTTCTTGTTTAAGTGTTAATTCCGCATAACTCTTAGATTATCATATACATATACAAAGGTTTCTCTACGTGTATAAATTGATCTAATCTCATATACATAAAGCTAAATCAATCTAAGTTTGGGATTAACAAGTGGTATCAGAGCTTGTTGAGAAACTTTTGATCTTAAAGAACACAAGAACCCTAAAATCACCAAAACCATAAAAACATCATGTCAAATCCAGAAGTAACCTCCTCCTCCTCACCTTTACCAAACATCAAGATTCCCATGCTTGATGCAACCAACTTCGAGTTGTGGAAATTCAACTTTGAGCAATATCTGGGGATTTATGACTACACTCTCTGGGAGATAATTGAATATGGAAACACATACAATAAAGCTGAAAAGGTTGCTGCTGCTATTGCTACAAGAACTGCTGTTGCTGGATGTCCTGAAGCAGATAAGAAAGAAAAACCTGGTGATGGTAGGGTTGTGTCTGCTGAAGACATAGCAAAGAGAAGGGTTGATATGAAAACCCTAAACATTCTGAAACTCTCTTTGGGACAAGAGAACCAGCATAAATACAGAGGTTATGATTCTGCAAAAGGCCTTTGAGCAGCTCTTGAAGTTGCATATGGTGGCAATGATGACACTAGGGAAGAGAAGAAGAAGCAACTCATGCATGAGTATGCTGTTTTCAAGGCTCAACCTAATGAGAAGCTTAGCAGTGTAAGAAGCAGGCTGCTTGACATTACAAGCAAGCTGTCCTTCATGGGGACACAACTTGGTGATGTTGACATTAATGCCACTTTTCTTAAAAGTTTTGGTGATGCGTGGAAGATTGAGGCAAGATCCATACTTGCCAATAACACTCACAAAAGTTCTACTTTTGATGATATCTACAACAAACTAAGGCTGTTGGAGAATGAAACCCTTTTGGAGCATGGAAGTAAGTCTACCAACAGTAACATGGCCTTCTTTTCACATAGTGAAGGCCAATCTGATCAAAAGGACTCTTACATGCATCCAGTTACTGGATCAACATGTGTCAACGCTGGAACATGTCTTGTCAACGCCTCATATTCAGACGCTGACACATACAAAAGTGACACACCAAGAGTTAAACCTGCTTGTTTGGATCTGGATACTGTATGTGCTTACTTTGCTTCTTTGCCCAATGGTTCAGTGATTACAAATGAGGACCTTGAGCAAATCAGTGATGAGCACTTGGAGGAAATGGATATTAAGTGGAACATGGCTCTTGCTAGTATAAGAGCAAACATATGGAATAGAAGGTTTAAGAAGAAGATGACCTTTAATGCAAAGGACACTGCTGGATTTGATAAATCCAAATTTGAGTGCTACAATTGCCATCGTATAGGGCACTTCATGAGGGAATGCAGATCTCCAAGAAGATCTGATGCTGGTAAACCCTCAAGCCAAATTGTTAAGGCTCAGGATCCTAAGGCCATGGTTGCAGTGCAAGAAATTGATGGTATGGGATGGGATTGGAGTTATTTGGCTAAGGATGGGGAAGAGGATAAAGCTCTGGTTGCTGAG
The DNA here is from genome assembly GCA_025667525.1 of Glebionis coronaria. Classification (NCBI taxonomy): domain Eukaryota; kingdom Viridiplantae; phylum Streptophyta; class Magnoliopsida; order Asterales; family Asteraceae; genus Glebionis; species Glebionis coronaria. The sequence goes on along the minus strand of CM046876.1, from coordinate 288,730,477 downwards.
ATAGAAGAAGAAGAGAATGTTCAATATGCTCTCATGGCACACTCCTCCTCTTCATCAGATAACGAGGTATACGATGATGCTTTTTGTAGTAAGGGTTATAGGTTAAATACTGAGAAACTTAACAAAGAGGTATTAAGATTATTAGATGATGTGAGTACTGAGAGATGCAAACTGTCTAACTATCAAATTGCTCTCACTCAAACTGAGAAGACAATTTCTGAGTACAAGAAAATGGAATTTGACTTAAAAGATAAAATAAATATCTTAAAACATGAGTTAGATGCTAGTAATGATGTTAGGAACATCACGGAAAGGGTTAATAGTGAGTTACAGGCTAAGTTAGATGAAGCCGTTAAGAATAAGGATAATGTTGACCTTAAAATTCAGAGATTTGATAAGGCCACACAAACCCTAGGAGAATGTGTTAATAAACAAAGGGATCCTAAGGACATGACTGGGATTGGGATGAAAGACTATACTGTGGTTCCACCACCAGCTGGTGACTTCTATGGTGTCCAAAGAAAGGACCTATCTTGGACTAGTTTCCAGAACTCCAAGAGGAGGAATTTATTCCTCCACCAAGAGTCATTACCCTAGTTGAAGAGTATCAACAGAAGTTAACTGACTTGAATGAATGGAAGAAAGCCAACCCTACCTTGTTTGTTAAGGGTGGCTTGTTATGTGAAAGTCCAAATGAGTCAACCCCTATTAAGGTAACAAACCTAATCATTGGCAAGACTGTTGACCTTGGCTCAAACACTGTTAGAAAACCTAGCATCAAGTATGCAGAAATGTATAGGAATACTAGGTCACCTAAAAGACAAGTTAGTAATGATGGAACGTGTTTCTTCTCTTCTAGACCTAGGGTTGTGTCTAGAAAAGCCTGTTACACTTGTGGTAGCTTTTCACATTTAGCATATTAATGTAAGGCTTTTGCCCGTATAAAATTTTTTTCTTCGTTGATGTTGGTCTAGTCGAGTTGATCCTGGTTAACTATGCGACTCAGTTGTCTTTGGTGAAACAAATAGTTGTGTCGTTGTAGTAATTAAAAAGTGCGAAACTTAAAAGTAAATGACGATAATTTAAATCTAAAAATAATTTAAACTTAAATGGTGCAATATTAAAACTTTTAAAGAAAGTTAATTAAATGACTTAAAATAAAAGCATGACGAAAAATTAAATTAACAATGAAATAAAAATAACACTTAAGAAAAAATGACTGGAAAAATAAATGATTGAGAATGAAACAGAGGATAAACAAAACCTGAATCGAAATCCCAAAACACTGTCACAGTCCGGAATAACCAATTAGACACTGCTTATCCGGAATAATTCTTCAAGTTCTTATCCGGAATCACCAATAGAAGCTTATCCGGAATATGACTCGTACCTCTTATCCGGAATGTGCGTTGTCACCACTATCCGGAATAACTGGAACGAAGCCTTATCCTGAATATTAAATCTTGTAGCTTATCCGGAATAATTCCCTGAGTCCTTATCCGGAATGGTATTCAAGCTGCTTATCCGGAATACCGTTTGGAGCCTTATCCGAAATCACTAATAGAAGCTTATCCGGAATAAATCTTAAACTCTTATCCGGAATACCCTAGATCTTCTTATCCGGAATATTGTCACGATATCCGGAATAAGTCAAAATCCACTATCCGGAATAATCCTTGGACACATATCCGGAATACTTTGTCGCGAAGCTTATCCGGAATCCCCTGCCTGTTGCTTATCTGGAATAACCTGTCACTTTTATCTGGAATATACAAAAGATAGCTTATCCGGAATACACTTCGAGCTCTTATCCTGAATATGCAGATGACCCCTATCCGGAATGTGTTTTGAGGGATGTTCGGAATAAGAGGGTTTACCAAACCCCGGATAACTATTAAATCAAATAAGCTAAAGACTAAAAATAAGCAAGAATCTAATAAGCACTAATCTAAAATCTAAACCAAATCCAATTTAAGAAAAAGCTATAAAACCAAAATTTAAAAACTTCTAAAAACAATAACTTTTATAAAAAACAACTTTTAATAAAAATCACAAATAAGCTAAAGATTTAATAAGCTCAATCAATCAAAAGTATAAAAACATGAACATAAACCAAATAAGTAACACAATAAGCACATAAGCATAAAGATTAAGCAAAATAAAAAGAAAGGTAGATGAGAGATTAACAAGAAAAGTAAAGATTGACAATAAATAAAAGGAAACTTACTTGAAATTAAAGGAATTTAAGGTGCAAGACAAGTATTTAAATTTGACAATTAAGTAAATGACATGTATTTAAATGTGCAAGGAATTGAAAATGGAAGAACTAGTGTCACTCTAGCCAACAAAACGAAATGTAAATCCTAATGATCTATTTATAGGAGGATTAGGGAGGTGCTTAGGAAGCTTCCTCCCCTCTTTCTTCTTTCTTTAATTGCATCATTAAGTCCTTAATCTTCTTAATGCTTGGACTTTAATGACTTTGTCTCGAGATTTCTTTAAACTCGTCTTGTAATTCTTCGATAAATTAGACTTGAGTTCTTCGGCTTTTAATAAACTTCCATCTTTTGACTTTTTCTTCGATAAATCTTCAGAATTGGTCTTGGACTTCCGTTCTTTTTTCACTCTTGATTTCTTGACTTTGTCTTTTGTCTTTTTCTTTGATAAAAGCCGATGAATCCCCGTGTTTTCTCCCCTTTTCACAATTTCGTCCTAAATAACAACAAAAACACAAACCACGCATAATTCCGACATTTACGACAAAAAATACACGTTTTGGCTTGGTTATTATTGTAGTTAAGTTGTGAAAAGGATGGGTTTTTACACACCTATCACATATAAGTGTGTGAACGCTTCCAAGGTCAACGCTGTTAAAAAGTCAAACGTTGTCAGACACATAACTTTTGTGGAGCAAAGTCTACAAGTGGTTAGACCAGCCCCATTCTTCACTAGAGGGTCTAACACTCATGGACAAAGACCATTTCAAAAGACAAATACTTGGTCTAATAGGCAATGGGTTTCTGTAGCAAACCCTAGGTTTAACGCTGACAAAGGTAATCTCAGCGTTGACAAGACCAAATCCAACGCTGACAGAAACGTGACCAGACCTAAACATTTGCAACCACAGGGTAAGGGGTCTAAAGCTTCTTTAAGCTTGACTTGGAGACCTAAGCAAGATCAAAACCCTAATGATAATGGGATTTCTATGACCTGCAACAGATTTAATTACATTTCAAAGGTCATTATAAAACCTATTGGGTTAACTGGGTATTTCATCCAAAGAGGGATGAACAAGGGGTTGTTATGAGAACTAAGTTTCTTCTTGTTGAACAAGCAGATTAATCCAAGTCTGCTAAGGCTTGGGTTCCCAAAGAAAACTAATATGTTTTCTTTATGTGAAGGGCATTCAAAAATAGGTCAATGATTATGGATATTGGGACAGTGGATGCTCTAGGCACATGACAGGGAAGGAAGATTATCTTACTAACTTCACTCCCATTAAGGATGGTGATAAGGTTTACTTTGGAGGCAGATATGGAACTATCACAGGCAAAGGAACACTTCTCACCAAGAACTTGTGTTTTGATAACGTGTTTCTGGTAAAGGAACATGATTACAATCTTTTTAGTGTAACACAAGTTTGTGATAACAAAAATAAAGTTCTGTTTACTGATACTGAATGCTTGGTGTTAATCAAGGATTATAAAATCCCTGATGAGAAATGTATTGACTATAGAACACCTAGACATAAAGACATCTATAATGTGAATCTTAATGGGATTAGGATGAATAATAATATGTCATGTTTTTATGCTAAAGCTTCAGTAGATGAGAGTAATCTATGGCACACGAGACTAGGGCACATAAACTTTAAGAATTTAAACAGGCTTGTGAGACTTGGCTTGGTTGATGGTTTGCTGAAAAGGCTTTCCACAATGACCACTCTTGTGTTGCATGTCTTAAAGGCAAGCAACACAAGGTCTCATTCAAGTCTAAACAGGTGCACTCTAGTACTAGACCACTTCACTTGCTGCATATGGACCTATTTGTTCCAACTAATATAGAGAGTTGGAATGGTAAATCATACTACTTTGTCATCACAGATGACTTTTCTAGGTTTACATGGACTTTCTTTTTAGCTATGAAAAGTGACACTACTGATACTTTAATTGATTTTATCACTCAGATAGAGAAGAAAACTGGTAATGAAGTTAAAATGCTTAGGAGTGATAATGGTGGTGAGTTTAGAAATAAACTATTGGATGATTTTTGTGCCAAGAAAGGGATTACTAGGCAGTTTAGTGTTCCCAAAACCCCTCAGCAAAATGGGGTTGCTGAGAGAAAGAATAGAACCCTAATTGAAGCAGCCAGAACTATGTCGGCTGATGCTCACTTTCCCATAGCTTTTTGGGCTGAGGCTGTGAATACAGCATGCTATATTCAGAATAGAGCATTGGTCAACAAGATACAGAACAAAACACCTTATGAGTTACTTTGGGGAAGGAAACCTAATATTGGTTTTCTCAAAACTTTTGGTTGTCATGTAGTTGTTCTTGATACTAGTGATGCCTTAGGTAAATTTAGTGCAAAAGGTGATGAAGTCTATTTCATAGGGTATTCAGTGCAGAGCAAGGGATATAGGGTTTACCTTAAGAAGGAAAAACTTATACTTGAAAGAGTACATGTTAGGTTTTTAGAGAGTAAACCTAGTGATCCTGAAAGTGGTCCAAATTGGTTGTTTGATTTAGAACCTCTATCTAGGACTTAAAATTATATGCCTGTTACTAATCCAGACATTGTGAAGGTAACTTTAAATGTTGTGGAAGAACAAGTTGTTAATGTTTTAGGTACACAGGTTAATGAAGAGGTTGGATTATAAGCAGACAAGTCATCTCCCATACAAGAGTATGTCACAATTCCCATATGGACAGATGCTTTTACTGCTGGTGCTGCTGCTGGAAAGGATAACGGTGGTCCCCAAATACCACCAGTTATCAACATGCATGGTCCATCAGGCGCTGACAAAGGCAAATCTAGCGCTGACAGGACAAATTCAGACGTTGATGGCTCAAACGTTAACAACAACATTTCAAGCGTTGATAGCTCAAATGCTGACAACCAAGGTTCAAGAGTTGACAACACTTCTGAGCATCTTTTCTCTTCTAATTTTGAACAAGGTAAACCTTCAAATTTATATGAAGAGGTTCATCCTAATATTGATGAAAGAGAGTCTGAAGAAGAAGATATTGGCAATTTGGATAATGAGATTGAAGACAACAGACTTTTTGAAGGAGGAGTTCTCACTTCCACTATGAAGAATCACCCTACTTCTTAAATCATTGGTGATATTATGACTCCTGTTCAGACTAGAAGATCTCATCAAAGTCTTGGTGGATTTATTGCCAATATTCACAAGAAGGTTGATACCCCTCTTGTGCAAGCATGTTTATTTGCCTGTTTTCTGTCACAACAGGAACCCAAGAAGATCTTTAATGCTCTCAAAGAACCAAGTTGGGTGGAAGCAATGCAGGATGAGCTTCACCAATTTGCAATTCAGGATGTTTGGGAGCTGGTTGATTGTCCCAGATATGTCAAACCTATTGGGACAAGATGAGTTCTAAGGAACAAGAGAGATGAAAGAGGTATTGTGGTCAGAAACAAGGCACGTTTGGTTGCTCAGGGATATACACAAGAGGAGAGGATAGACTATGAGGAGGTCTTTGCACCAGTTGCAATGATTGAAGCTATAAGGATATTCCTAGCCTATGTTTCCTACATGGGCTTCACTGTCTTCTTCTATGGAACAATTGTTGAGGAGGTGTATGTGATGCAGCCTCCTGGTTTTGAAGATCCAGAGAATCCAGACAAGGTGTATAGAGTCAAGAAGGCTATGTATGGCCTTCATCAAGCCCCAAGAGCATGGTATGGTACATTGTCCACTTATTTGGTGGAAAAATGATTCAAAAGGGGCACCATAGACCAGACATTGTTTACAAAGAAGGCTGGTAAGGATGTTCTACTTGTTTAGGTCTATGTTGATGATATCATCTTTGGATCCACAAATCCAAAGATGAGTGAAGACTTTTCCAAGCTCATGACAGACAAATTCAAGATGAGTGCAATGGGGGTGATGAACTTCTTTCTAGGGTTACAAGTTTAGCAGAAAGATGATGGTATCTTCATCTCCCAGGATAAGTATGTGGCAGAGATCTTGAAGAAGTTTGGCTTTTCTCCACATGAAAAGAGGGCTACTACTCCTATGGATAGAGAACACCCTTGGGGAAAGATTGGAGATGGAAAAGATGTGGATGTCAGGCACTATAGATCAATGATTGGTTCATTGATGTATCTCACAACCTCCAGACCTGACATCATGTTTGTTGTGTGTGCTTGTGCACGCCATCAAGTGACTCCCAAAGAATGTCATCTTTATGCTGTCAAGAGAATCTTTAGGTATCTAAGATGTTATCCTAGTCTTGGCTTGTGGTACCCTAAAGATTCACCATTGGAGCTTATTGCATATTCAGACAGTGACTATGGAGGTGATAAGTTTGATAGAAAATCCACAACTGGTGGATGTCAGTTTCTTAGGAGTAGGTTGATATCTTGGCAATGCAAGAAACAAACAGTGGTGGCTAATTCTAAAACTGAAGCAGAGTACGTTGCAGCAACTGCTTGTTGTGGACAAGTCTTATGGATTCAGAACCAGCTGTTGGATTATGGGTATAATTTCATGCATACCAAGATATTTGTTGACAGTAACAGCACTTTATGCATTATTAAGAATCCTGTACATCATTCTAAAACTAAACACATAGAAATTAGAAACCATTTTATAAGAGACTGTTTTGAAAAGGGTTTAATACAACCAGATAGGGTTGACACAGAAGAAAATGTGTCAGATTTACTAACTAAACCTTTTGATGCTGGAAGATTTCAATACTTGGTAACAAGTATTGGAATGATCAACCTCACATAATATGTGTTTTGGGGTCTTTTTGTAAAAATATTTACAGGATAATGCATTGTTATTAGTCTTTTTGAGGATTTAGATTTTCCACTATATTTTTCTAACACTAACAAAGTTTACTTCAACGCTGATAAGTGTTATTGTGACGTTGTCAGCAATATATTAGTCTAACACTGACAAAGGTTTCCTTAACGCTGACAAGCGTTATCGGGGCGTTGTCAGCAACAATGTTAGTTTTATGGTTTTTAATCTAAATGTGCAGGTGGTGTTAGCATTATACCATTGGATGCAGAGTTGCTTATGGATCCTTAGAGAATCATTTGAACATTTTTTTATTTATGGATGATGGTTGGAATTTTCTATTCCTATCTTGACATAAATTTTTATGTTCATGAATATTTTTAGCAACATATGTATCACAGTTTAAGGGGAGGTTTTAGGAACCTTTAGGACTTTTGGGTATCCTTATGATACTCTTATCACAATTCTAGATTGTGTCCACAGGTGAGTATGAGTTAGTTTTACTAAATCATGAGGCACTGTAGCATGCAAAGTTGATATACTATGCATGCTGCCAAGACATTTTTGGCCTAGAATTGTTGTGGTTTGTTGGGAGGCTTGGGAATGATTTTATCATGGGTTTTACCTCAGAGTAACACGGAATTTTATGAGGTAACTTAGTTGTTAAGAGTTTTTGTTAGCATGGGACACTAGAGGACTGTTATGTCTATCTTGCATAAGCAAGTGTGCATAACTGGACAGTGCTTGCCGCCCTATAATAATTATAAACTTATAGGTTATCTTCTCTAGGATAAATTACTTTGTTAAGGTCATTTTTCATTTTTATAAATTTTTATTTTTGGACGCTGACAAGTATTTTTCCAAGCGTTGTTGTGACCAATTTAGACGCTGACATGACTTTGGCAAATGTTGACAAGAATATAGTCGTTGGGCGTTGATGGGTTATTTTTGACCGTTGACATTCAATGGGACCTACCCAGTTGTTTCTTTTTGACGAATTTTTGGGCCGTAATTTTGGGAGCAGATAACTTTCAATTAATGCATGAGATAAACTTATTTCTTTTCAATATTTTCATGATTGTATTTTGAAAATAGTTGCCTAATTTTTGACCAGTCACATGCATCTTTCTCTCCTATATATTTGGCTCCTATTTTTAAACAGGGTACCTATCATTCTTGTCTAACTTATCTTTATCAATCATTCAAACAGCTTTCAACAATGGCACCAAAATTTAAACCAAGTGATTTAGAATTGGGATTCAGGAGTCAACACAACATGATAGCATATTTGGACGTTGATGATACTCTGTTTCCCCAATATACACAAATGGTGGCGTATTTGAATGCATCCCAATTAGGTATTCTCTTTCTCATGCTCCACTCATTCCCGTCACACATAATTAGCAGTTTTGGAACAATGTTAGTTCCTCAACAGTTAATAGAGTGACTACATTATCATCTATTGTTCATGGGCGCACATGGGTGGTTACTGAAGCTTTGGTTCGCCAAGCTTTGCATCTTGATGATGCAGATGGTATAACCACCCTCCCTATTAATGAAATAGAACAAGGACTAAGGGCTTTGGGTTATCCATTCCCTAATGAGGGAACTTTAAACAAATATCATAAACAGGAGTTTTCCCAAGCCTGGAAGTACCTAATACATGTCCTCTTGCAATGTTTGAGTCCCAAGTGTACTGCACACAATGAGATCAATAGGTCTATTGCTAGTGCTATTGTGTGCATTGCTACTGGGCAAAAGTTTAATTATTCCAAAATGATTTTTGAGGGCTTGTGTAAAAATAAAGGGAATAAAATGACTTTAGCTTATCCCAGATTTTTACAAATGGTTTTTGATGTCCAAAATTACTGCACAAGGGATCATGATGATTTTTATGAGATCCCTGTGCAAAAGAAAGCTATTTTTACAAAGATAAACTCACCCTCACACCATGACTTACCCCTCACCCAAGCTATGATTGCTGTCATTGAAGCAGCACAACCCTAACCAGACCCCCAACCCCAACTTGACCCAATCCCTGAACCTTTACCTTCACCACAACACATGCAAATTGATCAAGAACCCTTCAACGCTGACACTTTAAATGTTGGCGTTGACATGACTAATCCAAACGTTGACACCAATCCTTCACAGTCCCAAACACCGCTTAACCAACTCACATCCACCCACTCCACATCCTCTTCTCCCCAAACACAATATAGGTTGCAAAAACGCCAAAGGACTACTGGAGTGTTCTCCTCTAGTGGACCTAGCCATGTAGTAGAGAGAACCACCACCACAACTGTGGTTGGTGTTATGGATGAGACAGTCCTACCATCTTTAAGACCTCATCCATGCCCAATGAATCTACCTTGGGAGGTCAAATACCCATTTTAGAGGAGGGCAGATTGGAACCAATGACATTAATGGAATTGACGGCTGTCTGCATTAGGTTGCAAAAGCAAAATGCAGACTTGGTACAAATTGTCAGTACACAAGGTCTTAAACTCAAGCAATTGAGGGAGAGGATTGTTATTTTGGAAAATGCTAGCACAAGGCGTGGGATGGAGGAATCTTCCAAAGGGGAGGATGAACAGATAAATGTGAGTGATAAGGTCTCACATGATGGTGAATCTTTGGGTGTTGCTGAGGCCCTAACGAGTTTGAAGAAATAACCAGGTTTTTATACGTCTCTAGTCACTCCTACAAACTTAAACTTGTCTTTTACAACTATGTTGGAGGAAATTACAAGAGGCGCTGAGACAAGTACCTTGGGCGTTGACAAACAAGATTTGAACGCTGACATGAGTAACTTGGACGCTGACAAAGTAAATTTGAGCGTTGACAGACCTGCAGATGAGGTTGATGTATTCCAGTCATCATCCATCATCAAAGAAGTTTCTTCACAGGTATTACCATCTTCCTTACCCACCATTGATCCATTAGATAATGGTAAGGGTATTATGGTACAAGTAGATGTTCCAAAGAATGCAGCACATATTGAGTTTGATAGAAGGTTGGCTGCACAAATTGTGGAACAAGAAAGAAAGAAGGTGAGTGAATCACCTTTTGTTGTCACTTCAGAAGAACAAGAAGGAAGTGATGAAGCCAGTTCAGACTCAAGTGTAATGATTATAGAACAACCAGAAAGGCTTGAGTATGGTGATGAGTTGGCTAGAGAGAAGTTGAATGAGTTGAAATTGCAAGTAGATTTTGACATGCCAGAAGTTGTTCAGATGTACCATGCTTGGGAGGATAGGTGTATGGAGAATCCACATTTGACTATTTCAGACCAGATATGGGGTTTGGAGATTCTTCTGAGAGTACAAAAGGATTGCAAGGTTATTCTAAAACACAAAGCTAGCAATATTCTCTCAATGTTGAAAAGGGATAGAAGGGAGTTGTACTACATGCTACTCAGATGTCATGGAACAGGATGGACTTATAAGAAATTGATTGGATTGACATTTAAAGAGTTGGAGTTCAAAGCTTATCCCATTTGGGTAAGAGTGAAGGAAGAAAACACTCTAAGGCTTCTTTCTGATGAAAGGAAGGAAGAACTTATAGAAGAAATGGAGCTTAAGAAGGCAATGATTGTTCCCAGACCTTTGAAGAAGGGATTCCCTCTTGAGTTTACCAAAGATATGGATAGGTTCAATCCAAGTGAAGCTGTTATAAGAAGGAGCCTCAAGCTCTCACCATTGGAAGCTTCAGATATGGTGCAAGTGTTACCTCTTGATTCCATAAACCCTATTATAAGCTATGAAGAAGATGAATGTGGGTTTTGGAAGATTGACAGGTATGGAAAAGAGGTTCATACTTTTACCACTCTTATATCTTTGTTTGCAAGTTTTGATAGAGAAGACTTGGTAGACCTTTGGAGGTTGTTAGAAGCCAAGTATCTGACAGAAGCTCCTACTTCAGTCAATGGAATAATACTATGGTCAACATTCAAGAGAATGTGTGGACCAAGAGATGAAGATCTTGCTGTTTGGAAGGATCTTGAAGATGACCTCAGTGGTCTTCAATGGCGTTTGTATTCAGCTGCTGGTGTGTATTACTTAAGTTCTACAAAGTTTGCTGAGTATCTTCTTGTAGATGCTCAGTATTCCATGTCCAAGGAAGACTTGGAGAAGATGAAGACTACACAGCTGGAGATTGATTATTCAAGTGACGTGGCCAAAGATTTGATCAGACATATTTATTACCAATATGATAAGTGTTGTAAGATTCCTCCTAGTTCTTAATGTTTATTCAGAAACTTGATTACTAGAGTAGATATCAAGTTTAGGGGAGGATTGTTGGGAATAAAATATAGCCAGTCTACTTGAGCGCTGACATGAGTAAAACAAGCGTTGATAGGAAGAAAACAAACGCTGACAGATGACTATACATTCCGAATATTTGAAAAGTACGTTCCGAGTAGACAATTTTAGGCTTTTGAATGACCCAAAAAGCTTTAAAAATGAACAAGTAATGACTAAAACAATTTTATACTAGTTGTTTTAAAAACTAAAGAATCATCTTAGTAATTAACGTAATCCTTTTTAAATGAAAAGAAATAAATGTATGTGAAATTTTCATAAACTTTGTTTAGTCTTGTATAAATAATTATAAATGACGTATATCGATTAAACTCACTTATATGAACTATTTAAGTAGGAAAATTTTATTTTGCTTTATTATAAAGAAGGTCTTTTAGAATTTGAAATAAATAAGTGTTGATTACATAAAAAAAAATTTATGTTATATCTTATTGCAAACACGACTCCTACACCTTACCCTTATTTTACCAAATATAACCAACTCTCTAACTCTATAGTAGATTTCCCAGTCTTTTTTTCAATATATACCGACCAAAAGAAATGTAAGACTCAACACAAAAGATTTCATTATCCCAAAAGAAATCCCAAGTTATTTCAATAGACTTAAAACCAAAAACACCATTTTAAAACAGACACGTGAAATAGGAAACCCGAAGAATACGCTACAACAGAGGTTGAATATCTAAAAAGAAGCGAGCTAGACACCCTCCTAAGGATACAATCATTAACTGTAGGGGATCATACATATATAGGCATATTAGGATACATATACTCAAATCCGTCCAACATCTACTATACAAGCATGTATTAATCCTCTTTCATGCAATCATACTTAGGAATCCATTGAAGTTGTGGTACTTGTATAACTATGTTGGCCACCATACTTATACAATTACCCTTTCTCCAATGCACTCCCTCCTATGATGATACTTATAAGAATCAATACAACACATAACACATAAATCCATCAACTCGCCTAAGCACATAACCACATTAATAATAAGGTCAAAAACTCCAACTATTAAAATAACATAGTCAAACTCTTAAAATACAGAATTCCATAGTCTAGCTAAAACAACATAGACAAAATCCAAAACGAAAACATAATCAATTATAAATCATGTCGCCCATCAGAGTGGAAACAACTTAAAATCCTTCCTATCCACCTACTCCTAGTAACTCGAACCACCAAATGATTCTTAGGGAACATGACTTAAACATCAAAAGAAAAATACTATACCTCAGGTACATAAAATAACTCAACAAAAGACAGAAACTAGCATGTACCAAATTATATACTATAATGTACAATTAAGGAAAATACAACAATGACTAGCGTGGACGATTATGGTTCAACCCGCACTAGTCACAACCCAAAAAGAAAATAACATGTGGCTAAGTATGAACTACTATGGTTCAACCCATACTTGTCAAAACGTAACAAACATCGTAAGTAAAAACCTATAACATCCATAAAAACTTCAATTAATATCAAATGCACACATACTCCTACAACGCCTATATGCGAGGACCCTTAAGCTATAGACTAGGCTACGAGACTAGGCAACCTAGTTCTCTATAACCATTGTCTCTGATACCATTCTGTCACACCCCACCATGGCGGAATATGGGACGTGACGCATGGATATCATCACAACAATAGCGTGTCCATAGAGAGAACTATATGAATTAGAAATGTCATAAAAGGTGACACAAATGTCATGACAATATCTCATCAATGCAGGAGTCTAGGTAAGTAGGTAATATTCCTACCTCTTACCCAAGACAAACAAATAACACAAACAAGTTAACATATAGGTTCATAGTATCACTTATTGAAACAAACAGAAAAATAAACTAAGAAGGAGCAAGGATCTCCTTTTAAATGCATTCCTACGCGACTCCAATCCTAGCCACATATGTTCTCACGCTTAACCACTTTATCACCTGAAAGAGACACTAAAACACGCCAACATAATGTTGGTGAGACTCATAGGTTTAGACTCCAACCGAAAATATATTATAATAAGTTGTGAACAACCATAAACCACTAAACATATGGACAATGTGCTACAAGTATGCATTAACAACTAACATTCAAGATCAATCATTCCAAACCAAATCCAAGGCTCCCAGCCTTACCAAACACCATGGTACCATAGGCGCCCATACACCTATGTACCAATCCCAAGGCCCCGCCTTGTCATTATCCATTGGTCCCATAGATGCTCACACATCTATGTACCTCCCCAATGCCTCGCCTTGTCAACATCCCCTTGGTACCAAGTCAAACCATAATAACTGAGACGGTACATGTCCCCCGATCCAAATCATAAACACAATCAAGAATCACATAGCAGTTAATCACATAAGTGTAGACACAAGTCCATCACAAACCATAAAAACATTCACAGCATTAGTTACAAAACCATACAGTTTCTCTTCCATCCCATCTGGAAGTGAAAATCATTAAAAGATATGGGGCTATGAAACTCACCTGATTGAGCTTCTCCAAAATCTGCGCACTAGCAAAAAGCTAACAAACAAAAGCACACAATCAAAACATGAACCAAACACTAAAATGGCTCATCAACCTATGATGGACATCTAACATTCTCCCATATATAATATGCTCTAATGTGACAATCCGTCAATTTATGGTTGATATTTTATTCTCAAGTATTATTTAAAAACATTATTTTAAATGTTATATTATGAACTCACTTATTTTTGGGAAGAAATTTGGATTTACTTTTTGAAGTAGCATCGACTACGTCTAAACCAGAGGATTCTAAGTTACGTGCTTACGCTTACATACACCGTTTTGGTGACAGTCCGACATTTCAGGAAATAAATTTATCCGTGAATATTATTTTGAGATTTGAAATTTGTGTTGGGTCATAAACTCACAAATTTACGAGAAGAGATTATGACTTACGATTATAATTTAACGTCCTTTACGACTAAACCGGAAACCTTAGGATTACGTATTTACGTTTTTTAACTCCGTTTTTGATGAGACAATTTTTATTAGATTCGTTTTGTGCCGTTGATTCATAATTTATAAAAACGTTTTTCGTAAAACGACCTGAGGGCACGTAAATCGAGGAAACTAGAATCGAGGAATACCCATAAATTAGTGGGATGAGACAAGTTTACACTTGCCTCACCCCACAAATGGGTGGCCAAAACTCCACCAACACATATAAGATGTGTCAAAGCTTACTAAGTAGGCTAGGACACTTGTCCTAGCTACTTACACGAATAAGCTAACTAGCAAAACCACTAAACACTCAAACCATTCCTCACAAAAACATACATGCAAAACCACTAATTTCTCTCATCTCTCTCTCTTATTTTCGTCCCATATTCACCTAAAACAACCTCCATTTGATCTTGATTCAATCATAAATCATATGTATAATTTACATATGATGAAAACCCATTGAAGTTATAAAGATTGGAGGTGATCTTAACATGTAAAAAGGAGTTTTCAAGGGAGTTTGGTGCTGATTTCTCCTTTCATGAAGAACAAGGGCTGATTTTTGGAGGAATCTACAAATACTTGGTGATCCTAGAAGTGATTTTGATATCTCATAAGATTGGTTACCCAAAACCAAGTCTTGTTCATCATCAACCCCATCTTTTCATCATCTTGGTGGTATAAAGATTGTTCTTTCCATCTTCTTGTTATTTTGATTATGTAATCTTGTATTTCTATTACTTGTGTATATGTATATTATGATGAATGATGATTAAAAATATTATGTGGGGATTTGGTGTTGATAAATTTGATAAACATGGGTAAAAAGATGGACAAACTACATGTAAAAATGGTTAAATCTTGCTTAAATGGTATGCTGTATAAAAACAGTAACTAAGCACATGATGAACTGATAAAATGGCATAGATTAATGGATATACAGTAAGTAATA
The DNA here is from genome assembly GCA_025667525.1 of Glebionis coronaria. Taxonomy (NCBI): domain Eukaryota; kingdom Viridiplantae; phylum Streptophyta; class Magnoliopsida; order Asterales; family Asteraceae; genus Glebionis; species Glebionis coronaria. The sequence continues at coordinate 288,715,226 of CM046876.1, read as the reverse complement.
TGTCTTGTACACATGTTACAGTTGGCCATGCAATGGAATCATTAAAATGAGTGAGATATGATCAAAACAAGATGAGTGTGCTAATCTGAATAAGCTGTTTTGTAGGGACTGTTAAGGATAGATAAACTTAAAATGAGCAGTAGCTAGAACTAAGTTAATTGTAGCACATAATATGAAGATCATTCCACCTAAAAATGAGCTTCTAATTCATTGTATAACTCTAGATATGATAAAAATGGTGAAGATGAAAATAAAAATCAGATTTTGAAGAATTAATGTTTATTACTATTATATAAGCACTAAAATTATATAGTATAAAACGTGAAATTAAAACCCACTAACTTATGATTTCATTTATATAAATATGTATAAGGTTAAATAAATGGATAAATTATAAAAATAGTAGTGGAATAATATTTATAAGTTATAAAAACTATAAACTTGATTTTTACGACTTTTTCGGCTATTACCATAAAATTAACGTTTTTCGCCAATTAAAACTTAGACGATCAAAACCGTCTAATGTAAAGTTTTTAAAATTAATATACTGATATATAAGTATCTAATACAAGTAAAAACCGATAAAACCCGAACTATAAAACATACGGACATTAACGGGCTAAGTTAACGTTATTGGACTAATAATACAACAAAATGGGCTAAAACACTTATAAACTTATTTATTGGGCTTAACCCATTTGGGCCCAACTTGTAAAGTATAAATACTGATAATACAAGTATGAAATGGATTAATACAAGTTAATGAACTTATAATCGGCTTATTAGACCTAAAACATGTAAATAGGTAAAACTAGTAAACTAGTGAAAGGTTACCAATACATAAACACAAAAATGAGTGAATGAGAATATATAAACCCACTTGATCATCATATATATATAAAATCATCATATGTATACATAATTGTTATTTTTATAAAGTCATTGGACAAGAGTCTAAGACAAGTATTATTTGTCTAGGTTTCCGTGATTGAAGCACGTACCGTACATCCGAATTGCCGATAACCGTCTTCCCACATCAATGTGAGTTCATAGCCTCGCACTCTTTTAAATGTTTTTATGAAATGTTTTATAAACCCGCGAGGGAGATAACATGTTAGTTTTAATAAAATAGGACACCATTTGTCCTGATTATTTGTTTATTGATTTGGACCCGAATGATTGTATGACCTGATGAATGAATATATGACCCGATAAATGAAATGAAATGGATTATTAAAGTTAGGTTATGTAACAGCCCCAAATTACCACGCAGCGGAATGTCCACATTGGGCGTTACTCATAGCACATCACACACAATTATAGAAAACAATCCCAAAAGAGACGTTAAAATGTATAAATACAACATTGTCTAAAATATTTTCCATCCCAAAAGATACCATCAGAGTAGCGTTTTAGTCCTAAAAACCGTTACCAACACAACATGTTCCTCAAAATACTTTAATTAAATTGTTAATTTCAAAAGGATGAAAAATAAATAAAGTTTAGACAAGTAAGCACCAACTCCCTCCTTGCATGCTCCGCTGCTATCCATCTTGATTACCTGAAATACATGCTTAAAAGGGCCAACACAAAGGTTGAGCGAAACTATAGGTTTTGCAAATCATCATTTGAACACAAGTATATAAAAAGCAATTTCATTTACAGTTCTTTTGTGTGACCCTACGTTGGTATACGAGTCCACACCAATTCATTGTACTCAACGTACCAATCCATTGTACTCAACGTACCAATCCATTTCAATCACAATTCCCTTGTGTGACCCTACGTTGGTATACGAGTCCACACCAATTCATTGTACTCAACGTACCAATCCATTGTACTCAACGTACCAATCCATTGTACTCAACGTACCAATTCCATTGTACTCAACGTACCAATTCCATTGTACTCAACGTACTTGTTACAATCAAAACAACATTTAAGTTTAAGAAACCATTCAAAGACTTGTGTTCTATTTGTTTCAAATAGCATGTATTCCCCCTCGCGGGTTAAAATCATTTAAAACCAGTATAAAAGCGAGGCTATAGACTCACCTTATATGATACACGAAGCTAGTAGTAGTAGTGATCGCCGAAGTGAAGATGCCTCCCAAATATATACACATCAAAAGCCGTCACCTAACAAATAAGGTGCGCGCTTAGCCACATACTTAAGTATTTCAAATCATACTTAGTATAAAAAAATCAACGACTCAAAATAGTATGTACATAGACATGACCAATCAATACAAGTGAATCCTTTCTAAAACCCCACAACATATACTAGTTTTCCAAAACTAGTACCTTCGATATTGATCCATCTCAAGATGCCAAATCAACACGGTTCAAGTACCCAACACGGGTCTTCAATCTCAGAATATACACTTAATCCTAAGACTTATATCTTTTAGAAATTTTAGAATTTAATAGTTTAGTCTCTCACCTCAAACTATGACGTGAGGTTAAGTACCTCTCCATTGATACTCAGCCGGTACTTACCAAAAGTACACGCTGATTTCCCATACCTACACAACTCTGTTTTCGACGAAACTTGATGACAAACTCACTTAATATCTGTAGAACACTCAGTTAAAATTTCATCCAATGATTCACATTTTAGACCCACCTGCTCGACACATCTTTCGACCTTAAAAACCGGACTGTTTTACACACTTGACTCGTAAAACCATTTTGATCTTGTTAAACATTCCCATTTACAATATCGCCACTTGACTTTGAAAATAGACTCAAAATGCTAAGTTTAGGGCCTGAGAACAGCCCTTGAACGTTTTTGAAACTCAAGTTATAGTCCCCGGGATTTGGCCCAATATCGACAACAACTTCGGATTGCGTCGATACTCGCCTCCCGGTACACAAATATTCAAACCTATGTAACTTTTGACTCGTTATGAGTTAGAAGCTCTATCTTATACCGAAACGAGCGTCTCGGCGACTACTACAACAATATCCAATAATACCAACACTTATCCAACATCTACTGTACGAAAATTGGGCCTAAACCTACTGATGTAAAACACCTTTTTAAAAATCACATCTACAACCATTTTGACCCATTTTAAACATCATCTATATCTCAAATATGCTACACCCATCATCTAAATCATCTCATATCATCCCTAAATCACTTGTATGATTAATACTCTCAAAACCCACTACACAAAACATACATGCAATAACCAAAAATTTAATATATAATAATAATAACACTTTCCACTACCTTAAGAATGGATCAGACACTTGTTCTTCATCAAAATCTTTGAAAGAATAAAAAGTTCTTGCATGTTGGATTTTCTTAGATCAAAATGATCACAAGAAGATTATAAGGATGGGTCTTTTGTTAGATTGTCTTGAATCAAGCTCAAAATCAAAATATGTGGTGGTTTGTGGTGGTGGGTTGGACGGCAAAAACAAGGGGGGTGGGAGAGTTTTTGTGAAAATTTTAAATGAATAAAATGAAATAAAAGTTAGTGGAATTTTTATTTATAGTGAGGTGGGGGTAGAAAATGCAAGTTGTGCATTCTTGTGGTCCAAAGTGTAAATATAAGTTAATAAGCGGGAAATGACTTCCAATCAATTTTAAAAATGTTTACGAGAGTCGGGTTTCGTCCCGGGTTCATAAAAATATAAATTTCGTTTGTTAAATAGACCTTTTAATAATTAAACGCACACAAAACGAAATAATAAAGTTCGACACGACTTAACACGTCATGAAATAAAAATATCATAAATATCAAATATCGAAATAATCGATAATAAAATATAATATTTGGGCATCCATTGGCATCGCGATCACTATTAGTACTCTTCAATCGTCACAACGATTAAATATATGCTCACATTACCGGTTTCAAGGTAAACCGTCAACATTACAATACTCACCATTACTTAGAAACTCAAAATACGTTACATAGTCAGGGTAAAATGATGACGTTAAGTACGGGATATTACATTCTCACCTCCTTAAAGGAGCGACGTCCCGGCGCTCGCCTCGCCTCATACTCGTATCGCGCTCTCCTAGGAGAAACGAGGGCACTTTTTATAAAGAAATCCTCACGTTCCCACGTGAATCTCGTTCCACGTCTCGAAATACATCGCACCTTCGTAATGAGAATCTTACTCGGTCTCAAACGCTTAACCTCTCGATCAAAGATCTCTATTGGTTCTTCTACAAAATGCAACTCGTCGCCAAGTTGTATCTCACCAAAAGGGGATGAATGAGTCCTTATCCGACAGGAACTTCTTCAAGCTCTACATACGAAAATTTACACAAATTACAAGAAGCTCATCCAACGATTTTAAATTATAAACAACCGGTCCCATCCGCTGGGTGATCTTAAACGGTTCAACGTACCTTGGACTTAACTTTTCTCCATTTCCAAAACGGATTACACCTTTCCAAGGTGATGCCTTAATAATTGCCATGTATCCAACTTCAGATTTCCAACGGCTCCCTACGGTTATTGGCACAGTTCTTCTGACGACTCCTCACGGTTTACAAGCAATTATCAATCCGTACGATCTTTCGTAATCTCCCAAATAGTCTCAGTTCTAATTTGTCCTTCATCTACTTTATTCCAACAATCTGGCGATCTAAATCACCGTTCATGATCCTCACAAAAACAATCACTCACGAAAGATAGTCGCATGGGTCGCATAAAACTCCATCGAAAACATTCTAGAAAAGAATTGAGACGAGGTAATTAGTACTAGTCGTACAAAATCACCTTATTGCGTATTCTCGAACATGCCAACCTACTTCGTCAAACGCGAGTTCGTCGATACGGAAATCATTCGGCGTATACATTGCGCTATCGGACGCATTACGATCTAATTCAAACACAAAAGACAACACCATGGACGCAAAATCAAGTCACGACATGTTTGTCAAAAGCCAAACCATGCCACATAAATAAATTCAATCTGGTTAACTCATGCTTGCTAAATAGCCAAGCCATGGTAAATGAGATCACTTGACAAGACCTTCGGGTAGGTCTAGTCAATTGGAAGGTTGTAAGTTAAAGGATATCCACTGACCGGATAACCATGGACGAAATATCGAAAGAAATAACAAGAAAAATGTCTTCATCGTTGGAGAGATCCCACACGTGGGTCCATAACGAAAATATAATACAAACACACCATCTCACTTCCGTCTACGCGTAGTCAAAGTATCAATAAGCCTCGTCGTTGAAAGTCAAAAAGATATTACATGGTACACGTTCTCCGTGATCAGACGTCATTGGACAATGTCGCCTCAAGTTCTCACAACCTACGATCATTCAACTAGATCACATACCACATAAGTACCTAAAAACAAAGGTCAAACATAAACATCAAATATAGATATACACCGTTGATCATCGATAAAACCTTGAACGAACCCTTGATAATGCAATGCGATCTCAAAGTCTATCCACTTGCGGTGTCGGCAACAACATACTCTTCGAAGTGAAAACGAATTTGTTAATTCCAGTGATTAAGAAATTTGGTCCATTGGCGAGAATTCACAAAATATCGGGTGTACCATTATCTTCTGCTCCAAGGTTCAACATGCAAAAGTGTCCCACTAACTTCTACTTCAACATTTGTCAAGCAAAAGCGTTCCAAAAACTCCTGCTTCAGTATTCATCAAGCAAAAGCGTTCCAATAGCTTCTACTTCATCATTCGTCATACAAGACGTTCCAATCATTTCTACTTCAGTACTCAAGGCGGTGCATCATATTCCTCGTTTAGTTCATCATACTAGCCCCCAAGATTTCGTCATCAAGAAAAGTCTTCGGTGACCCTTTGATAGTAGCAAGTAAACTTACAAGAGCTTCAAACCCATGATAAGTTGCCGTTGATAACTCGATCCTCAGTCAATCCACAAATACATGCATAAATCCTGGTGACGCTTAAACAAGTCGCCTATTCTAGGAACGGTTAATCGGTTCTAAACGATTAGCTTATAAAGCTCGCAATCATCGAGACACATTAGAAATGGTCCATCAAAACAAATCAAAACTCGAGAGAAGTACAACGGGTTACTCGTACATAGATGATAATCGACGATCATCATAATGACGACGACACTGAACGATTCATATAAACGAAACACGATTCGAAGGAAGCCGTACGCACACCAAACATCCACAAATCGAGCCAGACATACTTGGGTCCACTCATTTATAACTCCTTGTTTACATCAAAAGGCGTCCCCCTCCATGTATACAAGAGTTTATAAATTTACGGTTCGGGAACTTATAACTTTCTTGTTCAAATAAAAAGGCGTCCCAATCCATTTCAACAAGACGATTATAAGTCATCCTACTCAAGTATTACTATCTCTCAACACGATATCATATCCAAATACCATAGTAAATAAAAGGTGTCAAATAAACTTACATCATGATTTCCGTATTCAAATGTCCCATTCCATCTGAATAAGGAAAACACAAACAATCTAGAGTCCAGTAGTTTAAAACTTTATTATTCAAATGTACCAATCCATTTTAATAAGATACCCTTAAACAACTCATAGTTGAGCGAGTTAAAATCTCTATATCTAAATGTCCCATTCCATTTAGATACACAGTAATAAGTCACTCAACCGAATGACTACTACGAGCATATCATTGTTGTACCCAAACTATATATATTTGATTAGGATATATATATCTTAAGTCCAACATTGGCATCTTCCTTTTCGCCAACAAAACGTGGTCATATAAAGTTAAATCACACGTCGCCTTACGTAGGAGATATCGTCTCGGATAAATGATTCTTCAAAATCATAAGGAGTATCGAAAACACGAACATCGCATTTATCAATTACGTTTCGAAAGAAGATGTCCAAAATGGCACATCACGATACGATGATAACAATCGAACTTAAACAAGTCGATATTCGATAGGTTACGAAACCATATATACATACTCAAAGTATCAAACGAGTTTCAAGCTCGTATTGCGATGATACATAATTATCAAGATCGATGATTGGCGGTGATGCCAAATCCGATCTAAAATCGTATTATAAAATGTACGACAATCATTCAAGGAACATTGCTTCGCGTGCGATGCCTTTAATTATCATAGTATATACATAAATATACATATTACTATTATTACATACACATAGGTTCACATAATCATAGTCAAATATAAAGTAATGCAAGAATAGCCTTACCGGAGCCATGCGGAGTAGTTGCGTGCTTAAAACTTTTACGACACACCAAAAGTTATAGTTTAGGACATTTTCAAAATCGACCTAGTTCCCTATAACTTGTGGCTCTGATACCAATTTGTAACAGCCCCAAATTACCACGCAGTGGAATGTCCACATTGGGCGTTACTCATAGCACATCACACACAATTATAGAAAACAATCCCAAAAGAGACGTTAAAATGTATAAATACAACATTGTCTAAAATATTTTCCATCCCAAAAGATACCATCAGAGTAGCGTTTTAGTCCCAAAAACCGTTACCAACACAACATGTTCCTCAAAATACTTTAATTAAATTGTTAATTTAAAAAGGATGAAAAATAAATAAAGTTTAGACAAGTAAGCACCAACTCCCTCCTTGCATGCTCCGCTGCTATCCATCTTGATTACGTGAAATACATGCTTAAAAGGGTCAACACAAAGGTTGAGCGAAACTATAGGTTTTGCAAATCATCATTTGAACACAAGTATATAAAAAGCAATTTCATTTACAGTTCTTTTGTGTGACCCTACGTTGGTATACGAGTACACACCAATTCATTGTACTCAACGTACCAATCCATTGTACTCAACGTACCAATCCATTTCAATCACAATTCCCTTGTGTGACCCTACGTTGTTATACGAGTCCACACCAATTCATTGTACTCAACGTACCAATCCATTGTACTCAACGTACCAATCCATTGTACTCAACGTACCAATTCCATTGTACTCAGCGTACCAATTCCATTGTACTCAACGTACTTGTTACATTCAAAACAACATTTAAGTTTAAGCAATCATTCAAAGACTTGTGTTCTATTTGTTTCAAATAGCATGTATTCCCCCTCGCGGGTTAAAATCATTTAAAACCAGTATAAAATCGAGGCTATAGACTCACCTTAGATGATACACGAAGCTAGTAGTAGTAGTGATCACCGAAGTGAAGATGCCTCCCAAATATATACACATCAAAAGCCGTCACCTAACAAATAAGGTGCGCGCTTAGCCACATACTTAAGTATTTCAAATCATACTTAGTATAATAAAATCAACGACTCAAAATAGTATGTACATAGACATGACCAATCAATACAAGTGAATCCTTTCTAAAACCCCACAACATATACTAGTTTTCCAAAACTAGTACCTTCGATATTGATCCATCTCAAGATGCCAAATCAACACGGTTCAAGTACCCAACACGGGTCTTCAATCTCAGAATATACACTTAATCCTAAGACTTATATCTTTTAGAAATTTTAGAATTTAATAGTTTAGTCTCTCACCTCAAACTATGGGGCGAGGTTAAGTACCTCTCCATTGATACTCAACCGGTACTTACCAAAAGTACACGCTGATTTCCCATACCTACACAACTCCGTTTTCGATGAAACTTGGTGACAAACTCACTTAATATCTGTAGAACACTTAGTTAAAATTTCATCCAATGATTCACATTTTAGACCCACCTGCTCGACACATCTTTCGACCTTAAAAACCGGACTGTTTTACACACTTGACTCGTAAAACCATTTTGATCTTGTTAAACATTCCCATTTACAATATCGCCACTTGACTTTGAAAATAGACTCAAAATGCTAAGTTTAGGGCCTGAGAACAGCCCTTGAACGTTTTTGAAACTCAAGTTATAGTCCCCAGGATTTGGCCCAATATCGACAACAAATTCGGATTGCGTCGATACTCGCCTCCCGGTACACAAATATTCAAACCTATGTAACTTTTGACTCGTTATGAGTTAGAAGCTCTATCTTATACCGAAACGAGCGTCTCGGCGACTACTACAACAATATCCAATAATACCAACACTTATCCAACATCTACTGTACGAAAATAGGGCCTAAACCTACTGATGTAAAACACCTTTTTAAAAATCACATCTACAACCATTTTGACCTATTTTAAACATCATCTACATCTTAAATATGCTACACCCATCATCTAAATCATCTCATATCATCACTAAATCACTTGTATGATTAATACTCTCAAAACCCACTACACAAAACATACATGCAGTAACCAAAAATTTAATATATAATAATAATAACACTTTCCACTACCTTAAGAATGGATCAAACACTTGTTCTTCATCAAAATCTTTGAAAGAATAAAAAGATCTTGCATGTTGGATTTTCTTAGATCAAAATGATCACAAGAAGATTATAAGGATGGTTCTTTTGTTAGATTGTCTTGAATCAAGCTCAAAATCAAAATATGTGGTGGTTTGTGGTGGTGGGTTGGACGGCAAAAACAAGGGGGGTGGGAGAGTTTTTGTGAAAATTTTAAATGTATAAAATGAAATAAAAGTTAGTGGAATTTCTATTTATAGTGAGGTGGGGGTAGAAAATGCAAGTTGTGCATTCTTGTGGTCCAAAGTGTAAATCTAAGTTAAAAAGCGGGAAATGACTTACAGTCAATTTTAAAAATATTTACGAGAGTCGGGTTTCGTCCCGGGTTCATAAAAATATAAATTTCGTTTGTTAAATCGACCTTTTAATAATTAAACGCACACAAAACGAAACAATAAAGTTCGACACGACTTAACACGTCATGAAATAAAAATATCATAAATATCAAATATCGAAATAATCGATAATAAAATATAATATTTGGGCATCCATTGGCATCGCGATCACTATTAGTACTCTTCAATCGTCACAACGATTAAATATATGCTCACATTACCGGTTTCAACGTAAACCGTCAACATTACAATACTCACCATTACTTAGAAACTCAAAATACGTTACATAGTCAGGGTAAAACGATGACGTTAAGTACGGGATATTACAGGTTATGTCACTAAAAGTCCCATTAGCATGAATTGTGAACTACCGGGATTTGGTAGACGCTTATGCATATAATAGTACTATTTGGGGACGATCACCCCAGTTCGCGCCTTGACGGTTGATCCCCGTCGTGCCACATAGATTGGTAAGCGAATTTATGTATGAGAAGATTTACACAAGCGTGATTATTGTGACGACACGCTAATTTAGATGGGCAAATAATTGTCGGGTTAGCTACCCGTTGTTTGTTGTAGTAAGGTAACAATGTCATGCGGCTTATAATAATCCAATTAACGAAATACTGCTATACACACCGAATTACGATGTATTGCCTGACTAGCAATACAGGGTCATACTATTTATATTATTTTCGTGTTTTGGTTTTTTATAACCATATTCATATAACGGTTTTTATTTAATCTATACAACGTTATAAAACGTAATGTATGATGTTTTTACGACAATGGTTCGTATAACGATTTTTTTAGGCGAATGCCTATATTATGATTTTGACAAGGATTTGTATAAAATGATTTTGGCTATTTTATGGCCTATTACAAAGGTTTGTACAAAATGATTTTCGGTAATAATTTTATACCGATGTTATATTGATGGATTTTATTAAACTCTATGAACTCACTCGGCGTTATCGCTGACCTTTTCTTTTAACATGTTTTATCTCAGGTACTTGAAGGTAATTCTTGGGAAGACAACAAGAATTCATGGCCCACACTTAAATAATAATTTCCATTCAAATACTTTGTAAAACCTGTATGAATTACAATGACTTGGGACCTATGTAACTTTGATAATTATTAATGGAAATGCTTTATTATTAAACGACGCGATTTTTATGCGTTGTCTATGATGTGAGTAATGTGTTATCCCGTAACACCAACGAGTCTTCCGCTGTATTGAGTTGTATAAATTTGGGGGTGTTACAGTTTGGTACCAGAGCTCTCGTTATAGAGAACGAAAGATTTTTAAAACTAAGGTTTTGAATAAAACATTTCAAAATCTTTTAACTATAAACATTTTCCTAAAAATGTCTAAAAATCTTTTGAGTATAACGGTGCCGAAGAATTCCTGAGTTACCGACAAGACCAGACTGAGAAGTGTTATTTTAATATATATATAACTTGGATTATATATATATATGATGTAATTTTACTACATGATTGTTTGATGATTATTTTGATATTTATACGAGGTATTTATACGACGTAGACTGTCACAAGGAACCCTAAATCCCCTAGTAAATCAATCGAAGCTATTCTCGTAGGAATTCTAGCTATCCTAGCTCTAAACCAAGTTGTGGATATTTATGATCCCAACAAATGGTTGATATTCGTAGAAATATAGATATTAGTTGATTGTGATATTGAAAAACAATTGGCGAGATTAAATCTGAGATCGATGTCATGACGATCTTTCCTTATAGAGTGGAGTTTGACAAAACGTTACCACCCGGAAAGGTGTCATCTTATTCGTTGTCACCCAATTCTTAAATTGAAATCGAAAGGGTGAATGTTGCACTTGACGCTGTCATTGGAACCATTACCCAAAAGCCTCATGCCACTAGTACCTTTCTGAGAAGTCTAATTGAATGATCGAGTCATTTCATACTAGTGACTCATTTGATAACTATTGATGAAGGAGATATAGGATTTGAAATTAAGTGTTATACATATCGAGATTTTATTGCCCTATTAAGGTCTAAGAATAAGGTTGAAAGTATTAGAGAATGATGTAGGATATCGCATTGAGTATGATTTGGTTGAAACTTGAATGAAGAAAAATTTAACCTGTATGGAATAAGAAATTGTTAAGAGGAAGTCGTTAAGTCCTGTAATTGAATTATAAGATTTTAAATGATTGTTAGTTCCTGTTAAGTATTGTTCCTAGGCCATTGTCCAATGACGAGGATTGATGAGACTGCTTTTATACATAGTCTCATCGTCCAAATCGGGCTTAAAATGCATTAAATATCATTAATTATACCAAATATATGCTCGTGTTTGTTACTTGTGTATTTTTAGGTACGGATATTGAGGAAATGGCAAAAGATCACAAGAATCATTCAAAAACGAACACGGGAAACGAAGCCGCACAATGAACCGGGCCCAAGTTTTGGATTTCCGAAAATACCCTTGAAGAATTGAAGATTGGCAAGTTTGGTCCCTCAACTTTTGAAGATTAACACTTCATACCCCTCAAATATTCAAAATTATGAATAGGGTCCCCAAAGTTTGAAGACATTACAAGAACAGCCCTTGAAGAATGCCAAAATTACACTTGATGTCCTTGTTAGAAGTATGGAAAGTTTATGTGCCAAAAATGACAAAAGCTGAAACTTAAAATCAAAGGGAATGAAGTTTGTGCCATTTTGTTACAAAGTGAAGAAGACAAAGAAACTTGGGGACCATTGCTGCCAAACAGCCAAACTCTCACCACCAACCAGAACTTGACACATCACCACACAACCCGACCCTACCCAATATCCATACCCAAACCCATAACCCAACCCGTCCAAAACCCACCAGGTTTATTAAACTTGGTCAAAGGGTCAACTCTCCCTAATTTCCCTCTTTAGCACTTATTTAGAAAATGTTTTTCCCCCTTTTGGATTAAACCACCCCCTAAACCAACATAAACCCTAATCCTAAATTGATATTAAACCAAAGGGGTTTTTGTTAAGCCACTCCAGAACCTTGATTAATCATCACCCAAACCCAACCCACAACCCAGATTCCATCCAAAACACACCCATGTGGTTGTGGGACCCTCCCCTACCCATCACTTTCGTCCCCAAACCCAATACCCGACCAAACCAACGCGTATGATGAAGTCCTTGGTCCCCAAGAACATAAGAACGTCCAAGATCATCCCAAAGAGCTGGCATTCACATGAGAGCATCTTGACCAGTTTTCAAATTCAAAAGACAAAGGGCATTCCTGGAATTCCATTCATTAGGGTTTTAGGATTTGATTTTCTTGTATTATTTTATTCAGGCTTCTACATTGTTCTATTAGTTAGTATATAAAGGAGACGCATGTGTCCCTTTATCCTTGTTCCAGTTTTTCTAGCAAAAAATTTTGTAATCCCTTTTTAAGTCAATATAAAGTTTGGTGTTTGACGTTCAAAGTAATTCCTTTTATGATTGTTTAAAAGTTGGTAAACGATTTTTAAGCTAGAATACTGATTTCCATATTCATTGTTGAAATAATTTTGAGTTTTCAAAATTATTGTCAAGTTTCTGAAACATTGATTTCTTGGTGAAATCTTGTTTCATGATTGATTTTCAGGATTGAAAGTATATTTGGTATAAGTGTTTTTGAAAGACAAATCACTTAAGGAAGTTGTGAGAAAAGGTTTTTTAAAAAAAGGTGTGATAAAAAATCAGATTTTGAATATACTTGTGTTCTTCATTTTTCTCTTAGCAGGTTTTGGAGATTGTTGCTGTCCAAGGATCTGCATAGACCCGGGTCTATTGGAGGTGGCTACCAAGCCATTGTTGGGCCTGGATGTAGGTCCAACAAGGTAACCGCTTGTTTCCTTTTCATTTTTTAGTTATTGGTAATTCATGCATGATTTTTGTGCAAGGTGTTAAGATTGTGTTTAAGTGTTTGAAATTGCTCCTTAGTTGTTAGCATGCATGTCTTGAGTGGTTATAAGTAGTTTGATTAGGTTTAGATGTGATTTGGTTTGCAAAATAGTTCATTTCAAAGTTTAAAGGGGTGTTTGGATTTGCATATTCACTTGAGTTTCTTTGGAAATTTGTGTGTTAAAACCTGTTGTTTTCACTCATTTACTTGTTATTAGGTAGTACTAGTACTTAGTTTTCAGTTTGAACAGGTTTTGAAAACTTTGGTATGCTAAAATATTGAAAACATGGTCAAAAATCAGTAAGTGTCTAAGCTGCTTATTTTGGTGATTTTTGAGCCAACAAACTTGTTAATCTGTTAGGGATTAGGGTCATATAGGATTGTGTATTGGTTGCATGCTGATTGGGTGACTATTGTGCAAGATTTTGGCCTTGGAAATTCATTTTTATGCATGTAACTTGGTTATTTTGTTCATCAGTCAACAAGTGTGCAAATCAGTGACTTGTTTTTGTAATTTTGAGCTTGATTGTGTTGTTGAACTTGCTTGTTTTTGCATTTGATTTGACTCCTTATACTCCAAAGAGTATAAGGGTGCCTTTGTCCACCACAAACATCCACAAAAAGCAAGAATCAAGTCCTCTTGATCATTAATTTCACAAGTGAAGATAATCCTTTTCTTCTTTGTGTTCAACAACTTAAACTGAGCACGTTTTTGGTTTCTGATTGTTTTAATCTTGTCAACTTTGATTGTATTTGTGTTTTTAGTTAAGTAAGAGTATCAGGATTGTGTTTTTAAAAGTTTAAAAAAGAAAAAAAAAATAAAACCAAAAAGGACGTGGCCAGGACTCGAACCTGCGCCACTCCTCTCACAACACACACTCCTTACGTTGCCCTAGGGACTTTGACAGGTAAGAGTTTGAAACGTTATATATATAAGGAGTGTTTGTTTGGGCTTTTGTAATATAAGCCTTAGCTTAATCAGCTTGTGTGGGCTTATTGGATAAGCCATTTTGCTCATTTTCATTTTTCCTAGGAAAGTTATATAGTTTAGGATTTTTCTGGACAAGTTTGGATTTTTCCCTTTCTTTATTTATTTTTTATTAATTTTTCTTTAGCCGTATTTTATTAATTAGTTTAAAAATAGTTAAATTAGGTTTTAATTTTTAGAAAAATAGTTTTTAGGTTTTAATTTATATTTTTGAGGTTTACATTCCAAAAAGTTTTCAAAAAGTCTAATTTTTAATTTTATTTGATTTTAGGGTTTTTAGACAACTTTAAAATTTAATATAAAATTATTAAAAAGGTTTTAGGAACTTTTAATTTCATTTTTGTCTTAGTTACATTATTTAGGATTTTTCGAAATTTTTTAGAATTTATTTATAAACTTTTTATTTTTTAGAATATCTTAATATTATTTTATTACTAAAAATAGAAAGTTGGTTTTTTCTATTTTTTTCATTGTTCCTAGATTGTAGACATTAAATTAGGAACTTTGTAACTTTCCAAATCTTTTTATGACTTTTCATTTATTTTTTAGAATTAATTTAACTTTTAATAGATTTTTATAGTTTTAAAGTGTTTAAAAATAGTTTAATTTGGTTTTAAAATTTTTAAAAATACTTTTTAGCTTAATTAGGTTATTTTTGAGGTTTACAAACTATAAAATCTTTTTTAGGGATTTTTAATAATTAATTGTGATTTTTAGGGCTTTAATTAGCATTAAAAAGTCATTATCTAATTAATTAAAAGGGTTTAGCAAGTTTTGATTTTTTGTAAACTCTTAGAATATTATTGTGGATTTTTAGTAATTTTTAGGAATTTTTAGGTTAAAATTTTAATTTTTGTAGTTTTACGGTTTTACGTGTTCGCCTTTTTCGTCGTAGTTTAATTCGTTTTCGTAACCGTCTTTTCTTTCCTTTCTATTCTCTTTTCTTCTTGTTAATAAAATAATCATTAATCATCATTCATTACACAACACACGTGCCTCCTCGAGAACGAACTCACTTTTAGGGTCATACACACACGGTTTTCCTAAATCGTCGTGCACACTTGCCCTATTTACGCTCTTTTTCCTAAAAGACGTATTTCTACACGATATCATTTTGGCGCCGCTACCGGGGAGGCGTGTTGTGTTTTGATTGAACCATTGTTGTTTTTTTATATTAGCCATAAATAGTATTTGTATTAGTAGCACTCTACTAATACGTATTATCGTTTTTCGGTTTTTGTGTGAATACTATTACTATATTATATACGTAGAAAAATAAATTCACAAGTACTCCAAATACGTGAGCAGTCACAACCTTGACTTGGGAGGTCATTACCCAATCATTGTATTCGAATCTCAAACCAAAGAAAAAGGCAAAAATAGATAAATACTTTCGAGAAGCTTGATTTTGATAATACAAACTATAAGGTGGGTATAAGGCGGTTGTATTTCACGACCTAAAGGAAAAAGGCTCTTAAGTGCTTCGCGTCGCCTCGTTTCCTCCGCTTGCTTGTGCGTATTTGATTTTGAGAGTGAATCGAGGGTTTTGCCGCCCAAAGTATTATTACATATCATATATATTTTCTTGGTTTCATTGATTAAACCCTCTTGAATGATTTGGTGTTCCACCATCGTTCTAAAGTCATCGAAGGCGTTCACTCCACGTGATCGTTTTCATTCCTTGAGGCTTCTTTAATCGAGAGATTTGATTAAGGAGGAGATTTGTAGATTTTTGTCTACTTAATACATTTCACCAATTTCCAAAAAAGTTAATACCATCAAAAACCAAAAAAAATTGAAAAACACAAAATACCAAAAAGAATCTTCTTTGCTCGTCTCCACGTTGTACGTGACGTTTATGCTCACTCGTAATCAAGCAAAACGTGCACGTAGACGAAAGAACAAAACTCCCACTCCAACTCATTCTAGTGAGGAGTCTCCTATTGACGAACCCATTGTACGAGAAGCACCTACCATGGCGAATCGAACTATGATGGAGTTACTTCAAGCACCCACCGAGGGTTATGGAGAAGCTATTGTGATTCCCGCAATCCTTGCGGAGAATTTTGAGGTGAAAACGGGTTTGTTGTCCATGATCCAAAACAACAAATTCCGTGGTGATGAGAAGGACAATCCCCACAACCATATCCGCCAATTTAATCATCTTACCGCCACGTGCAAATTTAAGGATGTCTCGAATGACTCGATTAAGATGATGCTTTTTCCGTATTCCTTAGTGGGGCCCGCTAAAATTTGGTTAGAGAAAGAGCCACCCAATTCTATATTGACGTGGAAGGATCTCGTTTCAAAGTTCGTGAACCAATTTTTTCCGCCCTCTAAGACTACACATTTGAAAAATGAGATTTCTAAATTTTCACAAGAATCAAATGAAAGTTTTTCTACGGCTTGGAATAGGTTTAAGGAGATGTTACATGAATGTCCTCATCACGGTTTTTCCGACTTACACCAAATAGACACGTTTTACAATGGACTTAACGATCATGAAAGAGATTATTTGAATGCCGCCGCGGGTGGTAATTTTTTGTGTAAAACGGTTGAAGAAGCTTTGGTCATAATCGAGAATAGGTCTAAGGTTTATAGCCCTCGTAACACACCGAGTGTTGCCAAAATGTGCTCATCATCGTCTCGTTCCATTAATGCCTTGCAAGATGAAGCAAATGAGGAGAATCGGTTTTTCGATAGGTTTTCGACCCTTATGTCCCATTGGAAAGCTCAAGAAGCTTCGAATTCCGCTTCGGTTAAAGCGGTTTCTAAGAGTTGTTTGTCGTGTGGTGGAGCTCATGATCTTTCCGAGTGCATTACCGCGGATGGTAACACTTCGAGTGCTTATGTAGCAACGGGAACTTACAACCAAATCGGTCAAGGTTCCAGCCAAAATCAAGCTCCACCAAATCAAAATGCTAATAATTATCGCAACAATAACCTAGGTGGAAATTACCAAGGAAATCAAAGGAATTATAACAAGGGTAATTATCAAAGTGGAAATGGGCAAATTTCAAACCAAAACCAAAACCGTGATTTTCAAACATCGACTCAAGGTTTTCAAAACGATCACACCAAAAATCTTCAAGGAGAATTTTTGAATTATGCTAAAGCTAATGATGCCAAGTTTGACAATATGCAACGTGAAATGGTTAGCTTAAGGTCCGAGTTGAAAAACGAGCTTAAAAACGAACTTGCTAATGAACTTAAAACTCATGCAAATAAAATGGAAGGAAATATCACACGTCTCCAACAAAATCAACAAAAAATGGAGCAAGGTCAACATGAGATTAAGCAAGAGTTGTTAAAAGCGGATGCTAGGCAATCTAAGTTTGAAGACCGTATGGCTAAGATGTTTGAAGCTATCATGTGTAAGCCCTCTTCTTCGGGTGGTCTTCCTAGTGATACCATCGTGAACCCGAAAGGAGAATTAAAGGTTATTACTACTCGTAGTGGTAAAACTTTCAAAGAACCCATTTCTCGTCCAAGTACTTCTATGGAGAAGGAAAAAGAGAAAGAACCCGAGGTGTTGGTAGAAAAGGAGCAAATTACAAGCCGACGAAGTACCGCTCAAACCACGCCTACGGTTGAACCCATACCAATCATGGAACCCGAGATTCCAAGACCGATGCCTATGCCTACTTTGCCCCAACCCACACCACCTTTACCCTACCCTTCAAGACGAGACAAGGAAAAGGCACAAGAACGAAATAATTATCAATTTGAACTCTTTATGAAAATGTTTCGTGAATTTCATTTCAATATAAGTTTTGCCGACGCCTTAGTTATGATGCCTCGATTTGCCGCGAACTTCAAAAGTATGTTGAATAACAAAGAGAAATTGCAAAAATCGTCTAGTTGTTCATCGGTTTTTCTAAGCCGCATACCTCAAAAAGTCGGTGATCCTGGAAAGTTTTTAATCCCATGTGCTATACAAGACATGGAAGAATGCTACGCCTTGGCCGATCTTGGTGCTAGTATTAATTTGATGCCTCTTGAGATTTTTAAATCGCTCAAACTTCCCAATCTCACTCCTTCAAGAATGTCAATCGAGATGGCCGATCATTCTACGATTCTAGCTTGTGGAGTAGCTGAGGACGTCCTTGTGAAACTTGGAAAGTTCTACTATCCTGTAGACTTTTTTTTGTTGATATTCCCATCGATCCTAAAGTTCCGTTAATTTTAGGTCGATCTTTTTTGGATACCTCGAGAGCACTTATCGATGTGCATGCAAGAAAAATCACTCTTCGTTTCAATGAGGAAGAACTCGTCATTAATGCAACCCAAAACTCCACTCTTTCTCATGTGTATTCTATCACATCTTTGTACAATGTCAATCCCATCAAAAGCATTTGCAAAAAGATTTCCAATAGAGTTTTAGGAGTTGTTGAGAAAAATGAAGTTCCGTCCCCTCCGCCGGTGGAGGTTAAGAGTGTTAAGCCTACGATTCCAATCTCGAGTGATTCTTCGGATGATGAATACGTTGATCCCGATGGGGAAGTTTTCTTTGTTGACAAAAGATTTGAAAACTTACCACCACCTAAACCAAAAAGATTTCAAAATGTGAAAATTTTTAGTGTGACTAACATTGCTTTAGATACACCAAATATTTTTGACATAATCAAATCGGGTTTTCACAAGGAGAGTGTAAAAGATGAAAAAGGAAAAGATTTTGAATTTAATTTAAAAGATTTTTCTACAACTCTAACTCTGTCATCACCGCGTGTATTGAGTACTAAAAGCTCGTCTTCTACTTTTGACGATGCTTTGTGTGGACTTAGTGTGGGGGAATCCCCTTATGTTCCCTCCCCTTTCTCCACCGAGGACGAGATATTTGATCCTGGAATTGCTTGTATAGGGAAATCTCGGTCTTCCACCGATGCAATAAATGGAAAATCTTTTCATTTGATTGGTGCGAGTCTACCTCGAGTAGCTCATGTTTTTAGAGACTTACCCATTGTCCCACCCTTCTATTTCTTTTCTCCTAATTTCTTGAAACTCTTTGAGTTTTTGTTGGCACACCTTGAAGTGGCGTTGATTTGTTTTTCTAATGAAAACGAGAACGCCATCTTCGATCCCGGTATTTTGCACCATCAAAGGACTTAGTCCTTAATACCGGTTGTTTTTGGGCCTTGTTTATCATGTAAGCCCCACCAAAAATTGACCATACCATGATTATCCCCAAATGATCACATTTATGGGGATTCGAGTCGAGCTTTTGACTCGATTATCAAAAACAAGGTGCCTCATAGGGGAGACCCATGCTTATCCATGTACATATTATTGCTTTCTAATGTAGTTTAATATGAGTGGATTTGTGCCCTTCCAACCTTTGTTCCGTGGTTGTTTGTAATATGTGGTTTTTAGATCATGATCTTCACGATTGGAGCCTCTCGTGTTCGTTTTATGGGAGCACTCGATCGTTTGCTTTGGAGGCATTTCTCAATATCCAAATGATATATCCTTTTGATGTTCTAACCTTAGGTTTTTAGCACACTTCATAAACGGCTATTAATTTATTGGTTACACCCTTTCCATGCTAGATTAGGCATTCGACTACGTCTCTAGTATGGGGGTGTTTGCACCCCTAGACTCGAAACATTGAGGACAATGTTTAACTTTAGTATGGGGGGTGAATAGATACTTGCCTTGTCAAACCTTCACGTTTTCCAAAGTTTATCTTTTTGTTATCGTTTTGTTGCAAAATAAGGCTAAAAATGGCCAAAATTTAAATTTTTTCTCAGATTTATAAGTGTTTGAAGACACGAATGTAGATTTTCCGATGACGAGAATAAGAGTAATTTTTGACTCGACCGTGCGTGTTGAGCACTTAGCTTTGGTTCCTTAACTCACATTAGGCTAAGTCTCTTAAATGAGGACGAGAAATGATTGAGTTAATTATAAGTTACTATGCTAAACGTAGAGTACTCGTATTCTTTCAAAAACTCATGTGTTCTCGTTGTTTGCTTATTCTCCCTTCGCTTGTAAATATTTTTTGCTTAATAAATATTGACTTAGCGGTTTAGTTAGGATTGTTGGGTTTCTAGTCTTTTCTAGTAGCTTCCGTGTAATTAAATTGATAAGACATTAAGGTATCGCCAGCGTCACGGTTTTGAAGTATTGGCACCCCAATAATCGAAAGCTTCACCTAATAATAAGATTTCAAGTTCTCACCTAAATCTAGCAAACAATTTGAAGCCCTACAAGGCCTAAAATCTATGCAAAATTGAAAGTGAATCAAGCCTTAATCTTCGAAGCTTTAAAGATCCAAAATTCACTTTAGCGTGAGGATATACGTCTTAGGCTAATAAGACCACCGATGAGGCGGATAATAAAAGGCAAGACAAGACCGAAGTCATAATAAAAGCTTCATGGCGAAGTTGAATAAAAGATGGAGGTAAACCAAAGATAATAAGGCCCTTCCGTTAGGGGGCGTATAAAAGTCTTGGTAATAAGTCTCATGTTCAAAACCGTTATAAAACCATGTTTATCGATTCTTCTTGTCAACTTAATTTTTTAACATCGTTGTCTATTAGGAGGGGTTATTGATTTGATGGTCTTGATTACACTGTTAGGACTCTATTTTTAGACCTAAATCTCTATTATCGCATAAGTAAAAAATGTATCCTCGTGAAACATTTAAGACAAACTAAAATATAAGAGATACAACTTAGGAATAATGGGAGAATAAGTACGTGATTGGGGCATATGAGTAGTGTTAGCATTACTAACTTATAATGACAATGATCTCGTTGCACGCTTGGCATGGAATTAAGGTGAAAATCTAGGACGACGAAATTATTTCTAACGAAGCATTCACGTGTTCTTATTCTATGAACCTAAACGTCCCATTTTGCGATGAAAATCATACATTATGTCTAAAACGCAAGTAGTAGTAATAGTGTAGCTAGTTTATCATTTTAATAAAGTGAATAAAATTAAATATTGGAGATGCTACGATACTTTATTCTAGCATTGCGTGAGGGCACGACAATGGTTTAGTATGGAGGAGTGATGAGACTGCTTTTATACATAGTCTCATCGTCCAAATCGGGCTTAAAATGCATTAATATCATTAATTATACCAAATATATGCTCGTGTTTGTTACTTGTGTATTTTTAGGTACGGATATTGAGGAAATGGCAAAAGATCACAAGAATCATTCAAAAACGAACACGGGAAACGAAGCCGCACAACGAACCGGGCCCAAGTTTTGGATTTCCAAAAATACCCTTGAAGAATTGAAGATTGGCAAGTTTGGTCCCTCAACTTTTGAAGATTAACACTTCATACCCCTCAAATATTCAAAATTATGAATAGGGTCCCCAAAGTTTGAAGACATTACAATAACAGCCCTTGAAGAATGCCAAAATTACACTTGATGTCCTTGTTAGAAGTATGGAAAGTTTATGTGCCAAAAATGACAAAAGCTGAAACTTAAAATCAAAGGGAATGAAGTTTGTGCCATTTTGTTACAAAGTGAAGAAGACAAAGAAACTTGGGGACCATTGCTGCCAAACAGCCAAACTCTCACCACCAACCAGAACTTGACACATCACCACACAACCCGACCCTACCCAATATCCATACCCAAACCCATAACCCAACCCGTCCAAACCCCACCAGGTTTATTAAACTTGGTCAAAGGGTCAACTCTCCCTAATTTCCCTTTTTAACACTTATTTAAAAAACGTTTTCCCCCTTTTGGATTAAACCACCCCCTAAACCAACATAAACCCTAATCCTAAATTGATATTAAACCAAAGGGGTTTTTGTTAAGCCACTCCAGAACCTTGATTAATCATCACCCAACCCACAACCCAGATTCCATCCACAACACACCCATGTGGTTGTGGGACCCTCCCCTGCCCATCACTTTCATCCCCAAACCCAATACCCGACCAAACCAACGCGTGTGATGAAGTCCTTGGTCCCCAAGCACATAAGAACGTCCAAGATCATCCCAAAGAGCTGGCATTCACATGAGAGCATCTTGACCAGTTTTCAAATTCAAAAGACAAAGGGCATTCCTGGAATTCCATTCATTAGGGTTTTAGGATTTGATTTTCTTGTATTATTTTATTCAGGCTTCTACATTGTTCTATTAGTTAGTATATAAAGGAGACGCATGTGTCCCTTTATCCTTGTTTCAGTTTTTCTAACAAAAAATTTTGTAATCCCTTTTTAAGTCAATATAAAGTTTGGTATTTGATGTTCAAAGTAATTCCTTTTATGATTGTTTAAAAGTTGGTAAATGTTTTTTAAGCTAGAATACTGAGTTCCATATTCATTGATGAAATAATTTTGAGTTTTCAAAATTATTGTCAAGTTTCTAAAACATTGATTTCTTGGTGAAATCTTGTTTCATGATTGATTTTCAGGATTGAAAGTATATTTGGTATAAGTGTTTTTGAAAGACAAATCACTTAAGGAAGTTGTGAGAAAAGGTTTTTTTTTAAAAAGGTGTGATAAAAAATCAGATTTTGAATATACTTGTGTTCTTCATTTTTCTCTTAGCAGGTTTTGGAGATTGTTGCTGTCCAAGGATCTGCATAGACCCGGGTCTATTGGAGGTGGCTACCAAGCCATTGTTGGGCCTGGATGTAGGTCCAACAAGGTAACCTCTTGTTTCCTTTTCATTTTTTAGTTATTGGTAATTCATGCATGATTTTTGTGCAAGGTGTTAAGATTGTGTTTAAGTGTTTGAAATTGCTCCTTAGTTGTTAGCATGCATGTCTTGAGTGGTTATAAGCAGTTTGATTAGGTTTAGATGTGATTTGGTTTGCAAAATAGTTCATTTCAAAGTTTAAAGGGGTGTTTGGATTTGCATATTC
The DNA here is from genome assembly GCA_025667525.1 of Glebionis coronaria. Taxonomy (NCBI): domain Eukaryota; kingdom Viridiplantae; phylum Streptophyta; class Magnoliopsida; order Asterales; family Asteraceae; genus Glebionis; species Glebionis coronaria. The sequence continues at coordinate 288,691,771 of CM046876.1, read as the reverse complement.
ACTTGAGTTTCTTTGGAAATTTGTGTGTTAAAACCTGTTGTTTTCACTCATTTACTTGTTATTAGGTAGTACTAGTACTTAGTTTTCAGTTTGAACAGGTTTTGAACACTTTGGTATGCTAAAATATTGAAAACTTGGTCAAAAATCAGTAAGTGTCTAAGCTGCTTATTTTGGTGATTTTTGAGCCAACAAACTTGTTAATCTGTTAGGGATTAGGGTCATATAGGATTGTGTATTGGTTGCATGCTGATTGGGTGACTATTGTGCAAGATTTTGGCCTTGGAAATTCATTTTTATGCATGTAACTTGGTTATTTTGTTCATCAGTCAACAAGTGTGCATATCAGTGACTTGTTTTTGTAATTTTGAGCTTGATTGTGTTGTTGAACTTGCTTGTTTTTGCATTTGATTTGACTCCTTATACTCCAAAGAGTATAAGGGTGCCTTTGTCCACCACAGACATCCACAAAAAGCAAGAATCAAGTCCTCTTGATCATTAATTTCACAAGTGAAGATAATCCTTTTCTTCTTTGTGCTCAACAACTTAAACTGAGCACGTTTTTGGTTTCTGATTGTTTTAATCTTGTCAACTTTGATTGTATTTGTGTTTTTAGTTAAGTAAGAGTATCAGGATTGTGTTTTTAAAAGTTTAAAAAAGAAAAAAAAATAAAACCAAAAAGGACGTGGCCAGGACTCGAACCTGCGCCACTCCTCTCACAACACACACTCCTTACCGTTGCCCTAGGGACTTTGACTGGTAAGAGTTTGAAACGTTATATATATAAGGAGTGTTTGTTTGGGCTTTTGTAATATAAGCCGTAGCTTAATCAGCTTTTGTGGGCTTATTGGATAAGCCATTTTGCTCATTTTCATTTTTCCTAGGAAAGTTATATAGTTTAGGATTTTTCTGGACAAGTTTGGATTTTTTCCCTTTCTTTATTAATTTTTTATTAATTTTTCTTTAGCCGTATTTTAATAATTAGTTTAAAAATAGTTAAATTAGGTTTTAAATTTTATAAAAATAGTTTTTAGGTTTTAATTTATATTTTTGAGGTTTACATTCCAAAAAGTTTTCAAAAAGTCTAATTTTTAATTTTATTTGATTTTAGGGTTTTTAGACAAATTTAAAATTTAATACAAAATTATTAAAAAGGTTTTAGGAAATTTTAATTTCATTTTTGTCTTAGTTACATTATTTAGGATTTTTGGTAATTTTTTAGAATTTATTTATAAACTTTTTATTTTTTAGAATATTTTAATATTATTTTATTACTAAAAATAGAAAGTTGGTTTTTTCTACTTTTTTCATTTTTCCTAGATTGTAGACATTAAATTAGGAACTTTGTAACTTTCCAAATCTTTTTAGGACTTTTCATTTATTTTTTAGAATTAATTTAAGTTTTAATAGATTTATAGTTTTTAAGTGTTTAAAAATAGTTTAATTTGGTTTTAAAATTTTTAAAAATACTTTTTAGCTTAATTAGGTTATTTTTGAGGTTTACAAAGTATAAAATCTTGTTTAGGGCTTTTTAATAATTAATTGTGATTTTTAGGGCTTTAATTAGCATTAAAAAGTCATTATCTAATTAATTAAAAGGTTTTAGCAAGTTTTGATTTTTTGTAAACTCTTAGAATATTATTGTGGATTTTTAGGAATTTGTAGGAATTTTTAGGTTAAAATTTTAATTTTTGTAGTTTTACGGTTTTACGTGTTCGCCTTTTTCGTCGTAGTTTAATTCGTTTTCGTAACCGTCTTTTCTTTCCTTTATATTATCTTTTCTTCTTGTTAATAAAATCATCATTAATCATCATTCATTACACAACACACGTGCCTCCTCGAGAACGAACTCACTTTTAGGGTCATACACACACGGTTTTCCTAAATCGTCGTGCACACTTGCCCTATTTACGCTCTTTTTCCTAAAAGACGTATTTCTACACGATATCAAGGATGCCCAGTGTCCAATAAATAAATTGAAGAAATCTTCTTCTCAATTGGGACAGATGGATCTTCCGGGACACGTGGGACATCTAATGACTCTTGTAGATTAGTATTCATTGTGGTATCTTTTAAAAATAATCCCTAACTTAACTGAGACATCAGTTGGTAGGATGAGTTCTTGGAATTGTATGACATAGTGACACGTAATGTGTTACGGTACAATTTTGACTTGTTTCTGATTAATGAAAAGACTACCTTTGATTGCTAAATCCTACATGTAACGATGTTATCTATCCTTTATTGCTTCATCCTAATGTTCGCATTAGTGATGCAACCATTGAACAAGTACTCATCTCGATTTGAGTTACGTTGTGAACTATTATTTTTGAGTGCCATCGAGGTCATGAACCTCATGATTAAGTGGCTAAGCTCATTTCCTAGCATGTTGAAGTTAGTTCTTGGTGAACAACTTTTCATCACTCTTTTGCAGATCACTCATTATTTTTATAAAGATAAAATAGTATCCCTTGAGAAAAATTGGGTTTTCTTCACCATATGGATTATTTAAAGTGAGACTTATAAATAATCGTTATCGAAATAAAGTTTTTTATGAAACGCTTTGGAAAACTTAACTGTTTTCATAACAAAGAAAATCTTTGTAAACATATTTTTGATTCTTATTTAAGAATTAAGCATGAAAATGTTTTTATTATAAACATGATGATAAAATTTTGACGAACTGAGTATTGCGTCGTTAATATTGAAATTATATATAGTTGCGCGCCTACATAAAATTTGGAATGGACCATACAAGACTGATTAGTAGTCACCATAAAACTAAATGAATAAACACTACATTTTCCTTGAAGGTTGTGAAAGATTAAATTTTATGAGATCTGCAAGAAGTGAAAAATAGGGACATAGTGTTAGGGACACCTACATATGTGCCTGTATCATCTATTCTTTTGAGTCGAATTTCCTCATCTGTGGAAATTGTCTTATTTGACAATTGACGATTCTTTCTTGTCCAATTCTCCCGTAGTGAGATTCTTAGGAAAAGTATCTGATTACCGAGTGTTGATACCCGACTGGATGTATCGACGTTCCTATCATTTCTTTTGAATTGATTTCATTTGAATGACCTGGGTAACGATCTGAGGAGCTTTCGAATGCGTACTCAAATTATGAAAACATGGGATATATTCATATTCGTTAAATGTTTTCGTCTGTGTCTTATTTGAAATTCTCTCGCGTAGATTATGCGTTGACCTTACTCTTTAATGGTAGTTGTGTCTCCATATATCCTTGAACTTGTGAAGGATTATGAGTTATTATTAGTCTTTTGAGAAGTTCACATCTTATCGACGGCAATGAAACTGGAAAGTTGATAGTTCCAGTAGAATGGATTGATTGATTATGACATGACGACATTGTCTTAATTGATGGGAACTCGAGTAGAATTCCCCTAAATGATAAGATGTTGATTATCAAAAGTGATCTAAATAATTCTTGATGGATGACCATATCCTGCATTTAGACTTGAAATTATACCTTGAATGGTTGTGAATTAGTCATAGAGATTATAATCTAGAAAGAACATAAAGTAAATTTATTAAAAGATGTTTCTTTTATCTGAAACTTTAGGAGGTATTTATTGGTGAATTACCTAGACTTTTGCCATTTAGGCAAGTTGAATTTGGTATTTGATTATATTCCCGGTGCTGCACCTGTGGCGTGTGCACTGTACGTTAGCACCATCTGAATTAAAGGAGTTACCGTACAACTGAGAGAGTTATCAGAGAAAGATCTTATTCTACCAAGCTCGTCATCATGAAGAGCTATGGTGTTATCATTCCTTATATTTATAGATTACTATGAACTGAGTAAATTGACAATCGAAAACGATATCCATAACTCGAAATGGAAGATTTGTCCGATCATTTACATGGTTCTAGCATATGTTTTAAAGATTTGATCCATGGCATGGTTATCATCAACTTCGCGTCCGCGAAAAAGATTATCTATTCCAATCATTACATCCAGAACTTGTAATGAACATTATGAGTTTCACGTGATGTCGTTTGGATTGACTAATACACATGTAGCATTCATAAATTTGGTGAATCACGTGTGAAGGCTGTAATTTGATAAATTCATGCTTGTGATCATTAAGGACTATTTGTTTGTTTATAAGTATAAGAAGGAGTTAGTAATTATTTATAGATTGCCCTGAATTGACCGAACAATAAAAATTTGTACCTTAAATATTTAACATGCGATTAAAGACTTAATCCTTTACGTGATTTGACCGTGTGATTAATAAGATAATGGGATCTATATTGACATTTCAAAAATTAGAGCCATTAAGGCTTAGGGTCATACCAAAAAGGAAGTGCAAATATGTTTCGACAGATATTTTATCAAAGAAATTTTTAAGGGATTATTTCCTTATACACAAATCATTTAACTAAACTCCTGTTTAGGGGTAAATGTTTGTGTATACTTCTAGACAACCAAAGAAGAATTGAGGAAACCATTTAAACCAAGACTTGAGATTTGAAAGGACAATTTACGCTTTTCAACTAAGAAGATTTTGACCAAAATATTAACAAAGATTTTTCGAACATTTACGAATTTTAATAATTATTTTAATTATTTTCGATAAATCAACAAAAATCGTGTTAATTAAATTCAAAAATTGTTTTGAACATTTTATTGTAATTGGTCGAACTAAGAAATTTAAAATTTTTACGTTTACGTTTCATAAAAATTAAATATTTATTGTTAATTTACATGTAATAATTATCGACACTTTAGACGTCGGATTGAGTAAAACAGATAAAGATAATAGTAAAGACGAAACTAAAACATAGAAGATATGAAGAAAGAATTTTGAATAAATACGGTTATGATATTTATTTCATCAGGAAAGTGAACGTAATTACTGACACATTATGTATAAAAGATAAAGAACCAATTAGGACATGTTCCTTAATAATGAAGGTCCAAAATAAATTGCCGAACAATTTAAAAATAGCCGATGATTGTAAAAAGGATAATATAGATAATAAAAAGTGGTTCGCGGCTAATGTGAACCATTAGAATTGAGAAGCCGATAGTGTTGAATATTCTAAAGACCACTTGTGATTGTCTAAATATGGAGGATTGTGAGATATAGTTATGTTGGGATCTGTAAGTATAAGTTTTCTATTCCTGTCATTTCTGACTAAATGTATCTTTATCTGAAGAATTTTTACTAATGGCAAATTATGAAGGCATACATTGCCTCATACATTAGTAAATGTCTAGCTATTGCAAAGGTCATCATCTGAATTTGATTTGATTTGGGTCATCGTCGACAGACTGACCAAATCGGCTAATATCATTCCTGTTAATGATAGATTCTTGATGAAGAAATTGACTCTTTATATTTAAAGTAGTGTGTAAACATGGTGTGCTTGTATCGATCATCTCTATCAAGATCCTCGCTTCGCATCGAATTTCTAGAGATTTGCTCAGAAGTCATTGAGAACGAATCTTGATGAGAGTACTGTACCACCCCAATCGAAGGGACGAGGTAAAGTAACGATACAAAATACTATAAGTGTTGTTTTATGTTTGAATGATTGACCTTTGGTAATAAACTGTAAAATCGTTTTCCTTTGGAGAGATTATCCTTGATAATTATCGTACTAGGATCAAGATTGAATCTTGTGAGGATATATATTAGAGCATCTGTAAGCAGGAGTTGGGATGAAGACACCTGACATACACCCATTGTGAGTTGTACATGTCTTTTAGGTTTAAGGTTTCCTATGATGGCGAACCTAACCTTACAAGATACTCGACCCGCGAGACCTGAAATGATTGTTGAAATTAGGATCTGATTATTGACTGCCGGTGGTGGGCAGGCGGTTATGTGAATATGAAATGTAGATCTTGAAGTGCCAGATGGGTAGCGAAGTTATGCCAAAAATTTTAACCATGGAAAAATGAATTGATGATCTGAAAGATCATGGGATATAAGTCCCCGTTGTATGGGACCATTGGGATGATGTAAAGATTGGTTTGAAAGGCATATAAGCTGGATCTACCCTAGGACTTCAAGATCTGCGTGAATTATGTTTTGTATATCGAACTTGATAAAATGCCTATCAAGTGAAAAATCTGACTATTCCTTAATGAAGTTTAGATCGGCGAAAAGTTGCATTCATCAAAAACCCGTGAAAATCATGGATAGAGAAAGTAAGTCAACATTAAGCCTGATCTTATTCCCGTAGTTATGTTTGATGAAACTCGCGTATTGTAATGGATTACACTTGTGAGAAAAGACCGAATGTGGAGGAAATACCCACATGGCTTTAACTCTATAAGAACCGAGTAGTAAGATAAGATGATCTTTGAGGACAAAGATCCTGTTTAGGGGTAAATGGTGTGACAATCCGTCAATTTATGGTTGATATTTTATTCTCAAGTATTATTTAAAAACATTATTTTAAATGTTATATTATGAACTCACTTATTTTTGGGAAGAAATTTGGATTTACGTCTTGAAGTAGCATCGAATACGTCTAAACCAGAGGATTCTACGTTACGTGCTTATGTTTACATACACCGTTTTGGTGACATTCCGACATTTCAGGAAATAAATTTATCCGTGAATGTTATTTTGAGATTTGAAATTTGTGTTGGTTCATAAACTCACAAATTTACGAGAAGAGATTATGACTTACGATTATAATTTAACGTCCTCTACGACTAAACCGGAAACCTTAGGATTACGTATTTACGTTTTTCAACTCAGTTTTTTATGAGACAATTTTTATTAGATTCGTTTTGTGTCGTTGATTCATAATTTATAAAAACGACCTGAGGGCACGCAAATCAAGGAAACTAGAATCGAGGAATACCCGTAAATTAGTGGGATGAGACAAGTTTACACTTGCCTCACCCCACAAATGGGTGGCCAAAACACCACCAACACATCTAAGATGTGTCAAAGCTTACTAAGTAAGCTAGGACACTTGTCCTAGCTACTTACACAAATAAGCTAACTAGCAAAACCACTAAACACTCAAACCATTCCTCACAAAAACATACATGCAAAACCACTAATTTCTCTCATCTCTCTCTCTTGTTTTCGTCCCATATTCACCCAAAACAACCTCCATTTGATCTTGATTCAATCATAAATCATATGTATAATTTACATATGATGAAAACCCATTGAAGTTATAAAGATTGGAGGTGATCTTAACATGTAAAAAGGAGTTTTCAAGGGAGTTTTGGGCTGATTTCTCCTTTCATGAAGAACAAGGGCTGATTTTTGGAGGAATCTACAAATACTTGGTGATCCTAGAAGTGATGTTGATATCTCATAAGATTGGTTACCCAAAACCAAGTCTTGTTCATCATCAACCCCATCTTTTCATCATCTTGGTGGTATAAAGATTGTTCTTTCCATCTTCTTGTTATTTTGATTATGTAATCTTGTATTTATTTTACTTATGTATATGTATATGATGATGAATGATGATTAAAAATATTATGTAGGGATTTGGTGTTGATAAATTTGATAAACATGGGTAAAAAGATAGACAAACTACATGTAAAAATGGTTAAATCTTGCTTAAATGGTAGGCTGTATAAAAACAGTAACTAACCACATGATGAACTGATAAAATTGCATAGATTAATGGATATACAGTAAGTAATATGTCTTGTACACATGTGAGAGTTCGCCATGCAATGTAATCATTAAAATGAGTGAGATATGATCAAAACAAGATGAGTGTGCTAAACTGAATAAGCTGTTTTGTAGGGACTGTTAAGGATAGATAAACTTAAAATGAGCAGTAGCTATAAATAAGTTAATTGTAGCAAATAATATGAAGATCATGCAACCTAAAAATGAGCTTCTAATTCATTGTAGAACTCTAGATATGATAAAAATGGTGAAGATGAAAATAAAAATAAGATTTTGAAGAATTAATGTTTATTACTATTATATAAGCACTCAAATTATATAGTATAAAATGTGAAATTAAAACCCACTAACTTATGATTTCATTTATATAAATATGTATAAGGTTAAATAAATGTATAAATTATAAAAATAGCAGTGGAATAATATTTATAAGTTATAAAAACTATAAACTTGATTTTTACGACTTTTTCGGCTATTACCGTAAAATTAACGTTTTTCGCCAATTAAAACTTAGACTATCAAACCCGTCTAATGTAAGGTTTTTAAAAGTCATATACTGATATATAAGTATCTAATACAAGTAAAAACCGATAAAACCCGAACTATAAAACATAAGGACATTAACGGGCTAAGTTAACGTTATTGGACTAATAATACAACAAAATGGCCTAAAACACTTATAAACTTATTTATTGGGCTTAACCCATTTGGGCCCAACTTGTAAAGTATAAATACTGATAATACAAGTATGAAATGGATTAATACAAGTTAATGAACTTATAATCGGCTTATTAGACCTAAAACATGTAAATAGGTAAAACTAGTAAACTAGTGAAAGGTTACCAATACATAAACACAAAAATGAGTGAATGAGAATATATAAACCCAATTGATCATCATATATATATAAAATCATTATATGTATACATAATTGTTATTTTTATAAAGTCATTGGACAAGAGTCTAAGACAAGTATTATTTGTCTAGGTTTCCGTGATTGAAGCACGTACCGTACATCCGAATTGCCGATAACCGCCTTCCCACATCAAAGTGAGTTAATAGCCTCACACTCTTTTAAATGTTTTTATGAAATGTTTTATAAACCCGCGAGGGAGATAACATGTTATTTTTAATAAAATAGGACAACATTTGTCCCGATTATTTGTTTATTGATTTGGACCCGAATGATTGTATGACCTGATGAATGAATATATGACCCGATAAATGAAATGAAATGGATTATTAAAGTTAGGTTATGTCACTAAAAGTCCCATTAGCATGAATTGTGAACTATCGGGATTTGGTAGACGCTTATGCATATATTAGTACTATTTGGGGACGATCACCCCAGTTCACGCCTTGACGGTTGATCCCCGTCGTGCCACATTGATTGGTAAGCGAATTTATGTATGAGAAGATTTACACAAGCGTGATTATTGTGACGACACGCTAATTTAGATGGGAAGATGATTGTCGGGTTAGCTACCCGTTGTTTGTTGTAGTAAGGTAACAATGTCATGCGGCTTATAATAATCCAATTAACGAAATACTGCTATACACACCGAATTACGATGTATTGCCTGACTAGCAATACAGGGTCATACTATTGATATTATTTTCGTGTTTTGGTTTTATATAACCATATTCATATAACGGTTTTTATTTAATCTATACAACGTTATCAAACGTAATGTATGATGTTTTTACGACAATGGCTCGTATAACGATTTTTTTAGGCGAATGCCTATATTATGATTTTGACAAGGATTTGTATAAAATGATTTTGGCTATTTTATGGCCTATTACAAAGGTTTGTACAAAATGATTTTTGGTAATAATTTTATACCGATGTTATATTGATGGATTTTATTAAACTCTATGAATTCACTCGGCGTTATCGCTGACCTTTTCTTTTAACATGTTTTATCTCAGGTACTTGAAGGTAATTCTCAGGAAGACAACAAGAATTCATGGCCCGCACTTAAATAATAATTTCCATTCAAATACTTTGTAAAACCTGTATGAAATACAATGACTTGGGACCTATGTAACTTTGATAATTATGAATGGAAATGCTTTATTATTAAACGACGCGATTTTTATGCGTTGTCTATGATGTGAGTAATGTGCTATCCCGTAACACCAACGAGTCTTCCGTTGTATTGAGTTTTATAAATTTGGGGGTGTTACAACTAATCATCTCATTACACCCTAATACAAGGCTTTTGGCCCGTATAAAAATTAAAGTTCGAAGTACTCTAATCGAATTGATCCTGGTTCTATGTGCGACTCAGTTGTTCTTTGGTGAAACAAAAGTGTGTCGTTGTAGTATATTAAAAATGTAATGACTTAAAAGTAAATGACGTAAAAGTAAAAGGCATTAACGTAAAACTAAGTCTAATTAAAAGAAAGGGTGCAATATTAAAAACATTGAAAAGTAAAATAATTAAATAACTTAAAGTTAAAAGCGTGACGAGAATTAAAATGACAAAGTATTAAAACGTAAACTTAAAAATTAAACAAGACAAAATATGAAAACAACCCTACCATCAGAATACATTCCGATCGGAATGCATTTACCACCTGATCGGAATGTTGATCGGAATATGTCCGCCTTTCAGATCGGAAAAGTGATCGGAATCACCAATTGGAATGCTGTCACCAAACCTTGATCGGAATATCCAAACAAACCCTAATTCGGAATGATGAACTTACCTCTTGATCGGAATGAAGAGTGGACTACTGATCGGAATGAAGAGTGGACTATCAATCGGAATGGTGTCACCACTTAACCTGATCGGAATACCACTAATACCTATTATCGGAATACCCCAAACCTCCCAATCGGAATGTTAAAGCCCTTTTCCGACCAAGCCAAGGAGTTATGGTCGGAATAATAAACCCTTTTCCGACCTGTATGGTCGGAATACGAAGGAAATAACACGAAATAAGCTAGAACTAATAAGCTATAAACAAATAAGCACACACCTAAAGTCCTAAGCAAACACGTATAAGAAAAAGCTAATAAACTGAAATTTAAAGACTTTTGAAACACGAAAAGAAAAAGGTTTACGAAAAACAAACTTTTATATAAAAATAACTTTTATAAACTTAAAGATAAACACAATAAGCTATAAAAATCAATGATCTATAACAATCAAAAGCACAAAAACATAACCTTTAATCAAATAAGCAAGACAATAAGCATGTAAACAAATAGTAAAGAATAGAAAGAAAGGTAGAATGAGAGATTAAAACAAGAAAATTAAAGAACACTTAATTGGAAATTAAAGGTATTAAAAGTGCAAGACAAGTAATTAAATTTACATGTATTTAAAGAGCAAGTAAATAAAGGTGGAAGAACTAGTGTCACTCTAGCCAACAAAAATGAAAAGATGAATCCTAATGACTATATATAGGGGAGGATTAAGGAATGCTTAGGAAGCTTCCTCCCCTCCTTCATTTCTTCTTAATTGCACCATTAAGTCCTTCCCTTCTTAATCTTTTGTTAATCTTGGACTTTAATGACTTTTGGCTCGGGATTTTTTAAACACGTCTTTTAATTCTTCAATAAATAAGACTTGAGTTCTTCGGCTTTTAGTAAACTTCCGTCTTTCGTCTTTTTCTTCGATAAAAGCCCGTGAATGCCCGTGTTTTCTCCACTTTTCACTTTTTCGTCCTAAATCACAACAAAAACACAAACCACGCATAATTCCGACATAAAAGACATAAAATACACGTTTTGGCTCGGTTATTATTGTAATTAAGTGGTAAAAAGGATGGGTGTTTACACACCTATCAAATCCCCTACACTTGGCCATTGCAATGTCCTCATGCAATGCATTAGTTACAAAGCACGTTTACATTTTTCATCATAATCAACCCACCTTGGCCTTTATTAAAGAGATAGAAAATTATAAACATTCAAAGTAAAGAAATCAAAAAGCATACCTTGGGTTTTGGAAATGTCATGAATAATCATCATCCTCAAGTTTTCACTTTCTCCAAACCAAGCTTAAAAACGAGATCATTGTTATTATAAGTTAGCAAACTAACATGAACTCATGTGGGCTAATTATTCACTTAGACTCCCTTATTCCTAGGTGTATCTCTTATATTTTATTGTTGTCTTGAATGATCACGAGGATGCATTTTGACTTATTTCGATAGTTATTTAGGCCGAAAATAAAGTGAACGATTTAATCAATAGTTAGCTAAAGGACAAAATCTTTTAAAACTGCTTCTCGGGACATCATAAAGTTCATATCTTGGCATAACTCGCTTCGCGATTTGAGACCTTTCTCGGACCGATATTTGGCTGCGACTTCATACTTCAAACCTTGAGAGACGTTCATGAAATAATGGTCTTCTCTTCACAATTGGAATTTCTTCACTTGAAGTTTTGAGAGATTCATACTTGGACCACGACTTCTCATTTTTCTCCGATCTTTATTTTAGACTTTGATTTACAACGATCCGCCTCCTTTTATGACTTGGATCTATTTATCCTCATACCTTGCTAGGGTCTTTTCGGATACACTTCTCCATGACATTTGGGGAGTTTTTTTTTCTTTTCGTCGTGTGTCTCGATCCTTCTTATTGATTTTCGATAAATGATTCTTCACATCACTTGGGATCTTTAGCAACAAAATGTAGCCCTCATGCCTTGTTAGGGCCTTTTCGGACTCGCCAATCTTCGCGTCCCGCTTCAATAAGTTATGCATTGGCTATGAACTCTAATCCATACCGAGTAACTTTTAAACGATCTTGGGCTAGAAGCTAAGTAACTTTTCAAATCGTACAACCTTATTTGTTGCAGATAAATTTATTAGCAAGCGATGGGAGAAAAGGCTTATAATTAACTCACATAAATTCCCGAAAGAATACCAAACTTATAATTGACTCTATCATCTCTCGTTCTCCACAGTTTAAAATCTCAAGGAATGAGACTCGTGGATGCTTAGCCTATTAAATCAAAGTTTTGGGTTTTCGAGTCGCCTATAGGATCTTGCAAATTCTTAGACTTTTTCAAGTTTAGAAATCGCATTTTAAAGTTCCCTTGATAAACGACTCTCTAGGATCAATTATAGGAACTTGCGAAAAGTTCTTGTTCTTAACCCTTGAGAGTTAAGACTTTCGCGTTTTATAGCCCCCTATATAAAAGCGTAGCAAAACTTGACTTAAACATGTTAAGGATACTGGCTAGAGTAACTTAGATAAGTAAACTCGGGTTGAGTCAAAAGATTCACAACGTTTGAAAATTAAAACCACTTTATTAAACATTTATTCTAGCTGATGAGACTGCTTTTATACATGGTCTCATCGTCCAAAACGGGCTTAAAATGCATAAAATGTCATTAAAACTACCAAAAATATGCTTGTGTTTGTTACTTGTGTATTTTTAGGTACGGATATTGAGGAAATGGCAAAAGATCACAAGAATCATTCAAAAACGAACACGGGAAACGAAACCGCACAATGAACCGGGCCCAAGTTTTGAAATTCCAAAAATACCCTTGAAGAATTGAAGATTGGCAACTTTGGTCCCTCAACTTTGGAAGGTTAACACTTTATACCCCTAAAATATTCAACATTATGAATAGGGTCCCTAAAGTTTGAAGATATTACAAGATCAGTCCTTGAAGAATCCATGAAATGCATTTGAAACCCTTGGAAAAAGTTTTGAAACAAGTTGTTCCATAAATGACAAGTTTGCAAAAGTTGTCAAATGTTAAATAGGCATTGTTGGCTATTTTTCACAAAGTGAACAAAAATGAAGACCTTGGGGGGCAATTCTACCATAAAGACAAACTCTCACCACCACTCACACTTTGACACGTCACATGACCCACCCAAATACCCATAACCCTACCCAACCCGTAACCAAACCCACCCAAGTCCAACCAGTTTATGAAACTGGTCAAACGAACCAGTAAAACCCCCCCTAATCCTTTCCCTCCAAACAGACTTTTTAAATCCCTTTTTACCCAAAATAGATTAAACCACCCCTAATCCCCTTATAAACCCTAATTACCCCAGTATCAATTAGCCTCATATCAAAGTGTTTTTACTTGAACATTTCCAGATCTTTGATTAAACCCTTTCTCACCTAAACCCACATCACAAACCACCACAAGACACACCCATGTGTCTTGTGGGACCCTCCCCTGCCCCGTCCCTTTCCCTAAAAACCCCAAAACCCGACATGATCAACAGCTCACATGATCTACTTGGCCTCCAAGGAGTTTTTAACGTCTATGATGCATTCAAACATCACAAATAACAACTGACATTCACATGGTTGATTTTTGACCAAGATTCCAAGAATTTTCCAAGGGCATTTAAGGACTTTCAGTCACTTAGGGTTTTAGTTCTAGTTTGTTCTTTAGACTAGTATATAAGGAGTCGTTTGTGACCATTATCTCGTTGTTCTAGTTTTTCTAGCAACTTTGTAATTCCTTTTTTAAATTAATATAAAGTTGGTAATTTTTAGAGAAAAAAGTGTAATTCCTTTTATCATTATTTAAAAAGTTGGTATCTGATTTAGCTAGAAACTCTGAGTTCCACCTTAATTTGTGAACACTTGTGTGTTTTGATTTTCAAAAAAGGTTTTTGAAAATAGGGAGATTCTTGGTAAAACTTGATTCTAGGTTTGGATTTGCAGGATTGTATGTTTGTTTGGGTAAAGTGTTTTGAAAGAAAAACACTTAAGAAAAGTTTTTAAGAAATTTTTGAAAAGATTTGAAAAAGAGAGTAGAAAAACAGAATATAGAATATTGTGTGTTCTATCCTTTTTTTTTCTTAGCAGGTTTGAAAGATTGTCGTTCAAAGTTTCAGCATAGGCCCGGGCCTATAAGGAGGTGGTTCTTCAACCACTAGGGACCTGGATGTAGCTCCCTCGAGGTAAAAATCTTTTACCATTTTCATTTTTCAGTTAATTTGGTGATTTATGTGAACCTGCATAAAAGTGGTTAAATGTTTGTTTAATGTGTTGAATTTGTTCCTTAGTTGATTATTTGCATGTTGGATTAAGTGTGTTTCAGATTTTGCTTGTTAGCTCAGTTTTTAGATTGGTGTTGATTTAAACAAAATTGCATGATAAAATTGGCTTGAGTAAAAAAAATAGTCAAGTGCTCATAGTGACTGATTTTTGGGATATTTGTGCATCAAAGTTTGATATCCTGTTAGATTTTAGGTAGTTCTAGGGTTGTGAATTGGTTGTATGCCATATGTTCAGATTGTATGCATGATTTGAAGGTTTAAAAATCATTTTTGAGCTAGTATAAAAGCATAACTAGTCATCAGACCTAGCTAACCATATCAGCAACATTCATTTGCATTTTTTTGTGCACCTTGTGTGAATTTTGTGAATTGAGTATGTGTTTTTTGTGTTTTGCTTGACTCCTTATACTCCAAAGAGTATAAGGGTGCCTTCCTGTTCCAATAAAACACCACCAATCAAAAGGTTCAAGTCCTCTTGACCTAAAACTCCACAAGTGAAGATACCAGTTTGCTTTGTGTTCTTGAGTGCTAGTTGAGCACGTTTTTTTAACCCATTGGTGATTAATCTTGGTAACAAATTGGGTTGAATTTGTGTTTTAAAAGGTTAAAAGAGTAACAAGTTTGGTTTTTAAAAGCTAAAAAAGAAAAAAATAACAAAAAGGACGTGACCAGGACTCGAACCTGCGCCACTCCTCCCACAACCAAACGTGTTAACCATCTGCGCCCTAGGGACTTTGACTGATAGCTTTGATTTCAAATTCTATTTAAGGGTTGTTTGGTTTGTAGCTTATTTAGCTAACAGCTTATAATTAAGCTGTTTTAAGCTTATTTCTTTGAGATTTTTACTGTTTAGCAATTTTCCTAGGATTTTAGGTTTTAGGACTTTTCTGTCCAAAAAGTTTATTTTTCCCGTTTTTAATTTATTTATTAGGATTATTTTTAGTTTTAATTTTAAAAAGTCATTAAAAAATAGTAAAAGGTATATTAAAAATTTGAAAAATTAGTTTTTTGGTTTTTAATCATATTTTTGAGGTTTTCAGCTATTTAGGTTTTCAATTTAACTTATTTTGATTTTATAGGATTTTAGGGTTTTTAGCTAACTTTAAAATTCAATATAAAATTATTAAACAGGTTTCAGAAAATTTGGATTGCATTTTTGTTTTAGTTACATTATTTTGGATTTTTGGCAATTTTTAAGTATTTATTTATAAACTTTTTATTTTTTTGAATATTTTAATATTATTTTATTATTAAAAATTGAATTTTGATTTTTTTTAGTTTTTTCATTTTTCCTAGGTTAAGGGCACTTAATTAGGAGTTTTTTCACTTTCCAAATATTTTTAGGACTTTTCATTTAATTTCTAAAATTAATTTAAGTTTTAATTGATTTTTATAGTTTTTAAGTGTTTAAAAATAGTTTAATTTGGTTTTAAAATTTTTAAAAATAGTTTTTAGCTTAATTAGGTCTTTTTTGAGGTTTACAAACTTGAAAATCTTGTTTAGGGCTTCTTAATAATTAATTGTGATTTTTAGGGCTTTAATTAGCATTAAAAAGTCATTATTTAATTAATTAAAAGGTTTTAGCAAGTTTTGATTTTTTGTAAACTCTTAGAATTATTGTGGATTTTTAGTATTTTTTAGGTTAAAATTTTAATTTTTGTACTATTTGCGGTTTTACATGTTCGCCTTTTTCGTTGTAGTTTAATTCGTTTTCGTAACCGTCCTTTCTTTCCTTTCTATTCTCTTTTCTTCTTGTTAATAATCACAAACATTAATCATCATTCATTACACAACACACGTGCCTCCTCGAGAGAACGAACTCACTTTTAGGGTCATACACACACGGTTTTCCTAAATCGTCGTGCTCACTTGTCCTACTTACGCTCTTTTTCCTAAAAGACGTATTTCTACAACTATCATTTTGGCGCCGCTGCCGGGGAGGCGTGTTGTGTTTTGATTGAACCATTGTTGTTTTTTATATTAGCCATAAATAGTATTTGTATTAGTAGCACTCTACTAATACGTATTATCGTTTTTCGGTTTTTGTGTGAATATTATTAATATATTGTATACGTAGAACAATAAATTCACAAGTACTCCAAATACGTGAGAAATCACAACCTTGACTTGGGAGGTCAATACCCAATCATTGTATTCGAATCTCAAACCAAAGAAAAAAGGAAAAAATAGATAAATACTTTCGTGAAGCTCGATTTTGAAAAATACAAACTATAAGGTGGGTATAAGGCGGTTGTATTTCACGACCTAAAGGAAAAAGGCTCTTAAGTGCTTCGCGCCGCCTCGTTTCCTCCGCTTGCTTGTGCGTATTTGATTTTGAGAGTGAATCGAGGGTTTTGCCGCCCAAAGTATTACTTACGTATCATATATACTTTCTTGTTTTCAATTGATTAAACCCTCTTGAACGATTTGGTGTTCCACCATCGTTCTAAAGTCATCGAAGGCGTTCACTCCACGTGATCGTTTTCATTCCTTGAGGCTTCTTTAATCAAGAGATTTGATTAAGGAGGAGATTTGTAGATTTTTGTCTACCTAATACATTCACCAATTTCCAAAAAAAGTTAATACCATCAAAAACCACAAAAAATTGAAAAATACAAAATACCAAAAAGAATCTTCTTTGCTCGTCTCCTCGTTGTACGTGACGTTTATGCTCACTCGTAATCAAGCAAAACGTGCACGTAGACGAAAGAACAAAACTCCCACTCCAACTCATTCTAGTGAGGATTCTCCTATTGACGAACCCATTGTACGAGAAGCACCAACCATGGCGAATCGAACTATGATGGAGTTACTTCAAGCACCCACCGAGGGTTATGGAGAAGCTATTGTGATTCCCGCTATCCTTGCGGAGAATTTTGAGGTGAAAACGGGTTTGTTGTCGATGATCCAAAACAACAAATTCCGTGGTGATGAGACGGACAATCCCCACAACCATATCCGCCAATTCAATCGTCTTACCGCCACGTGTAAATTCAAGGATGTCTCGAATGACTCGATTAAGATGATGCTTTTTCCGTATTCCTTAGCGGGGCCCGTTAAAATTTGGTTAGAGAAAGAGCCACCCAATTCTATATTGACGTGGAAGGATCTCGTTTCAAAGTTTGTGAACCATTTTTTTCCGCCCTCCAAGACTACGCATTTGAAAAATGAGATTTCTAAATTTTCACAAGAATCAAATGAAAGTTTTTCTACGGCTTGGAATAGGTTTAAGGAGATGTTACATGAATGTCCTCATCACGGTTTTTCCGACTTACATCAAATCGACACGTTTTACAATGGACTTAACGATCATGAAAGAGATTATTTAAATGCCGCCGCGGGTGGTAATTTTTTGTGTAAAACGGTTGAAGAAGCTTTGGTCATAATTGAGAATAGGTCTAAGGTTTATAGCCCTCGTAACACACCGAGTGTTGCCAAAATGGGCTCATCATCGTCTCGTTCCATTAATGCCTTGCAAGATGAAGCAAATGAGGAGAATCGGTTTTTCGATAGGTTTTCGACCCTTATGTCCCATTGGAAAGCTCAAGAAGCTTCGAATTCCGCTTCGGTTAAAGAGGTTGCTAAAAGTTGTTTGTCGTGTGGTGGAGCTCATGATCTTTCCGAGTGCATTACCGCGGATGGTAACACTTCAAGTGCTTATGTAGCCACGGGAACTTATAACCAAATCGGTCAAGGTTCCCGCCAAAATCAAGCTCCACCGAATCAAAATGCTAATAATTATCGAAACAACAACCAAGGTGGAAATTACCAAGGAAATCAAAGGAATTACAACAAGGGTAATTATCAAAGTGGAAATGGGCAAATTTCAAACCAAAACCAAAACCGTGATTTTCAAACTTCTACTCAAAGTTTTCAAAATGATCACACCAAAAATCTTCAAGGAGAATTTTTGAATTATGCAAAGGCTAGTGATGCTAAGTTTGACAATATGCAACGTGAAATGGTTAGCTTAAGGTCCGAGTTGAAAAACTAGCTCAAAAACGAACTTGCTAATGAACTTAAAACTCATGCTAATAAAATGGAAGGAAATGTCACACGACTCCAACAAAATCAACAAAAAATGGAGCAAGGACAACATGAGATTAAGCAAGAGTTGTTAAAAGCGGAGGCTAGGCAATCTAAGTTTGAGGAACGTATGGCTAAGATGTTTGAAGCTATCATGTGTAAGCCTTCTTCTTCGGGTGGTCTTCCTAGTGATACCATCGTGAACCCGAAAGGAGAATTGAAGGTTATTACTACTCGTAGTGGTAAAACTTTCAAAGAACCCATTTCTTGTCAAAGTACTTCTATGGAGAAGGAAAAAGAGAAAGAACCTGAGGTTGTGGTTGAAAAGGAGAAAATTACAAGCCCACGAAGTACCGCTCAAACCACACCTACGGTTGAACCTATACCAATCATGGAACCCGAGATTCCAAGGCCGTTGCCTTTGCCTACTATGCCCCAACCCACACCACCTTTACCCTACCCTTGAAGACGAGACAAGGAAAAGGCACAAGAACGAAATAATTATCAATTTGAACTCTTTATGAAAATGTTTCGTGACTTGCATTTCAATATAAGTTTTGCCGACGCCTTAGTCATGATGCCTCGATTTGCCGCGAACTTCAAAAGTATGTTGAATAACAAAGAAAAATTGCAAAAATCGTCTAGCTATTCTTCGGTTTTTCTAAGCTGCATACCTCAAAAAGTCGGTGATCCTGGAAAGTTTTTAATCCCATGTGCTATCCAAGACATGGAAGAATGCTACGCCTTGGCCGATCTTGGTGCTAGTATTAATTTGATGCCTCTTGAGATTTTTAAATCGCTCAATCTTCCAAATCTCACTCCTTCAAGAATGTCAAGCGAAATGGCCGATCATTCTACGATTCTAGATTGTGGAGTTGCCGAGGACGTCTTCGTGAAAGTTGGGAAATTCTATTATCCCGTGGACTTCATTGTTGTTTATATTCCCATCGATCATAAGGTTCCATTAATTTTAGGTCGATCTTTTTTGGATACCTCGAGAGCACTTATCGATGTGCATGCAAGGAAAATCACTCTTTGTTTCAATGAGGAAGAACTCGTCATTAATGCAACCCAAAACTCCACTCTTTCTCATGTGTATTCTATCACATCTTTGTACAATGTCAATCCCATCAAAAGCATTTGCAAATAGATTTCAAATAGAGTTTTAGGAGTTGTTGAGAAAAATGAAGTTCCGTCCCCTCCGCCGGTGGAGGTTAAGAGTGTTAAGCCTACGATTCCAATCTCGAGTGATTCTTCGGATGATGAATACGTTGATCCCGATGGGGAGGTTTTCTTTGTTGACAAAAGATTTGAAAACTTACCACCACCTAAACCAAAAAGATTTCAAAATGTGAGAATTTTTAGTGTGACTAACATTGCTTTAGATACACCAAATATTTTTGACATAATTAAATCGGGTTTTCACAAGGAGAGTCGAAAAGATGAAGAAGGAAAAGACTTTAAATTGAATTTAAAAGATTTTTCTACAATTCTAACTCCGTCATCACCGCGTGTATTGAGTACTACAAGCTCGTCTTCTCCTTTTGACGATGCTTTGTGTGGACTTAGTGTGGGGGAATCCCTATATGTTCCTTCCCTTTCTCCACCGAGGACGAGATATTTGATCCTGGAATTGCTTATAAAGGGAAATCTCGGTCTTCCACCGATGCAATAAATGGAAAATCTTTCTATTTGATTGGTGCGAGTCTACCTCGAGTAGCTCATGTTTTTAGAGACTTACCCATTGTCCCACCCTTCTATTTCTTCTCTCCTATTTTCTTGAAACTCTTTGAGTTTTTGTTGACCATTGATGAAGTGGCGTTGATTTGTTTTTCCAATGAAAACGAGAACGCCATCTTCGATCCCGGTATTTTGCACCATCAAAGGACTTAGTCCTTTATACCGGTTGTTTTTGAGCCTTGTTTATCATGTAAGCCCCACCAAAAAATTGACCATACCATGATTATCCCTAAATGATCACATTTATGGGGATTCGAGTCGAGCTTTTGACTCGGTTATCAAAAACAAGGTGCCTCGTGGGGGAGACTCATGCTTATCCATGTACATATTATTGCTTTCTAATTAGTTTAATGTGAGGGGATTTGTGCCCTTCCAACCTTTGTTCCGTGGTTGTTTGTGAATTGTGGTTTTTAGATCATGATCTTCACGATTGGAGCCTCTCGTGTTCGTTTTATGGGAGCACTCGATCGTTTGCTTTGGAGACATTTCTCAATATCCATGATATATCCTTATTTATTCTAACCTTAGGTTTTTAGCACACTTCATAAACGGCTATTAATTTATTGGTTACACCCTTTCCATGCTAGATTAGGCATTCGACTACGTCTCTAGTATGGGGGTGTTTGCACCCCTAGACTCGAAACATTGAGGACAATGTTTAACTTTAGTATGGGGGGGTGAATAGATACTTGCCTTGCCAAACCTTCACGCTTTCCAAAGTTTATCTTTTTGTTTATCGTTTTGTTGCAAAATAAGGTAAAAATGGCCAAATTTTAAAATTTTTCTCATATTTTATAAGTGTTTGAAGACACGAATGTAGATTTTCCGTTGGCGAGAATAAGAGTAATTTTTGACTCGACCGTGCGTGTTGAGCACTTAGCTTTGATTCCTTAACTACACATTAGGCTAAGTCTCTTAAATGAGGACGAGAAATGATAGAGTTAATTATAAGTTGAGATGCTAAACGTAGAGTACACGTATTCTTTCAAAAACTCATGTGTTCTCGTTGTTTGCTTATTCTCCCTTCGCTTGTAAATATTTTTTGCTTAATAAATATTGACTTAGCGGTTTAGTTAGGATTGTTGGGTTTCTAGTCTTTTCTAGTAGCTTCCGTGTAATTAAATTGGGGAGACATTAAGGTATCGCCAGCGTCACGGTTTTGAAGTATTGGCACCCGAATAATCGAAAGCTTCACCCAATAATAAGATTTCAAGTGGTCACCTAAATCTAGCAAACAATTTGAAGCCCCACAAGGCCTAGAATCTATGCAAAATTGAAAGTGAATCAAGCCTTAATCTTCGAAGCTTTAAAGAACCAAAATTCGCTTTAGCGTGAGGATATACGTCTTTGGCTAATAAAACCACCGATGATGGCGGATAATAAAAGGCAAGGCAAGACCGAAGTCATAATAAAAGCTTCATTGCGAAGTTGAATAAAAGATGGAGGTAAACCAAAGATAATAAGGTCCTTCCGTTAGGGGGCGTATAAAAGTCTTGGTAATAAGTCTCATGTTCAAAACCGTTATAAAACCGTGTTTATCGATTCTTCTTGTCAACTTAATTTTTTAACATCGTTGTCTATTAGGAGGGGTTATTGATTTGATGGTCTTAGTTACACCGTTAGGACTCTTTTTTTAGACCTAAATCTCTATTATCGCATAAGTCAATGATGTATCCTCATGATCATTAAGACAAAAAAAAATATAAGAGATACAACTTAGGAATAATGGGACGATAAGTACGTGATTAGGGCATATGGGTAGTGTTAGCATTACTAACTTATAATGACAATGATCTCGTTGCACGCTTGGCATGGAATTAAGGTGAAAGTCGAGGACGACGAAATTATTCCTAACGAAGCATTCACGTGTTCTTATTCTATGAACCTAAACGTCCCATTTTGCGATGAAAATCATACATTATGCCTAAAACACAAGTAGTAATAGAAATAGTAGTAGTGTAGCTAGTTTATCATTTCAATAAAGTGAATAAAAATGAATTTTGGAGATGCTATGATACTTTATTCTAGCATTGCGTGATGGCACGGCAATGGTTTAGTATGGGGGAGTGATGAGACTGCTTTTATACATGGTCTCATCGTCCAAAACGGGCTTAAAATGCATAAAATGTCATTAAAACTACCAAATATATGCTTGTGTTTGTTACTTGTGTATTTTTAGGTACAGATATTGAGGAAATGGCAAAAGATCACAAGAATCATTCAAAAACGAACACGGGAAACGAAGCCGCACAATGAACCGGGCCCAAGTTTTGAATCTCCAAAAATACCCTTGAAGAATTGAAGATTGACAACTTTGGTCCCTCAACTTTGGAAGATTAACACTTTATACCCCTCAAATATTCAACATTATGAATAGGGTCCCTAAAGTTTGAAGATATTACAAGATCAGTCCTTGAAGAATCAAAGAAATGCATTTGAAACCCTTGGAAAAAGTTTTGAAACAAGTTGTGCCATAGATGACAAGTTTGCAAAAGTTGTCAAGTGTTAAATAGGCATTGTTGGCTATTTTTCACAAAGTGAACAAAAATGTAGACCTTGGGGGGCAATTCTGCCATACAGACAAACTCTCACCACCACTCACACTTTGACACGTCACATGACCCACCCAAATACCCATAACCCTACCCAACCCGTAACCAAACCCACCCAAGTCCAACCAGTTTATTAAACTGGTCAAACGAACCAGTCAAACCCCCCTAATCCTTTCCCTCCAAACAGACTTTTTAAATCCCTTTTTACCCAAAATAGATTAAACCACCCCTAATCCCCTTATAAACCCTAATTACCCCAGTATCAATTAGCCTCATATCAAAGGGTTTTTACTTGAACATTTCCAGATCTTTGATTAAACCCTTTCTCACCTAAACCCACATCACAAACCACCACAAGACACACCCATGTGTCTTGTGGGACCCTTCCCTGCCCCGTCCCTTTCCCTCAAAACCCCAAAACCCGACATGATCAACAGCTCACATAATCTACTTGGCCTCCAAGGAGTTTTTAACGTCTATGATGCATTCAAACATCACAAACAACAACTAGCATTCACATGGTTGATTTTTGACCAAGATTCCAAGAATTTTCCAAGGGCATTTTAGAACTTTCAGTCACTTAGGGTTTTAGTTCTAGTTTGTTCTTTAGACTAGTATATAAGGAGTCGTTTGTGGCCCTTATCTCGTTGTTCCAGTTTTTCTAGCAACTTTGTAATTCCTTTTTTAAATTAATATAAAGTTGGTAATTTTTAGAGAAAAAAGTGTAATTCCTTTTATCATTATTTAAAAAGTTGGTATCTTATTTATCTAGAAACTCTGAGTTCCACCTTAATTTGTGAACACTTGTGTGTTTTGATTTTCAGAAAAAGGTTTTTGAAAATAGGGAGATTCTTGGTAAATCTTGATTCTAGGTTTGGATTTGCAGGATTGTAAGTTTGTTTGGGTAAAGTGTTTTGAAAGAAAAACACTTAAGAAAAGTTTTTAAGAAATTTTTGAAAAGATTTGAAAAAGAGAGAAGAAAAACAGAATATAGAATGTTGTGTGTTCTATCCTTTTTTTTCTTAGCAGGTTTGAAAGATTGTCGTTCAAAGTTTCAGCATAGGCCCGGGCCTATAAGGAGGTGGTTCTTCAACCACTAGGGACCTGGATGTAGGTCCCTTGAGGTAAAAATCTTTTACCATTTTCATTTTTCAGTTAATTTGGTGATTTATGTGAATCTGCATAAAAGTGGTTAAATGTTTGTTTAATGTGTTGAATTTGTTTCTTAGTTGATTATTTGCATGTTGGATTAAGTGTGTTTCAGTTTAGTTAAGTTTTAAGTAGGATTGCTTTGAAAAAATCTTGCTTTGTAGTTTTAAGGGGTGTTTGGATTTGTGAATTAAGCAGATTTTCTGACAAGGTTGTGAATTAAAACATGTTTAGACAAACTTCATAGGGTATTAAAAGGTTGCTTGTTAGCTCAGTTTTCAGATTTATGTTTATTTAAACAAAATTGCATGATAAAATTGGCTTGAGTAAAAAAAAAACAGTCAAGTGCTCATAGTGACTGATTTTTGGGAAATTTTTGCAACAAAGTTTGATATCCTGTTAGATTTTAGGTAGTTCTAGGGTTGTGACTTGGTTGTATGCCATGTGTTCAGCTTGTATGCATGATTTGAAGGTTTAAAAATCATT
This sequence comes from Glebionis coronaria, assembly GCA_025667525.1. Taxonomy (NCBI): domain Eukaryota; kingdom Viridiplantae; phylum Streptophyta; class Magnoliopsida; order Asterales; family Asteraceae; genus Glebionis; species Glebionis coronaria. The sequence continues at coordinate 288,667,168 of CM046876.1, read as the reverse complement.
TTTGAGCAAGTATAAAAGCATAACTAGTCATCAGACCTAGCTAACCATATCAGCAACATTCATTTGCATTATTTTGTGCACCTTGTGTGAATTTTGTGAAGTGAGTATGTGTTTTTTGTGTTTTGCTTGACTCCTTATACTCCAAAGAGTATAAGGGTGCCTTCCTGTTCCAATAAAACACCACCAATCACAAGGTTCAAGTCCTCTTGACCTAAAACTCCACAAGTGAAGATACCAGTTTGCTTTGTGTTCTTGAGTGCTAGCTGAGCACGTTTTTTAACCCATTGGTGATTAATCTTGGTAAAAAATTGGGTTGAATTTGTGTTTTAAAAGGTTAAAAGAGTAACAAGTTTGGTTTTTAAAAGCTAAAAAAGAAAAAAAAATAAATAACAAAAAGGACGTGGCCTAGACTCGAACCTGCGCCACTCCTCCCACAACCAAATGTGTTAACCATCTGCGCCCTAGGGACTTTGACTGATAGCTTTGATTTCAAAATCTATTTAAGGGTTGTTTGGTTTGTAGCTTATTTAGCTAACAGCTTATAATTAAGCTGTTTTAAGCTTATTTCTTTAAGATTTTTACTGTTTAGCAATTTTCCTAGGATTGTATTAGGTTTTAGGACTTTTCTGTCCAAAAAGTTTATTTTTCCCGTTTTTAATTTATTTATTAGGATTATTTTTAGTTTTAATTTTAAAAAGTCATTAAAAAATAGTAAAAGGTATATTAAAAATCTGAAAAATTAGTTTTTAGGTTTTTAATCATATTTTTGAGGTTTTCAGCTATTTAGATTTTCAATTTAACTTATTTTTGATTTTATAGGATTTTAGGGTTTTTAGCTAACTTTAAAATTCAATATAAAATTATTAAATAGGTTTCAGAAAATTTGGATTGCATTTTTGTTTTAGTTACATTATTTAGGATTTTTGGTAATTTTTTAGTATTTATTTATAAACTTTTTATTTTTTTTGAATATTTTAATATTATTTTATTATTAAAAATTGAATTTTGATTTTTTTTAGTTTTTTCATTTTTCCTAGGTTAAGGGCACTTAATTAGGAGTTTTGTCACTTTCCAAATATTTTTAGGACTTTTCATTTAATTTCTAGAATTAATTTAAATTTTAATTGAATTTTATAGTTTTTAAGTGTTTAAAAATAGTTTAATTTGGTTTTAAAATTTTTAAAAATAGGTTTTAGCTTAATTAGGTCATTTTTGAGGTTTACAAACTTGAAAATCTTGTTTAGGGCTTTTTAATAATTAATTGTGATTTTTAGGGCTTTAATTAGCATTAAAAAGTCATTATTTAATTAATTAAAAGGTTTTAGCAAGTTTTGATTTTTTGGTAAACTCTTAGAATTATTGTGGATTTTTAGTAATTTTTAGGAATTTTTAGGTTAAAATTTTAATTTTTGTACTATTTGCGGTTTTACGTGTTCGCCTTTTTCGTTGTAGTTTAATTCGTTTTCGTAACCGTCCTTTCTTTCCTTTCTATTCTCTTTTCTTCTTGTTAATAATCACAAACATTAATCATCATTCATTACACAACACACGTGCCTCCTCGAGAGAACGAACTCACTTTTAGGGTCATATACACACGGTTTTCCTAAATCGTCGTGCTCACTTGCCCTATTTACGCTCTTTTTCCTAAAAGACGTATTTCTACAACTATCACTAGCAAAGAAGGAAAAGTAACTATACAAAGGGAAAAAATAATAGTCCAAAATAGATAAAAAAATTTGAAAAATGTCGAAAAAGTGATTTTCCGGTTAAAATGAGGACAAATACAAGGAAAAGGCCACTTAACTTCGATAGAAGTCCCCCCTACACTTAACATAAACATTGTCCTCAATGTTTAAGCATGTGGGAGTAAAATCCCTTACACTTAGGACATTGTGTACTTTGTATAAATCTCGCTAAGGAAGAGACAACTAAGGAGATTCCTATTTTAATATTGAGAAAATATAAAATAGTGAATCGAAAAGAGTTTAGGATAGAACCGGGAAGAAGTGAGCACGGAATCACGGGTCGTCAAGATTCATCAAGAGTGGATCATTGAAGCTCGAATGCCTGATTAAGAAGAGAGGAGAGGAAATAGCAAACCAACGGGTCTCCCCTACACTTAGGGTAAAGAAAGCTAAAAGATAGATACATGGGTTGCCTCCCAAGAAGCGCTTGATTTTTGATTACCGAGTTGTGAGCCTGACTCGACCTTGATCATCATAGGAAGAAGCATGAAACATATCCACCGGGATCAAAGACATAGTTTTCGTCCAGCAAATAGCACAAGATTAAGGCGAACAAGGCAAGCCAAAGAAGAATAGGCAAGGTTCCCTTAAGCAGCGATGGAGCATGGTGGAAGCAAGGGTGAAGTGGTGCAAGCATATTTCCATGAGTTCCAAAGATATTTCCTTTTATTTCACCAGGTGGATACTGAGATGGCTGCAGAATATCAATACCGGGGTCGAACACCTTTTCCTTAAATAGCACTCAGGCTCAGCAGAACGTGAAGAAGATCCGCGAAGAAGCACAACCTCGTCCTCAGAAGGGGGACAAAGAGGTGTTAACTCATACGTGTTGCGGATATTGGTGTCGACCGGTTTCTTCTCCTTTAAAAGAATGTTCTTCAAATCCAAGGTAGGATCAAGACGATAATCTTCAAAATCATAAGGAGGAGCATCACTCTCATTAGGGAAGTAAGTGTTGAGAAACGTAGAGAAGTCTTCCTCAAATGAGTAATCGTCCAAAGTAGGATCGAGTGATGGCGGAGGATCTTCATCATGTGAAGAATCACTCGAAAGAGTATCGGCCTCATCAAAATCATCATATTTGGGCAGATCGGGATACTCAGAAGTAAGGTCATCATAATCATCCGAATTTGAGCTAGAATCATCATCATAAGCATCAAAGATCGGTGGAGAATCATAAATGGGAGAAGGTTCCAAATTGGATAGAGAATCATCCACATCATCTTGAAAGAGTGGATTATCAATGCAAGAGTCGAATAGCGGATTGTTGTAGATGACAAAATCATCGAGCACATTAATCATATTCACTGATTCTCGTCCATAGGATTTGCTTGTAAGCTTCTCCATTTTAAACACTTGTGAATCATTCCCGACTCTTAAGATTAACTCACCTTCGGCAACATCGACAAGAGCTCGTCCGGTTCTCAAGAATGGCCGACCAAGTATTAAAGGAATACGAGGGTCCATTTCATAATCAACAACGACAAAATTGACCGGGAAAGTAAATGTGCCAACTTTGATGAACACATCTTCGGCAATACCAACGGGGTAAGCGAGAGTGCGATTTGCAAGTTCAAGAGTCATCTTTGTTGGAGTAAGGTCGGGTAATGATAGTGTTTTCCAAACACTCAAAGGCATAAGATTAATACTGGCCCCGAGATCGGCAAGGGCAGTAAATTCTTCAGTTTTGTTGAAAACGCAAGGCAACACAAAACGACCGGGATCTCCAATCTTTTCCGGAAGTTCTTTAAGAATAACTGCAGAGCAGTTTTCATTTAGGCGTGTGTTGGCGAGCTCAATCAACTTTTCCTTCTTGTTAAGCAGTTCCTTGAATGCTTTGACAAATTTCGGCATGTGGACAAGTGCTTCGAGAAAGCTAATGTTGAAGTTCATTTGAGAGATCATCTTCACATAGCTCGACACTTGAGAGTCATTCTTGGTTAGCTCGTTGGTCTTGCCTAAGCGAGAAGGATATGGGATATTGGGTTTGGGTGGTGAAGGTGTAGGTGTAGGTAAAGGTTGAGATGTTGAAGGGTCCTTCCTAGGTACAACGTCATGACGAGGCGGAGACGGTAATGGTGCACTAATACTAGGTGTAGGAGGATAATAAGTGTGAAAACACTTATCCTTTTACCACTTATTTCCAATAATAACAAGACCAAAACGTGTGATTTATGTCGTAAAAGTCGGAATTATGCGTGGTTTGTGTTTTTATTGTGTTTTAGGATCAAAATATGAAAAAGGAAGAAAACACGGGCTTTCACGGGCTTTTATCGAAGAAAACGGGAAAAGACAAAGTCAAAAGATCAAGAGTGCAAAAAGAACGGAAGTCCAAGGCCTATTCTGAAGATTTATCGAAGAAAAAGTCAAAAGACGGAAGTTTAACGAAGTCGAAGAACTTAAGTCTAATAGAAGAAGAAAATTAAAAGACAAGTTCAAATCCCGAGACGACAAAGACGAAGAATTAAAGTCGAGTCGAGAAAACGTGAAGAAAGCAAGAAAGAAGAGGCAACACATGCACTCCTTCCACCTTCCCTATAAATACCCTCCTAATAGTCATTAGGAGGGGAGTTAGATTTTTAGTTAATTTTTCACTTTTTAGTTTTCTTTAGTTTTTAGAGAGAGAAAGTCTTAAACTTTCTCTCACTAGTTCATCTTTTTCGTTTAATCTTTCAAGATTAACTCTTTGTATTGCTTATTTCATTAATCAAAGTTCTATTTTAAGCTTTTATTTCTTAATCTCATTCTACTTTTCTTTGATTTAAGATTGATTTTGGTGTGATTATCATGTGATCCGTGTTGTTCTAATTGATTTCATGCTAAAAAGTTAATTTTTTGATCATTTTATAAGTTTTCATTTGATTAAGCTTTAAGACTTTTGTGCTTATTGGCTTACTTTTATGTTTATCTTATTTTTCTTATTAAAAAGTTTTATTAAAAAGTTTATGTTTTTATTGTTTGATCTAAAAAGTTGCTTGATTTCGAGTTAGATAAGTTGAATAAAGTGCTTATTTGATTCGGTTAAGTGTGGATTGATAAGTTTTGGTACTAGCTTATTACTTTAGCTTTTTACCTTGCTTTTCCCCATTTCCATAGATTTCGGAAAGGGTTTAACAGCCCTTTTCCGATTGGCTTTCCGACCGGTACACCCCCATAACCAATTTCCTTGATTCTAGGAAAGGTTGTTATTTCCCTATTCCGATCGGTCCCTTATTCCGACGGCATTGCTCTTCAGTATTCCGACCAACCCAATCGGATTAGGGTTTATCCTTTCCGATTGGTGCATATTCCGACAGGGACCCATCTTCCACATTCCGACGGTATCACTTCTCCGTATTCCGATTGGAGTGATTTTGAACATTCCGATTGGTTTCTTCTCGCTGCATTCCGATTGGTTTCATCTTTGAGCATATTCCGATCTGACCCATTTACATATTCCGATCGTGTCACGTTTACCATATTCCGACCATCCGATCGGAAAACATTCCGATCGGGGGCTCTTGTTGGTTTGTTTTGGTTTCTTTCGATATAACTTTCTTATAGTACTTTTGATTTTTCTGAAAATTTTCCAAAGTGTTAGTTTTATTTAGTGAGTTAGTATTTTTCTACTTGTCACCTTTACGTTTATATGCATTTGTTTTTACTCGTTATTCAAATTAACCTCTTAACTTCCATTTTACTCAACGACACTTTAATTACTTGCAATTAGTTTAAAACAAATCAACCAAACCTTTGATTCACCAAAAGACGATTGAGTCGCACTTTAGACCGGTTTTCAATTCGAAAAGATTCGGAACTATAACGAACTTTGATACTTTAGGCCTAAAAACCTTGTATTAAATGGCGCCGCTGCCGGCTCTTTTCGTTAAGATAAACGGTTTCTAGTGAGAGACGCATTGAATTTTGGGATCCGTTCTTTGAACGTTATTTTCCTCGCTTCAAACAATTTCCAAAATCCATAAAAAATATAAAACTCTTCAAAAATACAAAAACATTAAAAAACCTATAAAAACCAAAAATATTATTTAGATATTCTCTTTGTGTTATTTTTCTTCTACAGGTGCATGCGTACTAGATCTACAAACTATTCTGAGCCCGAGAATCTTGAAGATTTAGATATGGCTGGTGTTAATAACAACAATAATCACCCACCTCAAAATAATTTGAATAACAACCACAACAATAACAACAACAACAATGTCCTTCTACCTGATTTACGAACCATGGAGGAATTGTGCCAACCCACCATGAACGGACGCGGAGGCCCGATTGCGCCAATGCACGTCACGGCTCAGGAGTTTTCGTTGAAGCATCACATGATACAACAAGTGCAAACGAACCCGTTTCGTGGAATTCCGGATGATGATGCCAACAAACACCTAGACAAATTCATTACCATTACCCAAAGCATGAAGTGCCCCGGTGTTTCTATGGATGACCTTCGCCTTCAACTTTTTCCACACTCACTTTCTCACCATGCCGAAAAATGGTTTGACCGTCTTCCTAAGAATTCTATTCATACGTGGAACGACATGACTCAACGCTTTTTATCGCGCTACTTTCCCCCATCCATGGTCACTAGCCTTCGTAACCAAATCAGTGGATTTATGCAAGAGAATGATGAATCGCTTTTCGATGCTTGGGAACGTTACAATGATTTGATCGACCGCTGTCCTAATCACAATATGCTCCCCGTCACTCTCATTGACACCTTTTACAATGGTCTCACTTTTCATGATCGTGACACGATCAATGCTGCCGCCGGTGGTACTTTTATGAAAAGGAGACCGGAGGAGTGTCGAGAGTTGATTGAAAACATGACTACTCACCACAAGAATTGGGATTCATCCGCATCCTCAAGATCTAACTCGAGAGTCAATGTTTCTTCTACTACCTCCAATCCTGAAATGTCTGAAATTTCTCGACAACTCGCTGAAATGAACAAGAATTTCATGGCCATTGCCACAAACCACTTTCAACAAGCTAAAGCCGTTGCTATTTCTTGTGACACATGTGGTGGCCCTCACTCTTATAATGATTGTCCTTCTACCCAAAGAAATTATTCTGAAGACGTTAACGCAGCATATGGTACTTATCCCACGGGAGGCTATCAAGCTCGCCCTCAAGGAGACCGTAACTTGCTAAGTTATCGATCCAACAATTATCTTGCTCCTCCCGGCTTCCCTCCTGCAAACCAAAACCAACAACAAAGCTACAATCAATCCCAACCTCGTGCAAACAATCAGTATCAATCCCAAAGAAACCCATACCCAACTCAAGGAAATTCTCAAGCTTACCAGGCTCCACCTCTCAATCAACCGATGGCAGTGAATCCAGAAGTCGAGACATTCATGAAGACTAATCGGGAGTTGGTGACGAATCTTCAGAGTCAAGTCCGCAACTTGAAGGGAGAAATAGCAAAGCAAGGGAACGATATTCGAGCCGAGCTAAGGAATGATATGGCCAAACACAATGATACAATGAATGCAAACATGCAAAACTCTTTTAACAATCAAGCTCTTCACCTTCGTGATATGATTAGTTCGCTCATCCAAGGTAATCAACCCTCTTCTTCGGGTACTCTTCCGAGTAATACCGTTGCGAATCCAAGAGGGGAGATGAAAGCAATCACCACTCGTAGTGGAAAAGGTTATATGGAACCCGAGCTTCCTACACCTCCACCGGTGATTGTGAACAAGGAAAAAGAGCAACTTTCTTCACCTCCTTCACCTTCTATCCCCATTTCCCCACCACCCGTGGTTGTGAGTGATCCTACTCCCTTAAAGCCTTCTTCTTCATCCAATATACCTTATCCCTCAAGGTTGAGGAAAGAGAAGCAAAAGAGCAAGGATGATATTCAGGTTTCGAACTTCCTTAAAATGTTCAAACAATTGAATTTTAACATCTCCTTTGCCGAGGCTCTCGCTCACATGCCCAAATACGCTAAGATGTTTAAAGATCTTTTAAGTGATAAGGAAAAGCTTCTGGACATTGCTCAGACCCACCTTAATGAGAATTGTTCCGCAGTACTCTTAAGGCAATTGCCCACCAAACTTGGTGATCCGGGTCGCTTCTTGATTCCTTGCAACTTCCCGGGAGTAGAGAATTGCATGGCCCTAGCCGATCTAGGTGCTAGTATAAACTTAATGCCTTTAAGTGTTTGGAAGCAATTATCTCTCCCCGAGCTAGTCCCCACCAAAATGACTTTGGAATTAGCCAAGCGTACGGTTGCTTATCCAGTGGGGATAGCTGAAGATGTCTTTGTTGGCGTTGACAAATTCACCTTTCCGGCGGATTTTGTCGTCGTTGATTACGAAATGGATCCCCGTGTTCCATTAATCGTTGGACGTCCATTTCTGAGGACCGGTCGCACTCTTATTGATGTAGCCGCAGGCGAAATAATCATGAGAGTTGGTGACGATAAAATAGTCTTCAACATGGGTAAGATTTCTAAGCAACCTTATTCATATGAGAGTGTTAATGCTATTGATGTTCTCGATGAGGCTTGTGAAGAACATTTTCTTGATGCTTGCAAAAGTACTCTTTCTTCTCTACCCAATGTTGAGACCGTTGCCTCAATTGCCCCAGCATTGACTCCTTTTGGAGAAAGTGATTTGGATGACTTCGAAGCTAGTTTGGGTCCTCTCGATATTAAGTATGATAATTTGTCCACAAATTGGGATGAAGACATTAGTACTATTGAGAGACTTCTCAATGAGGACCCATTCTCTCCTCCTGATCCTAAAGAGGTGACTAATAATGATCCATCGTTAGTTTCACCATCGATTGAGGATCCTCCTACTCTTGAGCTTAAGGACCTACCTTCTCATCTCGAGTACGTTTTCCTGGAAGACGACAAGAAGCTACCGGTCATCATCGCAAAGGATCTGAAAGAAGACGAAAAAGAACGCCTTGTCGCTGTGTTGAAGAAGCATAAACGTGCTATCGCTTGGAAAATCTCCGACATCCGCGGAATTGATCCTCACTTTTGCACACATAAAATTCTCATGGAGGACGACTTTAAGCCCACAATTCAAAGCCAAAGAAGGGTGAATCCTAAAATCCATGAAGTCATCAAAAAAGAGGTTATCAAACTTCTTGATGCGGGTATGATTTACCGTATTTCGGATTCACCGTGGGTTAGTCCAGTCCATTGTGTGCCTAAGAAAGGTGGTATAACCGTTGTGCCCAATGCAAACAACGAGTTAATTCCTACCCGTCTCGTTACTGGGTGGAGAGTTTGTATAGACTACCGCAAACTCAATGATGCCACGAGAAAGGATCATTTCCCTCTACCTTTTATGGACCAAATGCTTGAACGTCTAGCTGGTAATGAATATTACTGCTTTCTGGATGGCTTCTCGGGTTATTTTCAAATACCCATCGATCCTCAAGATCAAGAGAAGACAACATTCACTTGTCCCTATGGCACATTTGCTTATAAACGAATGCCTTTTGGCTTATGCAATGCCCCCGGGACTTTCCAAAGATGTATGTTGGCTATCTTCCATGACATGGTTGAGCAAACCATGGAAGTCTTCATGGATGATTTCTCGGTCTTCGGGGATTCCTTCTCTGCTTGCCTTGCCAATTTGGAACGTATGCTTAAGCGGTGCGAAGACACTCGCCTTGTTCTGAATTGGGAAAAATGCCATTTTATGGTAAAAGAAGGCATTGTGCTAGGACACAAAATCTCTAAAGCCGGTCTTGAAGTTGACCATGCTAAAGTAGATGTCATAGCCAAATTACCTCAACCTTCAACCGTGAAGGGTGTGAGAAGCTTTCTGGGTCATGCGGGTTTCTATCGTAGATTCATTCAGGATTTCTCTAAAATCGCTCGCCCGATGACCCATCTCTTGGAAAAAGATACTCCTTTTATCTTTTCTAAAGAGTGTCTCCAAGCCTTCAATCTTCTTAAGGACAAGCTAACTAAGGCACCGGTCTTGGTTACCCCTAATTGGGAGCTGCCTTTTGAATTGATGTGCGATGCTAGCGACTTTGCTATTGGTGCGGTTTTGGGCCAACGTGTGAATAAACACTTCCAACCCATCCACTACGCTAGCAAAACAATGACGGGGGCTCAATTGCATTATACGACAACCGAAAAAGAGCTTTTAGCTGTTGTCTATGCTTTTGAGAAATTTTGCCCCTATCTTGTTTTATCCACCACCATCGTATACACGGACCATTCCGTGTTGAAGTACTTGATGACAAAGAACGATTCTAAGCCAAGACTTCTTCGCTGGGTTTTGCTCCTTCAAGAATTCAACATTGAAATTCGTGACAAGAAGGGAGCCGAAAACCTGGCCGCGGATCATTTGAGTCGACTTGAGGATCCATATCAGGGGGATCATCCGAACAAAGAGATCAATGACTCTTTTCCCCTGGAGACTCTAATGTCTATAAATCTCAATCTTGATGGCACCCCGTGGTTTGCGGACATTGCAAACTACTTAGCGGGTGGTATTCTCATCCAAGGGTTAACATCCCAACAAAAGAAGAAGTTCTTGAACGATGTTAAGACTTACTTTTGGGATGACCCTTATCTATTCAAACAGTGTGCTGATCTGATTATTCGTCGATGTGTTGACGGACCGGCAGCTTTTGACATCCTCCAAGCTTGCCACAAAGGACCCACCGGTGGTCACTTTGGTCCCAACTACACCGCTAAGAAAGTGTTTGATTCTGGATTCTACTGGCCCACCATTTATCGTGACGCTCACGAAATGGTTAAGCATTGTGATGCTTGCCAACGTCAAGGCAAGATCACACATAAGGATGAGATGCCTCAAAATTTCATACAGGAATGTGAAATCTTTGATGTATGGGGCATCGACTTTATGGGGCCATTTCCATCATCCAAAGGGAACAAGTACATCCTCGTCGCCGTCGACTACATCTCTAAATGGGTTGAAGCTAAGGCTCTTCCTACGAATGATGCGAGGGTGGTTGTGAACTTTTTGAAGCAGCTTTTCGCTCGATTTGGCGTTCCTCGTGCTATCATCAGTGACCGCGGAACTCATTTTTGCAACGATCAATTTGCAAGAGTCATGGCAAAGTATGGTGTCAATCACCGTCTTTCCACCGCCTATCATCCCCAAACCAATGGGCAAGCCGAAATTTCCAATCGTGGCTTGAAGAGAATTTTGGAGCGTACTGTGGGAGAGCATCGCGCCGCGTGGGCCGATAAGTTAGATGATGCTCTGTGGGCTTTCCGTACTGCTTACAAGACCCCGATCGGTTGTACACCTTATCGTCTTGTGTACGGGAAAGCCTGCCACCTACCCATCAAGCTGGAACACAAGGCGCACTGGGCCTTGAAGTGGGCTAACTTCGACATCATCAAAGCCGGTGATCATCGCAAGGTTCAACTCAACGAGCTAAATGAACTGAGGAATGAAGCTTATGAGAACTCGCTGATCTACAAGGAGAAGACGAAGATGATCCACGATGCTAAAATCAAGAACCGAGAGTTCCACGTTGGTGATCAAGTTCTACTCTTTAACTCTCGGTTGAAGATCTTCTCTGGCAAGTTGAAGAGCCGCTGGACTGGTCCATTCACCGTCGCCAAAGTCTTTCCATATGGGACCATTGAGCTTTCTCAGCCGAATGGGCCCAATTTCAAGGTGAATGGCCAGCGTTTGAAGATGTACTTTGGTGAGGACATCTCTCAGGAGATGATTCCATCCCTCACCACGTTCCCCATGAACTAAAATTGGGTCGAGTCAGGCTCATGACTCGGTGAACAAAAACAAGCGCTTCTCGGGAGGCAACCCGTGTTCTATCCCTTACTACTTTCATAATAAGTGTAGGGGGAGCCCCGCATATGTTTGTTGTCTTGTTTCTTGTGCTGTGCATGGATTAAAGCTTCAGAGAGCATCTTGATGACTTTTGACGAACCGTGATACCGTGTTTTCCATCTTCCCGGTTCTATCCTAAACTCTTGTGATTCAATATTTCATATTCTATATGTTCACATTGAATTCACTTTAGTTGTCCTTTCCTTAGCAAGATTTAAACAAAGTGCACAATGTCCTAAGTGTAGGGGAGTTTACTCCCACATGCTTAAACATTGAGGACAATGTTTATCTCAAGTGTAGGGGGGACTTCTATCGAAGTAAGTGGTCTTTTCCATGAATTTGCCCTCATTTTAACCGGAAAATTTGATTTTTCGACATTTTTCAAAATTTTTAATCTATTTTGGCCTAGTTGTATAGTTGTATTTGCCTTTGTTATGTTTCCTTTGCTAGAATAAATTTTTAATAAAATGGTTTTAGATTTTTCTTAGTCGTGAACATTTTGACTCAACCCGAGTTTACTTGCCTAAGTTTACTCTAGCTAGTATCCTTAACGTGTTTAAGTCAAGTTTTGCTAGGCTTTTATATAGGGAGCTATAAAACGCGAAAGTCTTAACTCTCACGGGTTAAGAACAAGAACTTTTCGCAAGTTCCTATAATTGATCCTAGAGAGTCGTTTATCAAGGGAACTTTAAAATGCAATTTCTAAACTTGAAAAAGTCTAAGAATTTGCAAGATCCTATAGGCGACTCGAAAACCCAAAACTTTGATTTAATAGGCTAAGCATCCACGAGTCTCATTCCTTGAGATTTTGAACTGTGGAGAACGAGAGATGATAGAGTCAATTATAAGTTCGGTATTCTTTCGTGAATTTATGTGAGTTAATTATGAGCCTATTCTCCCTTCGCTTGCTAATAAATTAATCTGCTAATAGATAAGGTTGTACGATTTAAAAGGTTACTTAGCTTCTAGCCCCAGATCGTTTAAAAGTTGCTCGGTAATGACGATAGTTCATAGCCAAGGCATAACTTATGAAGCGGGGCGCGAAGATTGGCGAGTCCGAAAAGGCCCTAACAAGGCATGAGGGATACATTTTGTTGCTAAAAATCCAAAAGTGATGTGAAGAATCATTTATCGAAAATCAATATGAAGGATCGAGACACACGACGAAAAGCAAGAACTCCCCAAAAGTCATGGAGAAATCTATCCGAAAAGACCCTAACAAGGTATGAGGATAAATAGATCCAAGTCCTAAAAGGAGGCGGATCGTTTTATATCAAAGTCCAAAGTAAAGATTGGAGAAAAATGAAGAAGTCGTGGTCCAAAGATGAAGAATCTCCCAAAAACTTCAAGTGAAGAAATTCCTATTATGAAGAGAAGACCATAATTTCAAAAACGTCTCTCGAAGATTCGAAGTATGAAGTCGCTGCCAAATATCGGCCCGAGAAAGGTCTGAAATCGCGAACCAAGTTATGCCAAGATATGAACTTCCTGATATCCCGAGAAGCAGTTTTAAAAGATTTGGTCCTTTAGCTAACTATTGATTAAATCGTTCACCTTATTTTCGGACTAAATAACTATCGAAATAAGTCAAACAATGCATCCTCGTGACCATTCAAGACAAAAATAAAATATAAGAGATACACCTAGGAATAAGGGAGTCTAAGTGAATAATTGGCCCACATGAGTTCGTGATAGTTTGCTAACTTATAATAACAATGATCTCGTTTCTAAGCTTGGTATGGGGAACGTGAAACTTGAGGATGATAAATGTTCATGGCCGCCAAAACCCAATGTAAGTTTTTAATTTCTTTACTTATTCTTATCTTTAATGTTTAGTATTTAATAAAGGCCAAGGTGGGTTATTTATGATGGGAAATGTAAACCGTGCTTTAAAATTAATGCATTGCATGAGGGCATTGCAATGGTCAAGTGTAGGGGATTTAATAAGTGTGAAAACACTTATCCTTTTACCACTTATTTCCAATAATAACAAGACCAAAACGTGTGATTTATGTCGTAAAAGTCGGAATTATGCGTGGTTTGTGTTTTTATTGTGTTTTAGGATCAAAATATGAAAAAGGAAGAAAACACGGGCTTTCACGGGCTTTTATCGAAGAAAACGGGAAAAGACAAAGTCAAAAGATCAAGAGTGCAAAAAGAACGGAAGTCCAAGGCCTATTCTGAAGATTTATCGAAGAAAAAGTCAAAAGACGGAAGTTTAACGAAGTCGAAGAACTTAAGTCTAATAGAAGAAGAAAATTAAAAGACAAGTTCAAATCCCGAGACGACAAAGACGAAGAATTAAAGTCGAGTCGAGAAAACGTGAAGAAAGCAAGAAAGAAGAGGCAACACATGCACTCCTTCCACCTTCCCTATAAATACCCTCCTAATAGTCATTAGGAGGGGAGTTAGATTTTTAGTTAATTTTTCACTTTTTAGTTTTCTTTAGTTTTTAGAGAGAGAAAGTCTTAAACTTTCTCTCACTAGTTCATCTTTTTCTTTTAATCTTTCAAGATTAACTCTTTGTATTGCTTATTTCATTAATCAAAGTTCTATTTTAAGCTTTTATTTCTTAATCTCATTCTACTTTTCTTTGATTTAAGATTGATTTTGGTGTGATTATCATGTGATCCGTGTTGTTCTAATTGATTTCATGCTAAAAAGTTAATTTTTTGATCATTTTATAAGTTTTCATTTGATTAAGATTTAAGACTTTTGTGCTTATTGGCTTACTTTTATGTTTATCTTATTTTTCTTATTAAAAAGTTTTATTAAAAAGTTTATGTTTTTATTGTTTGATCTAAAAAGTTGCTTGATTTCGAGTTAGATAAGTTGAATAAAGTGCTTATTTGATTCGGTTAAGTGTGGATTGATAAGTTTTGGTACTAGCTTATTACTTTAGCTTTTTACCTTGCTTTTCCCCATTTCCATAGATTTCGGAAAGGGTTTAACAGCCCTTTTCCGATTGGCTTTCCGACCGGTACACCCCCATAACCAATTTTCTTGATTCTAGGAAAGGTTGTTATTTCCCTATTCCGATCGGTCCCTTATTCCGACGACATTGCTCTTCAGTATTCCGACCAACCCAATCGGATTAGGGTTTATCCTTTCCGATTGGTGCATATTCCGACAGGGACCCATCTTCCACATTCCGACGGTATCACTTCTCCGTATTCCGATTGGAGTGATTTTGAACATTCCGATTGGTTTCTTCTCGCTGCATTCCGATTGGTTTCATCTTTGAGCATATTCCGATCTGACCCATTTACATATTCCGATCGTGTCACGTTTACCATATTCCGACCATCCGATCGGAAAACATTCCGATCGGGGGCTCTTGTTGGTTTGTTTTGGTTTCTTTCGATATAACTTTCTTATAGTACTTTTGATTTTTCTGAAAATTTTCCAAAGTGTTAGTTTTATTTAGTGAGTTAGTATTTTTCTACTTGTCACCTTTACGTTTATATGCATTTGTTTTTACTCGTTATTCAAATTAATCTCTTAACTTCCATTTTACTCAACGACACTTTAATTACTTGCAATTAGTTTAAAACAAATCAACCAAACCTTTGATTCACCAAAAGACGATTGAGTCGCACTTTAGACCGGTTTTCAATTCGAAAAGATTCGGAACTATAACGAACTTTGATATTTAGGCCTAAAAACCTTGTATTAGAGGAGTAGGGATAAATGGTGGTGGAGGAGGTGTAGATGATGGGGGTGGGATTGGTGGATCGACAATGGTAATTCCACTACGAGTAGTAATAGCACTCACATTTGCTCGCGGATTGGTGACGGTGTTTAAGGGTAGAGAACTCGAAGAAGAAGGTTGAGCGGCGGACAAGAAACTAGCAAGCATATTCTTCAAATCATTGGTTTGATTGCTGAAGGAAGATTGAATATTATCTCGAAGCTCGGATCTAATCTCATTTCTTTGCTTGGTGATATCCCCTTTCAAATTGATAATTTGGCTCTGCAGATTCTTGATTTCCTCACCTTGGGTTCTCATGATGGCTTCAACATCGGGGTTAATGGGTGGGGCTTGTTGGGCGGGTGGGTGATAAGGATTAGAAGCTCTTGGTAGGATTTGGTTGCTTCTAGTGTAGTTGTTAGCGGGGTTTTGGTTTTGAGGAGAAAAACCGGGTGAAAGGTAGTTGTTGGACCGGTAACTCAGCAAATTTCTATCCCCTTAAGGTCGAGCTTGGTAATTTTCTGGTGAATAATACCATAAGCTGCATACACATTTTCCAGATTTCATTGTGTAGAAGGAAAATCGGTGTATGTGTGAGGAACGCCGCATGTTTCACAAGAAGGTGCAACCGCTTTAACTTGTTGTTGTTGGTTTGAAGCGAGAAGCAAGATACTTTTGCTCATTTCAGTCATCATGCGGGTGAGTTCGGTCATATTAGGGTTTGCTGAAGTAGAAAAGACATTGACTCTCGGGTTGTTCCTTGAAGAAGCAGAGGAATCCCAGTTTTTGTGGTTAGTAGTCATGTTCTCAATTAGCTCTCTACACTCCTCGGGTCTCCTTTTCATAAATGTGCCACCGGCGGCTGCATTAATCGTATCACGATCTCGAAAAGTCAAACCGTTGTAGAAAGTATCAATCAATGTGACTGGAAGCATGTTGTGGTTTGGACAACGATCAATCAAGACATTATATCTTTCCCAAGCATCAAAAAGAGATTCATCGTGATCTTGCATGAAACCGCTGATTTGATTGCGAAGGCTCGTGACCGTGGATGGTGGAAACTAGCGCAACAAAAAGCGTTGAGTCATGTCATCCCAAGTGTGAATAGAATTCTTTGGAAGACGATCAAACCATTTCTCGGCGTGATGTGATAAAGTATGTGGGAAGAGTTGTAGGCGAAGAACATCCATTGTGGCACCAGGCAACTTCATGCTTTGAGTGATTGTAATGAACTTGTCGAGGTGTTTGTTGGCATCATCATCAGGCATTCCTGCGAATGGATTAGTTTGCACTTGCTGAATCATGTGGTGCTTTAACGAATACTCCGGAGCCGTGATTTGCATCGGCGCAATCGGTCCTCCTCGTCCAAACATGGTAGGTTGACAAAGCTCCTCCATGGTCCGAAGATCGGGCTGTGGAAGAACATTGTTGTTATTGTTGAGGTGCGGTGGATTATTATTGTTGTTAACACCTGACATACTTAAATCTTCTCGAGTCTCGGGCTCTTGATAATTAGAAGATCTAGTACGCATACACCTACAAAGGCAAAAGAAAACAAAACCAAACGCAAATACAATATATATACACAATAAAGATAAAATCTTTTTGGATTTTTAACAATTTTTAATTTTTATGGTTTTTTTTGAATTTTTTAAGCAAGAAAATAACGCTCACAAGTGAACGGATCCCAAAAAGCAACGCGTCTCTCACAGAAAGCCGTTAATCTTTACGAAAAGAGCCGGCAGCGTCGCCATTTAATACAAGGATTTTGGCCCGTATAAAAATAAAAGTTCGAAGTAGTCTAATCGAATTGATCCTGGTTCTATGTGCGACTCAGTCGTTCTTTGGTGAAACAAAAGTGTGTCGTTGTAGTATATTAAAAATGTAAAGACTTAAAAGTAAATGACGTAAATGTAAAAGGCATTAACGTGAAACTAAGTCTAATTATAAAGAAAGGGTGCAATATTAAAAACATTGAAAAGTAAAATAATTAAATGACTTAAAGTTAAAAGCGTGACGAGAATTAAAATGACAAAGTAAAACGTAAACTTAAAAATTAAACAAGACAAAATATGAAAACAACCCTACCATCGGAATACATTCCGATCGGAATGCATTTACCACCTGATCGGAATGTTGATCGGAATATGTCCACCTTTCAGATCGGAAAAGTGATCGGAATCACCAATCGGAATACTGTCACCAAACCTTGATCGGAATATCCAAACAAACCCTAAATCGGAATGATGAACTTAACTCTTGATCGGAATGAAGAGTGGACTACTGATCGGAATGAAGAGTGGATTATCAATCGGAATGCTGTCACCCCTTAACCTGATCAGAATACCACTAATACCTCTGATCAGAATACCCCAAACCTCCCAATCGGAATGTTAAAGCCCTTTTCCGACTAAGCCAAGGAGCTATGGTCGGAATAATAAACCCTTTTCCGACCTGTATGGTCGGAATACGGAGGAAATAACACGAAATAAGCTAGAACTAATAAGCTATAAACAAATAAGCACACAACTAAAATCCTAAGCAAACACGTATAAGAAAAAGCTAATAAACTGAAATTTAAAGACTTTTGAAACACAAAAAGAAAAAGATTTACGAAAAACAAACTTTTAAATAAAAATAACTTTTATAAAAACTTTATAAACTTAAAGATAAACACAATAAGCTATAAAAATCAATGATCTAAAACAATCAAAAGCACAAAAACATAACCTTTAATCAAGCAAGACAATAAGCATGTAAACAAATAGTAAAGAATAGAAAGAAAGGTAGAATGAGAGATTAAAACAAGAAAATTAAAGAACACTTACTTGGAAATTAAAGGTATTAAAAGTGCAAGACAAGTATTTAAATTGACATGTATTTAAAGAGCAAGTAAATAAAGGTGGAAGAACTAGTGTCACTCTAGCCAACAAAAATGAAAAGATGAATCCTAATGACTATATATAGGGGAGGATTAAGGAATGCTTAGGAGGCTTCCTCCCCTCCTTCATTTCTTCTTAATTGCACCATTAAGTCCTTCCCTTCTTAATCATTTGTTAATCTTGGACTTTAATGACTTTTGGCCCGGGATTTCTTTAAACTCGTCTTTTAATTCTTCAATAAATAAGACTTGATTTCTTCGGCTTTTAGTAAACTTCCGTCTTTTGACTTTTTCTTCAATAAATCTTTAGAATTGGTCTTGGACTTCCGTTCTTTTTGCACTCTTGACTTCTTGACTTCATCTTTCGTCTTTTTCTTCGATAAAAGCCCGTGAATGCCCGTGTTTTCTCCACTTTTCACTTTTTTCGTCCTAAATCACAACAAAAACACAAACCACGCATAATTCCGACATAAAAGACATAAAATACACGTTTTGGCTCGGTTATTATTGTAATTAAGTGGTAAAAAGGATGGGTGTTTACACACCTATCACACCCCTCTATAAAGCCCTTAACTTAGTATACTTCATAACCCGTCTCGTTAAAATTTTACCCAAAATAGCCCTGGTTTTTAGGTCTCCAAACTATAAGCCAAACGCCCACCTAAACATACCCATGATCTCTGTAAAGGAAAACCTATGCCCTTACATATGTTAGCTAACTCCTCCCTTTTGCCCCAACCTTAAATCTACTGTTAAGGCCCCGATATATATATACTTCTGCCAATCCGTATTTTACCGATTTTGAACATACAAAAAGTTTGTTATGATTAGGGGGTCTTACCCTAACCCATTTGCTTAGCCACCCTTAAGGTCTCTTATTTAATATATAAACCAACACCCATGCTCATTAGAGGGCTCAAGTGTACTCCTAAGTACCCCAATCACCATAAAACATTAAATTAAACCCGACTGTTTTCAAAACGGTTTTGCCCTCCGACTGATGTAACCTGTTTTGACCCACCTCCCGACCTCCAATTTAGTTCTCGTTTCTTGCATTTGAAGACAACTCAATTACCTTTCCAGGGATACTTGGATCGCAAAATAAGAGTTTGTAGATCTCTATATATGGTCAAACAATTGACCTAGAATTCTGCCCAGTTTTTAAAAAACAATTTTAACATAATTAGTCTAATTAATTACCCATAACTCAACTAATTACAAACCCTAATTCACATTATCATTATAATATCATTAAAACATAGATTTTAATTTATACATAATCATAGATCCATCATGTATTGATTTATAAATGCATAAAAACAATTTAAATAAAAAGGGATTGAAGATTTTACCTTAAAAATAATGGAAGATCTTTATCTTTGAAACCCTAATTGGACACTATTGTTAAAATTCGACTATGAGATGTTATTAGGGTGAACAATCTGGTTATTGTGGTTATGAGGTGGGTTTGGTTAAGTCCTAAAGGCCCCTTAATCCCATTACAGGTCCATTGGGCCTGTTTTTGGGCTTTTGGGTTATTTTCTTCCTTCCTTTTCTTTTGGCTGCCCAAACCAAGCCCAAAGCACCTAAGAATCTGGGTTTTAACCTTATTTTATAACTTATATCATTCTTAAACTAAACCTCACATTCGGGTTACTTTCGGACCAAAACCCGAAAGCCTTACGTTGATTTTTTTCGACTTTCTACGCGATTTCCGAACTAACCGTCATTTCCAAAAGTTTCTAATTATGGAAGGTATCTCTAAAACTTATCCTAAACATATAATATATACTTAATACATACATACAACATACGATACGTACACTTGGTCTTGTAAAAAAGATATCCGAACTTTTCCGCAGTTCATTTCTGAACTCATTTCATTTCATTTCATTTCCAACCCGTACCATGATTTACAAATCATGTACCTCATTTCGTCCATTCTCATCCCCAAAATCACACATATAAACACATAAATCACATAAATCACATAGTCACACAAAATACCCCAAAAATAAGACTAAGTGACGAACATCAAAAATCGGGGTTGTCACATAAGCTTTCTATATTAGTTGGACCAAACAAGTCCATATGTAGCAAGTGAAGTGGTTTAGAACTAGAGTGAACATGCTTAGACTTAAATGAGACCTTGTGCTATTTTCCTTTAAGGCATGCAACATAAGAGTGGTCATTGTGGAAAGCCTTTTCAGGCAAACCATCAACCAAACCATGTCTCACAAGTTTGTTTATATTTTTAAAATTAATGTGCCCTAATCTCTTGTGCCAAAGATTACTCTCATCAATTGAATCCTTAGCATATAGACATGACAAGTTATTATTCATCCTAATTCCATTAAGATTCACATTATAAATGTCCTTATGCCTAGGTGTTCTATAATCAATGAATTTCTCATCTGGTATTTTAAAATCTTTGCTCAACACCAAGCATTTAGTATCAGTAAAGAGAAACTTATTTTTGTTATCACAAACCTGTGATACACTAAACAGATTATAGTCAAGTTCTTTTACCAGAAACACATTTACGCAAATTCTTGGTGAGAAGAGTTCCTTTGCCTGTGATAGTTACATATCCACCTCCAAAGTAAACTTTGTCACCATCCTTAATGGGAGTGAAGTTTGTGAGATAATCTTCCTTCCCAGTCATGTGCCTAGAGCATCCACTATCCTAATAGCCATAATCATTAACCTGCTTTTGAATGCCCTGCACATAAAGAAAACAAATTAGTTTTCATTGGGAACCCAAGCCCGAGCAGACTTGGATTAATTTGGTTGTTCAACAAGAACATACTTAGTCCTTATGATAAGTCCTTGTTCATCCCTTTTTGGATTAAACACCCAGTTAACCCTAATTGGTTTTGTTATGACCTTAGAAATATAATGAAATCTGTTACAGGTCATAGAAATCCCATCTGAATTAGGGTTTTGATCTTGCTTAGGTCTCCATGTCAAGCTAGAAGAAGCTTTAGACCCCTTTCCCTTTGGTTGCAAATATTTGCCAGTATTTGGTCTGGCAACGTTTCTGTCAGCGTTTGATTTGGTCTTGTCAACGCTGCAATTACCCTTATCAGCGTTGAACCTAGGGTTTTCTACAGGAACCCATTGTCTATTAGACCATGTATTGGTCTTCTGAAAAGGTTTTTGTCCATAAGTATTAGACCCTTTAGTAAATAATGGGGTTGGCCTAACAACTTGTGAACTTTTCTGGACAAAAGATTTGGGTTTGACAGTGTTTGACTTTTTGTCAACGTTGACCTTTGAAGCATTGACACACTTATAGGCTAAATGTGAAAAACTTCCACAAGTATAACAGGCTTTTCTAGACATAATTCTAGGTCTAGAAGAAAAGAAATCTGTTCCATTATCACTAATTTGGCTTTTTGGTGACCTAGGTTTTCTATACATTTCTACATATTTAATACTAGGTTTTCTATCAACGTTTAAGCCAAGGTCAACAGTCTTGCCAGTGGTTAGGTTTGTCACTTTGATGGGTGTAGACTCATTTGGGCTATCACTAAGCATGCCACCCTTAACAAACAAGGTAGGGTTGGCTTTCTTCCATTGGTCCAAATCAGTCAACTTCTGCCTGTTTTCCTCTACTGGGGTAGGAACTCTTGGTGGAGGAATAAATTCCTCTTCTTGGAGTTCTGGTAAACCAGTCCAAGAAAAGTCCTTTCTTTGGACACAATAGAAGTTCCCAGCAGGTGGTGGAACACCAGCATACTTTTTCATCCCAATCCCAGTCATATCCCTAGAATCCCTTTGTTCACTAACACATTTTTCTAGGGTTTGTGAGGCTTTATCAAATCTCTGAATTTTAAGGTCTACATTATCCTTATTTTTGATAGCCTCATCTAACATAGCCTGTAATTCTGCATTGACTCTCTCCATGATGTTTCTAGTATTAATACTAGAATTTAAATCATGTTTTAAAATATTGATTTGATCTTTTAGGTCAAGCTCCATTTTCTTATACTCAGCTACAGTCTTTTCAGTTTGAGGAAGAGCAAGTTGATAGTTAGACAACTTGCATCTTTCATTAACCACATCTGTTGTCAATTTTAAAACTTTTTTGTTAAGTTTTTCAGTGTTTAGACGACAACCCTTACTACAAAATGCATCATCATATACCTCCTTATCTGATGAAGATGAGGAGTGTGCCATTAGAGCATAGTGAACATGCTCTTCTTCTTCCTTTTCTACAACCAACGCTTTGTTCTCTTCATCATCCTTAGCCAAGTAGCTCCAATCCCATCCAACACCATCAATTTCTTGCATTGCAACAATGGCTTTGGAATCCTGAGCCTTAATGATTTGGCTTGAGGGTTTTCCAGCACCAGATCTTCTTGGAGATCTGCATTCTCTCATAAAGTGTCCCATACGATGACAACTATTACACTCAACCTTGGATTTATCAAATCCAGTAGTGTCCTTAGCATTAAAAGTCATCTTCTTCTTGAATCTTCTATTCCATCTGTTTGCTCTTATACTTGCAAGAGCCATATTCCACTTTATGTCCATCTCCTCCAAATGTTCATCACTAATTTGCTAAAGGTCCTCATATGTAATCACTGAACCATTGGGTAATGAAGCAATGTATGCACACACAGTATCTAGATCAATACCAGCAGGCTTAACTCTTGGTGAGCCAGTTTTGTATGTGTCAGTGTCTGAATGTGAGGCGTTGACAGGATTTGATCCAGCGTTGACACAAGTTGATCCAGTAACGGGGTGCATGTATGACTCCTTTTGATCAAATTGACCTTCACTATGTGAGAAAAAGGCCATGTTTCCATTGGTATACTTGCTTCTATGATCCAAAAGAGTTTCATTCTCCACCAGCCTTAGTTTATTGTAAACATCATCAAAAGTAGAACTTTTGTGAGTGTTATTAGCAATTATAGATCTTGCTTCAATCTTCCATGCATCACCAAGACTTTTAAGAAAAGTGGTGATAATATCAACATCACCAAACACTATTCCCATGAAGGACAATTTGCTTGTAATGTCAAGAAGTCTGCTTCTCACACTACTTAGCTTCTCACTGGGTTGAGCTTTAAAAACAGCATACTCATGCAAGAGTTGCTTCTTTTTCTCTTGTACAGTATCAGCATTACCACCATAAGCAACTTCAAGAGCTGCCCAAAGATCTTTTGTAGACTCATGGCTTCTATATTTGTGCTGATTTTCTTGTCCCAAAGAGAGTTTCAGAATGCTTAGGGTTTTCATGTCACACCTTCTCTTTGCTTTGTACTCAGTTAAGACAGCTCTACCATCTTCAGGTTTTTCTCTTCGATCCTCTTCGGTAGAACCTTGAACATTTGTTCTTTGTAAGATGGCAGCTGCAATCTTTTGAGCTTTATTGAATGTGTTTCCATATTCAATAATTTCCCATAGGGTGTAATCATGAATTAGTAGATACTGTTCAAAGTTAAACTTCTACAGCTCAAAATTGTCTGGGTCTAGCATGGGAATCTTGATGTTGGGGGTTGAGTAGGAGGAGGAGTTTACTTCTGGGGTAGACATGTTGTTTTTAGGGTTTTGTGAAAATTAAGGTTTTTGGTGATTTAGGGTTCTTGTGTTCTTTAGATCAAAGTTTCTCAACAAGCTCTGATACCACTTGTTGATCCCAAACTTAGATCGATTTAGCTTGTGTAAACGAGATTAAATCAAGTTAAACACGTAGAGAAACTTTGTTGTGTATAAAAAGATTTAAGTATTATGCGGAATTAATACTCAAACAAGAACACACAAACGATGTAAACCAAACTTTCACTTGATTGATTAGAACAAACTTGCGTACAATGAAAGTGTTAAACGTATGAAAACTTATATTGAAACAAAACCTAAAGGCCTCCTTTTATTGACATAAGGAGCCTTGTACAAGAGTCTACGTATAAGCTATTTTAGGTAAAGATAAACATAGAAAATACATTGTTGATCATATCTTTACTAGAAACAAACTAGAAACATAATACGTGTAGACTAAGTCTTCTATAAGTACTTGACTTCATCCTATCAACGCTTGACATCTTCCTGTCAACGCTTGTTCGATCAACGCTTGTTTTCTTCTTATCAACGTCCCGATTACTCTTGTCAGCGTCCAAGTGTACTGGCTACATTTTATTCCCAACATCCCCCTCAAAAATTGATCCAATGGAATTGTCATTACGAGGATTTGATCCATATTAAACTTTTGAGGATAGGAGTTGTTGAACACACAATTTTTGAAAGATTTTGAATATCATTGAGAAATTCTTGAAAAAAAATTATGTTCAACGCTTTTTGAAAAATCAATTCTTTTTGACGAAAAGGTTTTTCTAAAGCATAAACTTGAGTTCATAGACTTTGAATGTCTTGACGAATCCACTCAAGTGTAAGAAGATTTAACTTCTTTTGCTAAGGGTAAGAGAACGAAATTGTACACTCCCCCGTGAATATAGTTCCGGGTTGAAATCTGAAAGTGATTACAAGCCATTGTGTTGAGCTCAAAACGTTGAATGTTTTGTGACAAGCTCAACCCGAGATAGATTGGTCTACCCGTTTGGTAGGATAAGTTATCTTTAAATATACACTTTCCTTTATTTGATGTTCGAGCTACAGTCTGACATTTAACTGTAAGTCGTTTACATTCGCTTAAAAACTTTGAATGTTTTTAAATGAGAGCTCATGACCGAGAAATTTATTTTCCCATTGTTAAGGATAAGTTATCATTCGTGATCAACTTTCCTTTCTTGGAAGTACGAGTCACAATCTGAGGTAATTGTAAATCATTTTACATGAGCTTAAAAACTTTGAATGTTTTTAATATAGCTCATGACCGAGAAATTTTTAGTTTCCCGTTCAGAGGATAAGTTATCATCAGGATGAACTTTCCTATCTTGTGAGCCCGAGTTACAGTCTGTGAGTTGACTATAAGCCATAGTGTTGAGCTTACTTGTGAAACCCCTGAGACACATATTTCTCTGATATTTGTTTCTTCAGCAACCAAACTCTGAGAGTGTCTTTTGTTGAACGGTATGAATATGGAAAACCGTTATGTTCTTATTGAACCGTTACTTTATTACTTGCACTTTCATCAGTAGTTTGTATGCTTGCATGTGGGTTAGCGATATCTTTATGAGAACCATGTGGGGGTTCACTTTGAAGCTTTTTCGTGCTAGAGGGAAATATCTTTCCATAGGAACTCATTTAAGACCAGTTGTTTTGAAGATTCTACCCGTTGGTATCCACTTTAGACAAGGTCTTGGAAACGAAGTTTTCTCATGCACAGCGGAAGACTTAATTGGAGGAAATCTATTTCCTATCGGGTTCCGTCCTTAAGATGCTCTAGCGTTTTGGTTCACCTTGTTCAGGACTTTAATGATACAATCATCATGAATGGCATTAAACACGCATTTGTTACATTTCGTGCAAACAATGTGCTTAGCATCTGAGAAGGATCTAGTGTTCCTAGGATAGGCTGATTTGGGCACATCATAGAAGGGTCTAGAATTCCTAGATGTGTGATTAGCGCTCCTAGGTTTCGGTTGGGTCCTATCTCTTTCTTGTGTCTTTTCTTAGCATCCTCTAGATAGCTTTTATGACCCGTGTCATTTGAACTACTCTGAGGCATGTTCTTGGAGCTATTTCTAGAGTTGCTTGAAGCATTCATGTGATTGGGTTTTGCATAGGCAAAATTTGTTAAGGGGGATCTAGATAGTGTAGTGACTGTTTTTGGCAAATTGCTACGTACGTCAACTTGGGATGCAAACCTCGAGTTTGATGTTTTGGGTCGTTCAGATTTAAACGCATTTGGTTGTCTAGCAATGTAGTAGTTTCTGAATGGTTGAGTAGGAGGTTTCCCCAAGATTGACTGATTTGCTATCTTAGTATCAACACTATTTCCTTTTAGCTTCCTTAATTTATTTTTCACCACTGTTAATGCAAAAACCTTTTCTTGAATCTAAGCTTTCAATTGTTCATTTTGTAGAAGTAATTGAGCGACATGTTGTTCTAACTTAATGTTCATATTATCAAATATGTTGTTATCAACATTCGCGTCAGTACTATCTACAGTGTCGATAGGTTGCACATATATTTCACTTAATGAAGCAGGCAGAGGACTTGGATTTTGAGAAGCCAACTTTGATTCTAACGAATTTATTTGTTTCACAAAAAGTTCTTTTTCCGTATTAAAATCTTGAATCTTACGATCCAGTTTTTGTTCAAGAACAACATTTGCTTTTTCAAGTTTTTCAAAATAGGCCTCAAATTTGTCATTTTTCTTTGAAAAATCGAGTTTGGCATTCTCAAAATCTTTTGTCTTTTGAGCTAACATAGTCTCAAGGTCATGAATCTGAGAATCATACACAACAGTTAATTGTACCTCAGCCATTGGCTCTTCATCATAAATGGGTTTGAAATCTGCATCATCGGCTGCTAGATCATTCCCTGAGATGTGGATGGTTTGTTGCTGTTCTGATTCTATCCCGCTGCTTTCTGTGATAATCGAACAATCCTCCAATGTTTGACCATCATCGACATTGATCTCGTTCGTCTGCATCAGTCTTTCATTCACCCGTCTTTCAACTGGTAGTTTATGATGTGTTCTTTCGGCAATTAACTTCCTTACATCTAACATGTGTTGAAGAAACGTCTCCTTGAATTCTTGAACTTCTAACCGAGTATATTCAAAGAAGTATTTGTTTATGGACTCTCGATCATAGTGTACAGACACCTCTGTATCAATGAATTGCTGAAACTGATTTTCGAGAACCAAAACGGCATCTATGGATTCAACCTCTTGAAATTCATTGTTGGCAAATTGTTGTTCAAGGTGAGCTACATTTAGTAACATTGTTCTTGTGAATGTCTCAACATCTTGACCAGTTAGTGACATGAATACCCGTTTGAATCCAAGTTCGACGCGAGTGCCTTTTAAATCTTCATTTGAAATAACTTGAAGGTGTGACTGGAGTGATCTAAAGTGTGTCATGCAGCGTTCTTTTGCAACTGACATCTTGGATTTGAGTGCATGCACATCTTGTGTTACGAAATCCGTAATGGGTGACACAGTTGATGATTTGACTTTGGATCTTAAGTAGATATGGTGTGATTGGGTTGTGGTTTAAATTCTTTTTTGGAATAAACACTTCTTTGGAATAACAAACCCTTATCTGAAAATCCTTTATCGGAATAATTAACCCTTTTTTGAAAAGCTTAATTTGGAATGATCTTTAAACAGTGAACGAACCGTAACTCCAAAATGAATCCAAACACCTCAAAATCTTGTGATTTTTACCACAAAAACCAAACCAAATTCCTACCAAATAGATATAAATGAGTTATATCAAGATTTACAGCCCGAAATACTAAAAAAGCAATTCAATTCAGGATGATTTAGATGGAAAAATCAACCGAATCAAACTCAAACGAAACAACCAATCACAATCTACCCCGTGGCGATTGGTACCAAATGTTGTCCCATATTATTATGATGATTAAAAATAGAAAATAGATGAAAAGAGATGGATTCCAAGAGAGAGAAAGTAGTGAGAGAAAGTAGAGAGAGAGATGATTAACTTGGTGAATATTAGATTATAAGTGAGAGTACTAATGACCATCCACCCTTCCTAACATGCTAGGAAGGGCTTTATATAGTCGGGCTTACATGTAACCATAATGGGCTATATTGTTTGGACCGGGCTTGTCTTTTGGGCATTAAGTAGCTTAAATCCAAGCCCGTAAATCACAACTATTTAACTATCTATTATAACGTTCTAATAAATATTACAATAGAAACCTATGACCGAACATTCTTGTTTGACTCAATATTTTTAGGCTAACAGTACTGCCTGTACATTTTTAGTCTTATCAACACTTTGAGCTTTATCTCCTTCATTCATTCTTTGAGCATTCTCTGTCTCTTTTGAACTTAACTTATCCTTTCTATTTTTCCTAACATATGTAGTCTTGATAGGTGGAGATGTTCTTGTATGTTCAGCAGTACTTGACTCAAATCTAGGAGTGCTTCCAAATTTTCTTTGTTGTTGCATATGTCTTTTGGCTTCTTCAATAGCTATCCTATCTGCTTCAGATCTAATCTCAACAAAATGCAGTTTAGTTCTCTTGTGTTGTTCATACAAAGCCTTGATTTCTTCAAAATTATTTTTAACCAATTGAGCATGAGTGAAATGCTTAACTTTTTTAGAAAAGCCATCATTTGATTCGTGATTTGCATGGTAGTTTGAGGCTTAATCCTTTCTCTTCTTCTTTTCTCAGCAAAGAGTCTTTGTTGATCCCTTACCAAATCATCAATCAACTTTGCTTTTTCCTCTTCATCATAAGCATCCCTTTCTTCAGCTATCAATGAGTTTGAAAGAAGATCACTTGCTTGCAGTTCAGCTTAAATCATATCATACACTTGTATATTCTATTCTTGCTGCACTCTCTTAGCTTCAAGCAATTGCTGCTTTGCTGCAAGTTCCTCTTGTAACTCTTCTTCATGAATTTGAGCTTGCATTCTGAAAGCAAATTCTTCATCATGGTCTAGTTGATGAAATATGTACATGAGTTTGTTTATATCATCATCTGAATCACTTTCATTTTTAGATTTTGATTGTAACTGCTTCTTGCCCTTATCCTTTGGATTTATCTTAGGTAATTTCCACTTTAGCATTGAAGATCTTCTTTCTTCATCTTCATTTGCTTGCTGTTGAATAACAATACCTTTAGTGGTCTGTGAATCTTGAACCTTCTTACCTTTAGTTTTATTCTTTTTGGCAAGAACTTCTTGTTGTGTCTTCCTATCAATCTCTGCTTGTCTTGCTTTTTCAGCTGAACTCTTTTCCCTGAGATCAAGCAATACTTGGGCTAAAGTCTCATCCTCTCCAAAAGGAGTTTGACTTTCTGTAGAAGAATGTAGTGAAGTTTGCTTACCAACAGTACTTGCAGTCGGCTTAGTTGGCTTAGCAGTACTTGGTTCTTCAACAATGTCTGCGGTACTTGCAGTTGGCTTAGTTGGCCTAGCAGTACTTGGCTCTTCAACAATGTTTACTTCACCAGTGTAAGACACACTTGTTTCTTCAATCACAAAAGTATCTCCATATACCTTTTCTTCTTTTGAAGTTGTCTTCTCAATTTGTAGCTCCCCAGTCTTTATCCATAACTCACTCTTGATCTTGACAGTACTTGGAAAGACTGTTTCTTGTGAAACCAGAATTACCTTTGAGGTAGAGTTGAAGACACAGGAAATTGAACACTGATTTCCTCTAGCTTCTAATAGAAACTACTCCAATTCACTTGAAGTTGTGGTGATTGAGGTTGTGGCTGTTACTGAGTCACCAAAATCTCTTCAGATTGTGGTTCCTCATAAACAGGTTGTGGTTCTTCTTGTTGAAGCTATAGGTTTGTAGGCTCCAAGCTATCTTTTTCCACACTAGTCTCTATGCCATTGCCATCTTCAAAATTTCCAATGACATCATCATCTTCAAAGTTGATGTCATTCCCAGAGACCCTTGTATGAATGTCAGAAGAAGGTATTGGTTCTTCATAATTCCTCCCCCGTTTGGTTGCATTCAGTTGCCTTTTCTTGAGGGTTCTGAATCTTTGCTTCTGAAGAGCAGCTTTTTGAATTGATCTGTTCTGCCTCATCCAAGGAGATACCTTATTCCTTAGTATGATTAAATTGGCCTCCAATTCAACAATTTTCTTGTCTTGAATAAGTTTCTCCTTTTGCAATACATGTACCTGTTTGGAAAAGCTAGTGCACAAAGTAGTTAAATTGGCAACATCCACCACCTCTGTTGCTTGTGCTTATGGTGAACCACTAGCAGTAATTGAAGCAGCATGTGTATGGATCATCTCATCTGAATTTGGTTGATTACCAACATTGTGAGAAGAAGATTGAGTATCTTTTGAGGAATGGGAACACTGGTGAGAAGGAGTTTGCTGAGAACCACTAGCAGTGCTAGGTTCCTCACCTTCTTGGTTGGTAGGTTGGGCTAACATATTAGCAAATAAGGGTGTAACAATTCCTGTAAAGGCATTGCCTTGTTTGGTCAAGAAAGAGAAAGTTCTCTTTGTAAATGTAGGAACATCCCATGTATTTGTTAACTCTGGTAGGTTAGGGATTTGGTCATTAACTAAAGTCTGAATGAATATAGGATACATTAAAAACTTCTTAACTCCTTCCAAATTCCTAGTCATGCCTTCAAAAATTAATATTGAAAAATTTAAAACTCTATCATTTGCTAAACAAATACCAGCTGATGCCAATGCAGCAGGGATTTGATCAAAAGAAGTACTTTTGGAGCTAAAACAATGAATAATGGCATGAAAAAGCAATTTCCATTGTGGTGAAAATAAAGATTTAAAGAAAGTAAGACTTTCCCTACCACCCACATAACCCATGGCTGCAAGGCCATCATGTATCTCTATATTGTTTAACATACTTAGTCCATTTTCATCATTTAGTCTTAAAGTATCCCTTAGCAGTACCTCAGTTACATAGGTATTCATATGATTCACCCTAGCCCTAATGCAAGGTTGATTAAAACGAGTACCAAACACAGCAGTATTCCAAAATTGTTCAACAATAGGAATAGAGACAATGGGACTTACAGTAAGCGCATAATGAATATGACTTCGAGATAAAAATCCAAGTATCTCATGGAAACCAAGAGAATCATCATTCTGAGCAAGGTTCGCAACCATGTTGTGCTTAGAGATCACTTGTAAAGCAGCCATTAGTATTTTTGATGATCAAAAAAGTAGAGAGAAGGTTATAGAATTAACAGATAAGAATAAAAGATTAGGTGAATCAATTGTATAATTTGAGTAAGTGTTTATGTAAATAACAAACCCAAGCGCGAAGAAACCGCCAAATTTACAAAAGAGACCCTTAACGGTACAACTGATATGTCGCAGTACATGGAACATACTCGATAATTGGATTTGTGCTAGCGGTACTTGGATACATAACGCTACCTCACAAATTTGACCAGTTCATGCATTCCACTATCACTACAACCTCTTTTACCTTATTCTATCAACCTGCAATCACATCAAAAACACAAAACATACACTATACAATAAAAATTATCATAAAAATTATACAGCCATTACCTCCCCTTAACATATGCAGCAGTTTATTTGTTGAGCATACCAATATGTGTCACCAAGAATTCATATCTCTTTGCATCAAATGCCTTGGTTAACAAATCAGCTACATTGTTGTCTGTATGAATCTTCAAGACTTGAATAAGCTTCTTGTCATAGGCATCTCTTATGAAGTGATATCTTATTTCAATATGCTTGGTCTTGGAGTGAAAGACTAGATTCTTGACATTTCATATAGTACATTCATTATCAATGTAGATCTTAGTGTTCATGAAGTTTACCCCATAGTCTAACAACTGATTATGAATCCAAAGTACTTGTCCACAGCAATGAGCAGCAGCTACATATTCAGCTTCAGTTGTAGAAGTAGCAACAATGGTTTGCTTCTTACACTGCCATGATATGAGTTTTCTGCCTAGGAATTGACAACCTCCTGTTGTGGATTTCCTATCATGATTAGCTCCACCATAATCACTATCTGAGTAAGCTTCCAAATCAAAAGTTGAATCTCTAGGATACCATAATCCTAAATTAGGTTGACTTTTAAGATATATAAAAATCCTATTCACAACATGTAGATGTGACACCTTTTGATTGACTTGGAACCTTGAACAGGCACACACAGCAAACATAATATGTGGTCTTGAAGCAGTAAGATACACCAATGAACCAATCATTGACCTATATAGTTGAATATCAACATTTTCATCATGTTCATCTTTTGACAAAGACTTCTTAGCTTCAAAAGGTGTACTTGTACTCCTTGTATCCATACATGAAAACTTCTTCAAGATTTTAGCAACATATTTATCTTGGCTGATAAATATTCGAGCTTTCCTTTGTTTGATTTATAGTCCCTAAAAGAAGGTAAGTTCTCCCATATAAATCAATTGAAATGTTCCTTTCATCAAAGCTTCAAACTCTTCAAACCATGATTTCTTCGTTTAACCAAAAATAATGTCATCAACATAGACTTGTATTAGAATAATATCCTTAGCATTTTTTTTGATGAATAGAGTTTTGTCAATGGTTCCTCTCCTATATCCATGTTCTAACAGAAAATTAGATAAGGTTGCATACCAAGCCCTTGGAGCTTGATGTAGACCATAAAGTGCTTTGATAACTTTATAGAATCTGTTGGGGAACTTAGGATCTAAAAAACCAAGAGGTTGTGAAACATATACCTCCTCTTTAATAGTACCATAAATAAAGGCACTTTTCACATCCATCTGATAGTCTATAAAACCCATATATGATGTAAAGGCCAAAAATAACCTAATGGCTTCTATTCTTGCCACTGGTGCAAAAACCTCATCATAGTCTATCCCTTCTTCCTGTCTATAGCGTTGAGAAACAAGCCTTGCCTTGTTCCTCACAACAACTCCTCTTTCATCCTTCTTGTTTCTGAAAACCCATCTAGTACCAATAACCCTTCTACATGAGGGAAGATCCACAAGAATCCAAACCTTTTGTAGTTCAATATGCGTTAATTCTTCTAGCATGGCATCTACCCAACTTTCTTCATCAAGAGCTTGAGAAATGTTCTTGGGCTCTACTTGTGATAAGAAATAGGCAAACAAACAATGCTGAGTATCCTTATGATTTGTTCTCTGCTGTTGTTGGACATAACTCACAAGTGCACGAGTTTTAGTATTGGCTTAAACTTGTCTTCTGGTTTGCACAACAAACTTAGGATATCCAATAATTTGAGTAGTAGGATGGTTGTTGTTGACTTTATGAGTTGGAATAGAACTGACTGGAATTTCAGTTTCCAAATTATTGAAATCAGTTACTGCACCCTGCTCATCATAGGATGATTTGGAGAAGATTCATTCAGTTGGACTAGCATAAACGTCTTCATTGTCCATAGCTTGTAAAATATCTTCTAATGAATCAACAGACTTTGCCGATTTTGACTTAGCAGTACTTTCAGATGAGGTACCGCTAGGTGTAATATGTACTGCTGAGTGTTGTGATTCCGAAGATTCTTCTCCTGAATGCTCATTAACAGATGTAGCATTCTTTTCTTGATCTTGAAGCCTCTGAAGCTCTCGGGAGGCTTGATCATCAGTTGATGGCATTGTTTGCTTCTGGGGAGTGGCATCCATAGGAGAAACAATAGGCATACTTGGTACATAGATGTGTACATCATGACCCTGAGATTCTTATGAAGAAGGTTCTCCTTGAGTACCTACATTTGTTGTACCAATCTCCTCACCTGCATTGTTAGTTTAACAATCCTTTTGCACAGAATAGTAATCCATGGAGTTAGTTAGATAATCCAAATCAAACATCAAAACATAACCTATTCCTGGTACATTGGGTTTATTTTCTAAGAAATTAACATGGGCATTTTCTTCAACCTTCTTAGATGCCAAGTTATAAACCCTATATGCTTTACTTTTCAATGAATATCCTACAAGATCTCCAAGATCAGATTTTCCATCAAACTTCCCCAAATGATCAAGAGTATTTAATATAGACACATGACATCCAAAAGGTCTTAAATGACTTATGGTTGGCTTAATACCAGTCAAAAGTTCATAACGTGTCTTGGTTTGAGGCTTGGTCACTAAGACTCTATTTAACACATAACATGCAGTATTGATTGCTTCTGCCCAAAATGTATTTGGCAAAAGAGAATCAGCTAGCATAGTTCTAGCAGCCTCAATTAGTGTCCTAATTTTCCTTTTAGCTACTCCATTTTATTATGGAGTCCTAGGATTACTAAATTGTCTCTTAATGCCTTTAGACCTACAAAATTCATCAAATTCAGCATTCTTGATTTATGTCCCATTATGTGTCCTAATGACTAGGACTTGTTTAGTGAACTGCTTTTCAACTAAAGTGACAAAATCCTTAAGTAATCCATTGGTTTCACTCTTAAGAGCTAAAAATAAAAACCCAACAGAATCTACTATAATCATCAGATATAACTAGGCAAAAGGTCTTATGACTAATGCTCCTAACATAAACTGGACCAAACAAATCCATATGTAAAAGTTGCAAAGGCTTAGTCACAGAATTGACAGTCTTGGTCTTACAAGAGGCTCTATGTTGTTTACCTTTTTGACAAGCAGTACATGTGAAATCATGCTGAAAAGATTTGTTAGGTAACCCTCTAACCAAATTTCTATTCACCAATCTATTAAGATTCTTGAAATTCACATGACCTAACCTCATATGCCATAAATTAGACTCACCATTAGAAGCCTTAGCTAGAAAACATGTAATACCACCTGTTGGAGTAATAGTATGAAGATTAAAGGTGTACATGTTTTCTTGCCTAGGTACCTTGAGCAGTACTTAAGATTCTTTAGGCATCTCAAAGTCTTTGGAGAGCACCAAGCAGTCTGTATCTGTAAACATCACCTTGTTCTTTTTATCACACATTTGTGATACAGAAAAGAGATTGAACTCATTCAATTCTTTTACAAAGAACACATCCTCAAATTCCAACTTCCCGGTATTAATTTTTCCTTTTCCAGTGATTCTACCTTTGCAACCTCCAAAGGCTACTGGTCCACCTCTGAATTCTTCAAATTTAGCAAGAAAATCTTTATTCCCTGTCATGTCTCTAAAGCATCCACTATCTACTATACCTTTATCTTTTAATTCATCAATTAGATGCCCCTGCACATAAAAAAAATTATTAGTTTTTAACAGGGACCCAAGCCACATTTGGCTCGGATCTTGTGGGACCTACATACTTAAGAGTTTGATAGGTAGTTTTTCCAGTAAGACTACACACACTCTTATACTTCATGGTTATAATCAAATAATGAAGGACATAAGTGGGTTTGTTGTCCTTGAACCCTTTTGTCTTAAGTACTGTTTTAGCAGTATTTGCTTGAACACACGGGTTTTCACCTTTAGGAACCCACATTTGTACTGGTTTTTTATTAGGCTTACTTCTAGATGTTCTAGCTTTCTCAACTACATTCTTAGAAGCCTTGTGGGACTTTGGTTTGACAGACTTTTGACCAGCGGTACTTGAGTTTGGTCTAGCAGTACTTGCAGTTCTAGACTTGTCGGTACTTGGTTTACCAGACTTCAAAGGTACTACACCTTGTTTCATAAGTACTGCTCTTGGAACAAAGTTCTTGGTAGAGATATTTGTGACCTTATGAGGTTCAGCTACCCTTTTAGCATGATCAAACTTAGTTTGTCATCTTTAGATCCCAGTTGCCTATTAACCTGTGCATTTTTCCCATTACTTTTCTTTGTGACCTTTTGTTTTACAATTCTATCTTCATGTAAAGTGCAGTCTTTGATAAAATGATTTAGACTACCACAAACATAACATCATTTTCTTCTTAAAGAAGACCCAAAAGGTTGTTTTGACTTAATTTTCTCAAAACCTATCCCACCCCTCTTGGTTTTATTATGTTTTTCATTATTATCTAATGCCTTGCTAGGAGTTTTTACCTACTTGGAAGCAGAACTAGTTTTAGACACCTCAAACACAAAATTTCTCATTAAAGGTGGATAAACAATGTTTTTGGTCACAACAGATTTATCTTGGGTCAAAGTACTAGAGTTTGAATAATTGACAGCTTTTGATTCATCTAACTATATACCTGTATCATTACTAGCAGGGCATGAAAATTCCTGACAATGGTGGAGGAACTGCCTTCATTGTGACAACCTGTCAAATTATGGTTGATATTTTATTCTCAAGTATTATTTAAAAACACTATTTTAATGTTATATTATGAACTAACTCATTTTTGGGAAGAAATTTGGGTTTACGTCTTGAAGTAGCATCGACTACGTTTAAACCGGAGGACTCTACGTTACGTGCTTACGTTTACATACACCGTTTTTTGTGACAGTGCGACATTTCAGGAAATAAATTTATCCGTGAATATTATTTTGGGATTTTAAATTTGTGTTGTTTCATAAACTCACAAATTTACGAAAATAGATTAGGACTTACATTTATAATTTAACGTCCTTTACGACTAAACCGGAAACCCTAGGTTTACGTATTTACGTTATTGAACTCCATTTTTGATGAGACAATTTTTATTAGATTCGTTTTGTGTCGTTGATTCATAATTTATAAGAACGTTTTTCGTAAAATAACCCGAGGGCACGCAAATCGAGGAAACTATAATCGAGGAGTACCCGTAATTAAATGCGGATGAGACAAGAATAAACTTGTCCCACCCCCACTCTTGGACGGCAAGCTTAAGCTACACACCTTTGAGGTGTCAACATGATAAACAAACTAGGACACTTGTCCTAGTTTATTCACCAAACTTGCAACTTAATAAAACCACTAAAGCACAAACCACTAGCTTCATTATTTTCATGCAAATCTCACAAAAATCCTCTCATCTCTCCACCATTGTTTTCCAACCCACACACCATAACACCCCATTTTGATCTTGATTTAACCATAAATCCTATGTTATTCATACATATGATGATGCCCTTTTGAAGCTCTATTAATTAGCGGTGATTATAGCATCCAAAGAGAAGTTTCCTTGGTGTCCTAGGGCTGATTTTCCACAAGGATTTCTTGAAGATAGGTGATCTTGAAGTTGGTAATGGTGTACCACAAGTTTTGCCAACAAAAGTCAAGATTGATCTTAACTTTCATAATCTTGGTGGTAACAAGATCATCCTTCCCATTTCCTTGTTATTTTTGTAAATGTAAATTATATTTTCTATCTTGATGTATATGTATATGATGATATATGATGATAAAAAATATTCTATAGGGATCATGTGTTGATAAACTTGTATAAAAAGATTGAAAACTACATGTAAAAGTGGTAAAATCTTGCTTAAGTAAGTAGGTTGTATAAAAACAGTAAAGAACCTTATGTTAAAATGATAAAATGGAATCCTTAAAATGATAAACTTATAAGACTTGTACACATATGAGAGTTGTCCATACAATGGAATCCTTAAAATGAGTGAGATATGATCAAAACAATATTGAAGTACAAATCTGAGAAGTCTGTTTCAGACGGACTGTTAAGGACACTTAGAGTTAGATTGAGCAGTAGCTAAAACTAATTTAATTGTAGAACATAATATGAAGTTTATGTCATCCAAAATGAGCTTCTATCTCCTTGTAGAACTCAAGATATGATAAAAAGGTGAAAGTGAAAATAATAATCAGATTTGTGAAATAAAAGTATATAGTATAATATTAGCACTCAAGTAAATATAATAAAAAAATGTATACTTAAAACCCACTAACTTATATATTACATATAAATAAGTATGTACATTAATAAATAAATGAGACATTTTATAAAAATGGAAAATTAATGAGTTTTATAAGTTATAAAACTAAAAACATGAGTTTTACGTCTTTTCGGCTAAAATCGTAAAATTAACGTTTTCGTCAATTAAAACTTAGATGGTCGGATCCGTCTAATGTAAACTTTTTATAACTCATATACTGATGTATAAGTACATATTACAAGTAAAAACAAATAAAACCCGAGCTTTATAACATATGGACATTAACGGGCCAAATTAGCCTTATTGGACTATTAATCCTACTAATTTAGCTAAACACTAATGGACTTACTCTTTGGGCTTAACCCACTTGGGCACAAAATTTAAGTATAGGGCTGATGTTAAAAGAATAATTGGACTAATATAATGTAATGGCTTATAATGGGCTTATTGGGCCTTAACAAGTAAAGAAGTTAAACTAGTGAAACTAGTATAAAAATTTACCAACACATAACACTATAATGAGTGAATAAAGACGTACAATCCCACTTGATCATTATCATATTTATAAAATCATCATATATATACATAATCATTGTTTTTACAAAGTGATTGGACAAGAGTCTAAGACGAGTATTATTTGTCTAGGTTTCTGTGATTGAAGCACGTACCGTACATCCAAATCACTGATAAACCGCCTTTCCCAATAAACGTGAGTTCATATCCTCGCACTCTATTAAATGTTTTTATGAAATATTTTATAAACCGGCGAGGGAGATAACATGTTGGTTTTAATAAATATAGGACACCAGTTGTCCCGATTTTTTGCTTATTGATTTGGACCCGAATGATTGTATGACCCGATAAATGATTATATGACCCGATAAATGAAATGAAATGGATTATTAAAGTTAGGTTATGTCACTAAAAGTCTCATTAGCATGAATTGTGAACTACCGGGATTTGGTAGAATCTTATGCATATAATAGTACTATTTGGGGAAAATCACCCCAGTTCGTGCCTTGACGGTTGATCCCCGTCGTGCCACATTGATTGGTAAGCGAATTTATGTATGAGAAGATTTATATAAGCGTGATTATTGTGACGACACGCTAATGTAGATGGGAAAATTGAGTTTCGGGTTAGCTACCCATTGTTTGTTATAGTAAGGTAGCAATATCATGCGGCTTATAATAATCCAATAATGAAAATACTGCTATACGCATTGAATTACAATATATTGCTTGACTAGCAATACGGGGTCTTATTATTGATATTATGTTCGTGTTTTGGTTTGACATAACCATATTCAATTAATGGTTTTTATTTAACTCTGTACAACATTATAAAACGTATTGTATGATGTTTTTACGACATTGGTTCGTATAATGGTTTTGAAGGCAAAAGCCTATAGTATGATTTACAACAAAGATTTGTATAAAATGTTTTTGGCTTATTTTATGGCCTATTATGAAGAATTGTATAAAATGATTTTCGGTAATAAATATATACCGATGACATATTAATGATTTTTATTAAAGTCTATGAATTCACTCGGCGTTTTCGCTGACCTTTTCTTTTAACATATTTTATCTCAGGAACTTGAAGGTAATTCTCGGGAAGACGACAAGAATTCATGGCCCGAACTTAAATAACAATTTCCATTCAAATGTTTTGTAAAATTATATGAAATACTATGACTTGGGACCTATATAAATTTGATATTCATGAATGGAAAATGCTTTATTATTAAAAAACGCGATTTTAAGCGTTGTCTATGATTTGAGAAATGTGCTATCCCGTAACACCAACGACTCTTCCGTTGAACTAAAGTATGAATATTTGGGGGTGTTACAGTTTGGTACCAGAGCTCTCGTTATAGAGAACGAAAGATTTTTTTTTTTTAAAAAAACCAAGGTTTTGAATAAAACGTTTCAAAATCTTTTAACTATAAACATTTTTCTCAAAATATCTAAAAATCTTTTGACAATAACGGTGCCGAAGAATTCCCGAGTTACCGACAAGGCCAGACTGAGAAGTGTTATTTTAATATATATATAACTTGGATTATATATATATATATATATATATATATGTTGTAACTTGATTACATGATTTTTTAATGATTATTTTAATATTTATACGAGGTATTTATACGACGTAGATTGTCACAAGAAACCCTAACTCCCCTAGCAAATCAATCGAAGATATTCCCGTAGGAATTCTAGCTATTCCAGATCTAAACCAAGTTGTGGATATTTATGATCCCAACAAAATGGTTCATATTCGTAGAAATGTTGGCATTAGTTGATTGTGATATTAAAGAAGAATTGGTGAGATTAAATCTGATATCGATGTCATGACGATCTTTCCTTATAGAGTGGAGTTTGACAAAACCTTACCACATGGAAAGGTGTCATCTGATTCGGTGTTACCCAATTCTTAAATTTGAAATCAAAAGGGTGAATGTTGCACTTGAGGCTGTCATTGGAACCATTACCCAAAAGCCTCATGCCACAAGTACCTTTCCGAGAAGCCTAATTGAATGTGTGAGTCATTTCATACTAGTGACTCATTCGATAACTATTGATGAAGGAGCTATAGGATTGGAAATTAAGTGTTGTTCATATCAAACTTTTATTGCACTTTGAAGGTCTAAGAATAAGGTTGAAAGTATTGGAGAATGAGGTAGGATATCGAATTGAGTATAAGTTGATTGAAACTTGAATGAAGTAAAAAGTAAAATAAAATTTAACCCGTATGGAATATGAAATTCTGTGATTGAATTATAAGGTTTTAATTGATTGTTGATTCGTGTTAAGGGTTGTCCCTAGGCCATTGTCCAATGATGAGGATGCCCAGTGTCCAAGAAATAACTCGAAGAAATCGTCTTCTGTATTGAGACCGATGGATCTTCTGGGACTGGTGGAACCCCTAATGACTCTTGTAGATTAGTATTCATTGTGGTATCTTTTAAAAATCCCTAACTTAACTGAGACATCAGTTGGTAGTATGAGTTCTTGGAATTGTATGACATAGTGACACGTAATGTGTTACGGTACAATTTTGACTTGTTTGTGATTAATGAAAAGACTACCTTTGATTGCTAAATTCTAAATGTATCGATGTTATCTATCTTTTATTGCTTCATCCTAATGTTCGCATTAGTGATGCAACCATTGAACAAGCACTCATCTCGATTTGAGTTGTGTTGTGGATTATTCTTTTTTAGCGCCATCGAGGTCATGAACCTCATGATTAATTGGCTAAGCTCATTTCCTATCATATTGTAGTTAGTTATTGGTGAACAACTTTTCATCACTCTTCTGCAGATCACTCAATGTTTTTATAAGATAAAACAGTATCCTTTGAGAAAAATTGAATTTTCATCACTATAAGGATTATTCAAAGTGAGATTTATAAGTAATCGTTATCGAAATAAAGTTTTTTATGAAACACCTTGGAAAACTTAATTGTTTCCATAACAAAGAACATCTTAGTAAATTCATTTTGATTCTTATTTAAGAATTAAGCATGAAAATATTTTTATTTTAAACATGATGACAAAGTTTTGACGAACTGAGAATTGCATCGTTAATCCTGAAATTGTATATAGTTGCGCGCCTACATACAATTTGGAAGGGACCATGCAAGGATGATTAGTAGTCACCATAAAATTGATTAATAAACACTACATGCGACAATCCATCAATTTATGGTTGATATTTTATTCTCAAGTATTATTTAAAAACATTATTTTAATGTTATATTATGAACTCACTTATTTTTGGGAAGTAATTTGGATTTACGACTTGAAGTAGCATCGACTATGTCTAAACCGGAGGATTCTACGTTACGTGCTTACGTTTACATACATCGTCTTTGGTGACAGTCCGACATTTCAGGAAATAAATTTCTCCGTGAATATTATTTTGGAATTTTAAATTTGTGTTGGATCATAAACTCACAAATTTAGGAGAAGAGATTAGGACTTACGATTTTAATTTAACGTCCTTTACGATTAAACCGGAAACCTTAGGATTTCGTGTTTGTGTTTTTGAACTCCGTTTTTGATGAGACAATTTTTATTAGATTCATTTTTGTGCCGTTGATTCATAATTTATAAAAACGTTTTTCGTAAAATGACCCGAGGACACGCAAATCGAGGAAACTAGAATCGAGGAATACCCGTAAATTAGTGGGATGAGACAAGTTTACACTTGCCCCACCCCACTAACATGGGACGGCCAAACCATGGACTCAACACATGAGGTGTCAAGTTTACAAGCTTACTAGCAACACTTGTTGCTAAAGCTTAACTTGTAAGCTTACACTTACCTCAAAACAAGCAAACCAAAACCATTTCTCCATTTAACACATGTAAACCACTAAATACTCTCCTCCCACTCTCTAAAATTCTTCCCAAACTCATCCAAAACAACCCCCATTTGATCAATTTCAACCATGAAATCATGTGTTATTTACACACATGATGAAGCCCTTTTGAAGCCCTATAGATTGGTGGTGATTATAACATCCAAGGAGGAGTTTCCATGGAGTCTTGGGGCTGATTTTCCACAAGGAGTTTATGAAGATTGGTGGTCTTGAAGATGGTCTTGGTTATTCACAAGT
Organism: Glebionis coronaria; assembly: GCA_025667525.1. Lineage (NCBI taxonomy): Eukaryota > Viridiplantae > Streptophyta > Magnoliopsida > Asterales > Asteraceae > Glebionis > Glebionis coronaria. The sequence goes on along the minus strand of CM046876.1, from coordinate 288,625,099 downwards.
TTCTCCATCAAAATCTATGTTTTGATCACAACCTACATCATCATGGTGGTATAAAGATTGTTCTCCTCATCCTCTTGTTATTTTTGATTATGTAATCTTGTATTTCATTTACTTATGTATATTTATATGATGATAAATGTTGATTAAAAATATTGTGTGGGGATTTGGTGTTGATAAACATGCTTAAAAAGATGAAAAACTATAAGAAACAAGGCTAAAATCTTGTTTAGATTGTTGCCTGTATAAAACAGTAAAGAACCACATGTTAGGCTGATAAAATGGCAAAGTAGAAGCAATATACAGAAATTAATATGTCTTGTACACATGTGAGAGTTGGCCATGCAATGGAATAATTATAATGAGTGAGATATGATCAAAACAAGTTTAAAGTACAAATATGAGTTCACTGTTTTGGACGATTTTTAGAAAATACTTAGAGGCTGATTCAACAGTAGCTATACGAGAGTTAAATGGAGAACATATCATGTAGTTTATGTCATAAAAATTTGAGCTTCTATCTCCATATAGAACTCTAGATATGGCAGTTTTGGTGAACATGAAAATAAAAATCAGATTTTGGAAATTAAAGTATAATAGTATTATATAAGCACTCAAGTAAATATAGTATAAAACGTGAATTAAAACCCACTAACTTATATAATACATTTATATAAATATGTATAAGGATAAATAAATGGACATTTTATAAAAATGTGTAGAAATTGATAACCTATGAATCTATGAAGTGGGTTGATGTTTTCTAGTGAGAGAAACTAGAGAGAGAAAGTGAGAGAAATATATGGATGATTTTATTACTATGAAAATGTGAATGAAACAACAACCAACCCCTTTCCTTAGTGGAAAGGGGTATTTATAATCCAAGCTAAACATTGGGCTTGGGCCGGTCCATGACAAGCCCATGGACCGGTTCTTACTTAAGTTAATAAGCAAATAACAACTAATTACTAACTACGAGCTATTACAACATAAATCATATTGTGGAGCGACCGATACTTTTAATATACGTTAAAACGTATTTCTAACAATCTCCCCCTAAGGGAGGTCACTCCACGTTACAAAGTTCTAAACCTAGCATACTATACTAAGTCTTCGTTCTTTAGCTCGTAGTCTTTTCTTCTTTTCTTTCTTTTGTTGTGAATATGTTGATTTGATCTTTTTGGCTTTGACTTGAGAGCATTGTTCTTTGGCCTTTCACGTGTGATCTTTGCCTTTCTTGTGAACTTTGCCTCCTTGTGACTTCATGTTCCACACACTTACGTCTTTTTGTTGAATTCTCGAAAGCTTCAGAGTTTGGTACAGCGGAAGACTTTATCTTGTACTTTCTTGAATTTTTGCTGAACTTTATTGCAAAAGACATAAGCATGTGGGAACGACTTTTACAGGTACACCGCAACACCACCGTCTTCACTGGTACACAGCAACGCCACCGTCTTCAACAGGTACACAGCAACGACACGAATAAAATGGCTTTGAACATTTTATTCTAATTCGGTAGCATTTTACCTCCGGTCGGTGAAGACCGTTGGACGATATTAGATATCGTACCCGTGACGGATAGTTTCAATTAAGTAACTTCCTGACAGGATTTCGCGGGTAAACCCATTCTCTTTATTCGACCGTCCAAAGCTGACTGCGAACATAAAGAGTGAATCACTTGGATAAATTATCCTTGTGATTAAAAGCCGTCAATTCATGAAACCTGGAACAAGTGAATTTCAATTAAGATTTTCACCATCGTTGCTTTCCAGTTGTCACGAGCTCAATTCATAAAGAATCTTGCGCGTTACCTACCAAGTGCTGTTTGATGTTGACACTAGAAGGATTTCCACTCGTCACTGTGGTCAATAAAGAGTCACTCTGAGTGTTCTGGCAAGATCATATGATAATGCGAAGAGGCCTGGAACGAGTTTAAGTTCAATTAAGAATTAAACCACCGTTACCTTCCAGTTTTTCACAAGATTGGTTCTAAAAGAACCGCACGTGTAACCTACCATGAGCTTGTTTGATGTTGACTCAAGCAGGATTTCCATCTTCATTGTAATACTTGCGTATTACTCGGATGTTCTGGCAATATTACAGGAATACTGCGTAGGACTCATGAAAATCTCTTACTTTTCACAGTGTGTGAGAAAGCAAGGAATAAATGGAAAGTGTCCTAATGAGACTTTTGATGATCTCTTGGCTCTAGACTCGATTGTGCGTTTTGATTTAGTGAGCGATGGCTGGAGAGGAGTGCCACCTTTTCAATACCAGTCTATTCGGAGTGAATAAACCAATAGATAACGTGTTGATCTCCGTGTGATTAAAACAAATACCTTTTGAGAGATATTTGAGTTAGCTGGGGAAGGGTTGTGCATTGCATCACTGGGTCCATGATGTCTTTCTTCAATACCGAGAATCATTAGCAAAAATGACCTCAATAGCATATGTATTGACCCGGTTTCTGCCTAAAGTTGTAAGGAGGGCTTCTTTCTTTACACCCTTTATCTTTACATTTCTTTTTCATTCTTCAACCCCTTCAATGCTTACCAATACGTCATCACTAGCACCTTGTTGTGATTGTTCCAGTGCTAGCTTAAGTACTTGGTCGGCATTCAGCTACGTTCACATTCTTTCTCCATCTTTCCTAGGACTTCTAATTCTAACTAGGGAATTGTCCTTGGGAAGATTCCATCGGCTCTGATGAATCATTGGACTAAACCTATTCCTACCACCCTTTTGTCACCACATCCGTCGTGAATTAAGCGTGTTTTGGGAAGGAATTGCCACCATGAAAAATCATTGAAAATCACCTAAAGTACTTGTGATATTGAAATCAAAAGTTTTGTACCTTAGGTGTTCTGTTCATCAAAAACGCTCCCCCTTAACACGTGCTTTACACATATTAAGTTGGATAATCTTTAAGTCTTTTTCATTTTAGCCAAGTATCATTTAAATCTCCTTAATCCCATTTTCTCCCCTTATCCAAAATGTTAACCATTAATATTTGGGATATTGAATGGATTAACCGGTCTTTGGGTAAAAATGAAATTGTTGTTTGGCCATAGAACAAATGATTGCTCCCCCTTAAGTTAATAAGGGGTAGTTGTAGTGCTTTAGTATGATATATTTTGAAAGATTTAGAATCTCGTGAGAAATTCTTGAAAAATTATCATACCTTAACACTACAACAAGCCATTAAAGCACATTATTCACAAATATACATATTCACAAATAATACCAATATAGAGTGACCTGAAATGTACGACCCTTCAGATGGATCGTTGCAGTGTCCTGTAGTGCACTCCATATGGTCTACCACCCACGAATCTTTCCAAGCTCCTCATCAACCTACGTTCACGGAGCTTTTGATCGATCTTTTTGATCACGTACTTCGCCATCTGCCGGTAACCTTGATGCCAATCCTCCGTCATTTCTGGCAAAGTCTTACCCGAGTTCAGATGCTCCAACTTTCCTCTGACTTGTATAAGAGTTCCATCACTATACTTGTGAAGCTCCCCCACCCTCATAAACTTCATCAAACCTCGACTGTTCAAGTAGAAAATGCCGTAATTCAGCACAGAAATGCCGGTATAGGGACATCTTGCTACATGTTGAGGTAACACCTGGTTCACAGGACGGGTTAAATTGAGCCTCCTCTGATAGCTTTCGACTCCCAACTGTAGATCTTCAACTCGTGTCTTGATGACAACGCTTCGTGTGAACATACGAAGTGCTGTATTCAACGCAATCAGGTCTTCACGAGGAATATGTGTCAGTTGATCTCTGGTTATCAGAAGCAGCATATCTTCGATATCCTCAAGGCGAATGATGGAAAAATCTCCCTGCTGGATTCTGTATTCCCTGTCATCCTCCCTTTTCAAGCGAATCTCCGTCACATGATAATAGCCGTTCTTGGCTTCTGTTTTCATCCTTAAAATGCTGGAGATGCGGATATCGGATCTAACTGAGCTTCCAGAATTGACTAGGCAGCAACCTCTGTACGCCCTTCTGACTCGTTCGTCCCAATGAGATGCACCTATGACAGCATACATATCATAATTACGATTTATCTTAGGGACCCAGAGTCGGTTTACCTTTTCCTCGATAAAGGGTATTGTCCCCCAGTTGGCAGCTTTAAGCAAGGTCAGGGATGTTGCGTACTTTGATGACCCCTTCAGTAGATACACCAGATCATTGGTGACAAAGAAGTCAAGAGCAATCTGATTATCTTGATCCATTGGAGGTGGAGCTCTTTCTGATTCATGAAGACCTGGCCGTTGAACGGTTTTCAGAGCCTTCAGGATCTCCTCGGCATAATATTCGAACTCCATTTGGGTCAACCGGGTTTTGGCACGAAGTCTTTTATCCTTCAGTACTTTCTTCACCAATGATGGAGTAACCGTAGTCTTATACTCATGAGCAAGAAATGCACATAAGTCAATCGGACTTCGGATACGAAGGTACAAGACTTCTTTGTCGGCGTCGGTGATCGGATCATACTGCGCCGCTGCCGTGATCCAAGCCTGTGGTGGAGCAGTCTCGTCGATTTCCAACGTGTCCTCCCAGTTCCTTGTGCTTGGTTCAGGTATAGTAGATTGTGGGTTTTGTTGCTGAGGAGTGGAGACGTGAACATCTGCTTGTTCAGATAATTAATATATACGTTAAAACGTATTTCTAACAAAATGATAGTTTGATAAGTTTTATAAGTTATAAAACTATAAATATGATTTTTATGACTTTTTCGGCTATTGCCGTAAAATTAACGTTTTTCGCCAATTAAAACTTAGACGATCAAACCCGTCTAATGTATAGTTTTTAAAACTCATATACTGATATATAAACATATATAACAAGTAAAAACCGATAAAACACGAACTATAAAACATACGGACATTAACGGGCTAAGTTAACGTTATTAGACTAATAATACAACAAAATGGGCTAAAACACTTATAAACTTATTTATTGGGCTTAACCCATTTGGGCCCAACATGTAAAGTATAAATACTGATAATACAAGTATGAAATGGATTAATACAAGTTAATGAACTTATAATAGGCTTATTGGACCTAAAACACGTAAATAGGTAAAACTAGTAAACTAGTAAGAAGTTACCAATACGTAAACACTAAAATGAGTAAAAGAGAGTATGTAAACTAATACAAGGCTTTTGCCTATATAAAAATTAAAGTTCGTTGAAGTGTGTCTAATCGAATTGATCTAGGTTTTCTATGTGACTCAGTTTTATTTTGGTGGAAACAAATATTTTTGGTTTGTTTTTAAATTTAAATGTGCAAAGACATAAAAGTAAATGTCGTTGAAAGTAAAGTGGCGTTAAAGTAAAGTGCGTGAAAATAAATCTAAGTCTAATTAAAAGAAAGTGTGCAATATTTAAAAACGTGACAGGAAGTAAAATGATTAAATGACTAAAAATAAAAGCGTGACGAGAATTAAAGTTAGACAAGTATTAAAAACTTAAGCTAAAAATTAAACAAGTCAAAATAAGAGAAATCGAATATTGGAATGGACTTGGTCGGAATGCAGATCGGAACCCACGATCGGAATAGCTGTCACCTATTGATCGGAATGATCCAATAAACACCTCAATCGGAATATAGTATAGAACACCGATCGGAATACTTGTCACTTGCACACAATCGGAATACTCAACTAATTCTGATCGGAATACCAAGAAACTCCCCCAATCGGAATATGAAACCCTTTTCAGATTGGTACCGATCGGAATGTAACTCCCTCTTCCGATTGTTACGATCGGAAAACGGGGAAAAGTACCAAAAATAAGCTTAACAATTAAGCTATAATCCTAATAAGCTCAAGTCTAAATTCTAAGGTGGAACCGTGTGAAAATAAGCTAACAAACTGAAAGTTAACAACTTTTAAACACGAAAAAGATAAACTTTAAGAAAAACAACTTTTTATATAAAAATAATTTTTGTAAAAACTATTTAAACTTGAAAATAAATCAAATAAGCTATGAAAATAAGAGATTTAAAACAATCAAAAGCATAAAAATCAAATCTTTAACAAATCAACAAATTAAAAATCGTGCAAGAAGATTAACAAGATAAAGTAAAGGTGCAAGAAATTTAAGAAACACTTACTTGAAATTAAAGGTAATTAAAGGTGCAAAACATGTATTTAAATGTGCAAGTAATTAAAGGTGCATAAAATAAAGTGGAAGAATGGTTTGTCAAGCCACCAACAAGAGGAAAATGAAAATGATCTAATCTATATATAGGGGAGATTAAGGCTTGCTTAGGAAGCTTCCTTTATTGCATGCTTAGTCCCTCCTTCTTTAATCTTCTTTTAATTGCACCATTAGTCCCTTTCTTCTAATCTTCTTTAAACTTGGATTTAAAGGACTTTTGGCTTCGGGATTTCTTTGAACTCGTCTTTAAATTCTTCAATAAAATAGACTTGAGTTTCTCGACTTTTGATAAACTTCCGTCTTTTGACTTTTTCTTCGATAAATCTTCAGAATTGGTCTTGGACTTCCGTTCTTTTTGCACTCTCGACTTCTTGACTTCGTCTTTCGTCTTTTTCTTCAATAAAAGTCCGTAAATTCCCGTGAATTCCCGTGTTTTCTCCACTTTTCACCTTTTCGTCCTAAAACACAACAAAAACACAAACCACGCATAATTCCGACATAAAAGACATAAAATACACGTTTTGGTCCGGTTTTTATTATAATTAAGTGGTAGAAAAGATGTGTGTTTAGACACATATCAAATCCCCTACACTTGACCATTGCAATGTCCTCATGCAATGCATTAGTTACAAAGCAAGTTTACATTTTTCATCACAATCAATCCACGTTGGCCTTTATTAAAGAGATAGAAACTACGAATATTCAAAGTAAAGAAATCAAAAGCATACCTTGGGTTTTGAAAATGTCATGAATATTCATCATCCTCAACTTTTCACTTTCTCCAAACCAAGCTTAAAAACGAGATCATTGCTATTATAAGTTAGTAGACCAACACGAACTCATGTGGGCCAATTATTTACTTAGACTCCCTTATTCCTATGGGTATCTCTTATATTTATTATTTGTCTTGAATGATCACGAAGATGCATTGTTTGACTTATTTCGATAATTATTAAGTCTGAAAATAAAGTGCACGATTTAATCAATAGTTAGCTAAAGGACCAAATCTTTTAAAACTGCTTCTCGGGACCTCATAAAGTTCATATCTTGGCATAACTTGTTTCGCGATTTGAGACCTTTCTCGGACCGATATTTGGCAGCGACTTCATACTTCAAACCTTGAGAGACGTTCATGAAATAATGGTCTTCTCTTCATATAGGAATTTCTTCACTTGAAGCTTTGAGAGATTCATACTTGGACCACGACTTCTTCATTTTTCTCCAATCTTTATTTTGGACTTTGATATACAACGATCCGCCTCCTTTTATGACTTGGATCTATTTATCCTCATACCTTGTTAGGGTCTTTTCGGATACACTTCTCCATGACTTTTGGGAGTTTTTGCTTTACGTCGTGTGTCTCGATCCTTCATATTGATTTTCGATAAATGATTCTTCACATCACTTTGGATCTTTCGCAACAAAACATAGCCCTCATGCCTTGTTAGGGCCTTTTCGGACTCGCCAATCTTCGCGTCCCGCTTCAATAAGTTATGCCTTGGCTATGAACTCTAATCCATACTGAGCAACTTTTAAACGATCTGGGGCTAGAAGCTAAGTAACCTTTCAAATCGTACAACCTTATTTATTAGCAGATAAATTTATTAGCAAGCGATGGGAGAATAGGCTTATAATTAACTCACATAAATTCACGAAAGAATACCGGACTTATAATTGGCTCTATCATCTCTCGTTCTCCACAGTTTAAAATCTCAAGTAATGAGACTCGTGGATACTTAGCCTATTAAATCAAAGTTTTGGGTTTTCGAGTCGCCTATAGGATCTTGCAAATTCTTAGACTTTTTCAAGTTTAGAAATCGCATCTTAAAGTTCCCTTGATAAACGACTCTCTAGGATCAATTATAGGAACTTGCGAAAAGTTCTTGTTCTTAACCCGTGAGAGTTAAGACTTTCGCGTTTTATAGCTCCCTATATAAAAGCCTAGCAAAACTTGACTTAAACACGTTAAGGATACTAGCTAGAGTAAACTCGGGTTGAGTCAAAATATTCACAACGTTTGAAAATTAAAACCACTTATTAAACATTTATTCTAACAAAGAAAGAAAATAACTATACAAAAGAAAAACTAATAGGCCAAAATAGATCAAAAATTTTTGAAAAATGTCGAAAAATTGATTTTCCGGTTAAAATGAGGACAAATACAAGGAAAAGACCACTTAACTTCGATAGAAGTCTCCCCTACACTTAAGATAAACATTTTCCTCAATGTTTAAGCATGTGGGAGTAAACTCCCCTACACTTAGGACATTGTGCACGTTGTTTAAATCTCGCTAAGGAAAAGACAACTAAAGAGATTCCTATTTTAATATTGAGAAAATATAAAATAGTGAATCGAAAAGAGTTTAGGATAAAACCGGGTAAAAGTAGAACACGGAGTCACGGGTCGTCAAGAATCAGCAAGAGTGGATCATTGAAGCTCGAATCCCTGATTAAGAAGTGAGGAGAGGAAATAGCAATCCAAAGGGTCCCCCTACACTTATGATAAAGAAAGCGGAAAGATAGATGCATGGGTTGCCTCCCAAGAAGCGCTTGGTTTTTGTTAACCGAGTCGTTAGCCTGACTCGACCTTGATCATCAACAGAAGAAGCATGAAACATATCCACCAGGATCAAAGACATAGTTTTCATCCATCAATAAGCAAGAACTTAATGCGAACAAGGCAAGCTTAAAGAGAAATGGCAGGGTTCCCTTAAGCAATGACAGAGTATGGTGGAAGCAAGGTTGGTGCAGTGCAAGCATGTCTTCAATAGTTCCAAAGATTTTTCCTTTTATTTCATCAGGTTGATACTGAGATGGCTTAAAGACTCCAATACCGGGATCGAACACCTTTTCCTTCAGGGGAAAATAGCACTCAGGCTCAGCCGAGTGTGAAGAAGATCCGCAAAGAAGCACAACCTCGTCCTCAGAAGTGGGACAAAGAGGTGTCAAATCATAAGTGCAACGGATTTCGGTGTCAACCGGTCTCTTCTCCTTTGACAAAATGCTCTTCAAATCCATAGTAGGATCAAGACGATAATCTTCAAAGTCCAAAGGAGGAGCATCACTCTCATGAGGGAAGTATGTGTTAAGAAATTCAGAGAAATCTTCCTCAAATGAGTAATCGTCCAAAGTAGGATCGAGTGATGGCGGAGGATCTTCATCATGTGAAGAATCGCTCGAAAGAGTATCGGCCTCATCAAAATCATCGAAAGTGGGCAGCTCGGGATACTCAGAAGTATAATCAAAATCATCCGAATCTGAGCTAGAATCATCATCATCATAAGCATCAAAGACCGGTGACGAATCGTAAATGGGAGAAGCTTCGAAAGTAGGGAGAGAATCATCCACATCATTATGAAAAGGTGGATTATCGATGCAAGAGTCGAATAGAGGATTGTCGTAGACGGTAAAGTCATCGAGCACATTAATCATATTCACTGATTCTCGGCCTCCAAAAGTTGTACTAGTAAGCTTCCCCATTTTGAAAACTTGTGCATCATCCCCGACTCTTAAGATTAACTCACCTTCGGCAACATCCACTAAAGCTCGTCCGGTTCTCAAGAATGGCCGACCAAGTATTAAAGGAATACGAGGGTCCATTTCATAATCAACTACGACAAAATCGACCGGGAAAGTAAATGCGCCAACTTTAATGAACACGTCTTCGGCTATACCAACGGGGTAAGCGAGAGTGCGATTTGCAAGTTCAAGAGTCATCTTTGTTGGAGTGAGGTCGGGCAATGATAGTGTTTTCCAAACACTCAAAGGCATCAAATTAATACTAGCCCCGAGATCAGCAAGGGCAGTAAATTCTTCAGTTTTGTTGAACACGCAAGGCAACACAAAACGACCGGGATCTCCAAGTTTTTCCGGAAGTTCTTTAAGAATAACTGCAGAGCAGTTTTCATTTAAGCGTGTGTTGGCGAGTTCAATCAGCTTCTCCTTCTTGTTAAGCAATTCCTTAAATGCTTTAACAAATTTGGGCATGTGGACAAGTGCTTCAAGAAAGCTAATGTTGAAGTTCATTTGAGAAATCATCTTGATATAGCTAGTCACTTGAGCGTCCTCCGTGTTTAGCATTTTGTTCTTGCCCAAACGAGAGGGATAAGGGATATTAGGTTTGGGTGGTGAAGGAGCAGGTGTAGTAGGTAAAGGTTGAGATGTTGAAGGATCATTAGTGGGAACTTCATCACGTCGAGGCGGAGACGGTAATGGTGCACTAATACTAGGTATAGGAGGAGTAGGGATACATGGTGGTGGAGGAGGTGTAGATGATGGGGGTGGGATTGGTGGTCCTATGATGGTAACTCCACTACGAGTAGTAATAGCACTCACATTGGCTCGCGGATTAGTGACGGTGTTTGAAGGTAGAGAACTTGAAGTAGAAGGTTGAGCAGGGGGCAAGAAACTAGCAAGCATATTCTTCAAATCATTGGTTTGATTGCTGAAGGAGGATTGAATATCATTTCGAAGCTCGGATCTTATCTCATTTCCTTGCTTTGTGATATCTCCTTTAAGATTAATAATTTGGCTCTGCAGATTCTTGATTTGCTCACCTTGGGTTCTCATGATGGCCTCAACATCCGGATTACTGGGTGGGTTTTGTTGGGCGGGTGGGTGATAAGGATTAGAAGCTCTTGGTGGGATTTGGTTGCTTCTAGTGTAGTTGTTGGCGGGGTTTTGGTTTTGAGGAGAAAAACCGGGTGAAAGGTAATTGTTGGAACGATAGCTCAGCAGATTTCTATCCCCTTGTTGTCTAGCTTGGTAATTTTCCGGTGAATAATTACCGTAAGCAGCATGCACATTTTCCGGATTTCCTTGTGTCGAAGGACAATCGGTGTATGAGTGAGGACCGCCACATGTTTCACAAGGATTAGCAACCGCTTTAACTTGTTGTTGTTGTTGGTTTGAAGCGAGAAGCGTAATACTTTTGCTCATTTCGGCCATCATGCGGGTGAGTTCGGTCATCTTAGGGTTTGCTGAGGTTGAGGAAACATTGACTCTCGGGTTGTTCCTTGAAGATGCAGAGGAATCCCAGTTCTTATGATGAGTAGTCATGTTTTCAATTAACTCTCTACACTCCTCGGGTCTCCTTTTCATGAATGTGCCACCGGCGGCTGCATTGATCGTATCACGATCTCGAAAAGTCAATCCGTTGTAGAAAGTATCAATCAATGTGACGGGAAGCATGTTGTGGTTTGGACAACGGTCGATCAAGACATTATATCTCTCCCAAGCGTCAAAAAGAGATTCATCAGGGTCTTGCATGAAACCGCTGATCTGATTGCGAAGGCTAGTGACCATGGATGGTGGAAAGTAGCGCGATAGAAAGCGTTGAGTCATATCATCCCAAGTGTGAATAGAATTCTTCGGGAGACGATCAAACCATTTCTCGGCATGATGTAATAGAGTGTGTGGAAAGAGTTGTAGGCGAAGTTCATCCATTGTGGCACCAGCCAACTTCATGCTCTGGGTGATAGTAATGAACTTGTCGAGGTGTTTGTTGGCATCATCATCAGGCAATCCTCTAAATGGGTTTGTTTGTACTTGCTGAATCATGTGGTGCTTCAACGAAAACTCAGGAGCGTTGATTTGCATCGGCGCAATCGGTCCTCCTCGTCCAAACATGGTTGGTTGACAAAGTTCCTCCATGGTCCGAAGATCGGGCTGTGGAAGAACATTGTTGTTATTATTATTATTCAGGTTCGGTGGAATGTTGTTGTTGTTAACACCTGTCATATCTAAATCTTCTTGAGGCTCGGGCTCGTGATAATTAGAAGATCTAGTACGCATACACCTGAAAATGCAAAAGAAAACAAAACCAAACACAAAGACAATATATATACACAATAAAGATAAAATCTTTTTGGATTTTTGAAATTTTTAATTTTTATGGTTTTTTATCAATTTTTAATTTTTTATGATTTTTTGAATTTTTTATGCAAGAAAAATAACACTCACAAGTGAGCGGATCCCAAAAAGCAACGTGTCTCTCACAGAAAACGGTTGATCTTAACGAAAAGAGCCGGCGGCGGCGCCATTTAATACAAGGCTTTTGCCTATATAAAAATTAAAGTTCGTTGAAGTGTGTCTAATCGAATTGATCTAGGTTTTCTATGTGACTCAGTTTTATTTTGGTGGAAACAAATATTTTTGGTTTGTTTTTAAATTTAAATGTGCAAAGACTTAAAAGTAAATGTCGTTGAAAGTAAAGTGGCGTTAAAGTAAAGTGCGGGAAAATAAATCTAAGTCTAATTAAAAGAAAGTGTGCAATATTTAAAAACGTGACAGGAAGTAAAATGATTAAATGACTAAAAATAAAAGCGTGACGAGAATTAAAGTTAGACAAGTATTAAAAACTTAAGCTAAAAATTAAACAAGTCAAAATAAGAGAAATCACCCTCCAATCGGAATATATTCCGATCACCTTGATCGGAATATTGGAATGGACTTGGTCGGAATGCAGATCGGAACCCACGATCGGAATAGCTGTCACCTATTGATCGGAATGATCCAATAAACACCTCAATCGGAATATAGTATAGAACACCGATCGGAATACTTGTCACTTGCACACAATCGGAATACTCAACTAATTCTGATCGGAATACCAAGAAACTCCCCCAATCGGAATATGAAACCCTTTTCAGATTGGTACCGATCGGAATGTAACTCCCTCTTCCGATTGTTACGATCGGAAAACGGGGAAAAGTACCAAAAATAAGCTTAACAATTAAGCTATAATCCTAATAAGCTCAAGTCTAAATTCTAAGGTGGAACCGTGCGAAAATAAGCTAACAAACTGAAAGTTAACAACTTTTAAACACGAAAAAGATAAACTTTAAGAAAAACAACTTTTTATATAAAAATAATTTTTGTAAAAACTATTTAAACTTGAAAATAAATCAAATAAGCTATGAAAATAAGAGATTTAAAACAATCAAAAGCATAAAAATCAAATCTTTAACAAATCAACAAATTAAAAATCGTGCAAGAAGATTAACAAGATAAAGTAAAGGTGCAAGAAATTTAAGAAACACTTACTTGAAATTAAAGGTAATTAAAGGTGCAAAACATGTATTTAAATGTGCAAGTAATTAAAGGTGCATAAAATAAAGTGGAAGAATGGTTTGTCAAGCCACCAACAAGAGGAAAATGAAAATGATCTAATCTATATATATGGGAGATTAAGGCTTGCTTAGGAAGCTTCCTTAATTGCATGCTTAGTCCCTCCTTCTTTAATCTTCTTTTAATTGTACCATTAGTCCCTTTCTTCTAATCTTCTTTAAACTTGGATTTAAAGGACTTTTGGCTTCGGGATTTCTTTGAACTCGTCTTTAAATTCTTCAATAAAATAGACTTGAGTTTCTCGACTTTTGATAAACTTCCGTCTTTTGACTTTTTCTTTGATAAATCTTCAGAATTGGTCTTGGACTTCCGTTCTTTTTGCACTCTCGACTTCTTGACTTCGTCTTTCATCTTTTTCTTCAATAAAAGTCCGTAAATGCCCGTGAATTCCCGTGTTTTCTCCACTTTTCACCTTTTCGTCCTAAACACAACAAAAACACAAACCACGCATAATTCTGACATAAAAGACATAAAATACACGTTTTGGTCCGGTTTTTATTGTAATTAAGTGGTAGAAAAGATGTGTGTTTAGACACATATCATAAACCCACTTGATCATCATATATATAAAATAATCATATGTATACATAATTGTTATTTTTATAAAGTCATTGGACATGAGTCTAAGACGAGTATTATTTGTCTAGGTTTCCGTGATTGAAGCACGTACTGTACGTCCGAATTGCGATAACCCGCCTTTCCACATCAACGTGAGTTCATAGCCTCGCACTCTTTTAAATGTTTTTATAAATGTTTTTTAAACCCGCGAGGAAGATAACATGTTAGTTTTTATAAAATAGGACACCATTTGTCCCGATTGCTTGTTTATTGATTTGGACCCGAATGATTATATAACCCGATGAATGATTATATGACCCGATGAATGATTAAATGACCCGATAGATGAAATAAAATGGATTATTAAAGTTAGGTTATGTCACTAAAAGTCCCATTAGCATGAATTGTGAACTACCGGGATTTGGTAGACGCTTATGCATATAATAGTACTATTTGGGGACGATCACCCCAGTTCGTGCCTTGACGATTGATCCCCGTCGTGCCACATTGATTGGTAAGCGAATTTATTTATGAGAAGATTTCCATAGCGTGACCTTTGTGACGACACGCTAATTTAGATGGGCAAATTGAGTACCGGGCTAGCTACCCGTTGTTTGGTTTAGTAAGGTAACAATGTTATGCGGCTTATAATAATCCAATTAACGAAATACTACTATACGCTCCAAATTACGATGTATTGCCTGACTAGCAATTACGATGTTTATCGGAATGATCCAATAAACACCTCAATCGGAATATAGTATAGAACACCGATCGGAATACTTGTCACTTGCACACAATCGGAATACTCAACTAATTCTGATCGGAATACCAAGAAAATCCCCCAATCGAAATATGAAACCCTTTTCAGATTGGTACCGATCGGAATGTAACTCCCTCTTCCGATTGTTACGATCGGAAAACGGGGAAAAGTACCAAAAATAAGCTTAACAATTAAGCTATAATCCTAATAAGCTCAAGTCTAAATTCTAAGGTGGAACCGTGCGAAAATAAGCTAACAAACTGAAAGTTAACAACTTTTAAACACGAAAAAGATAAACTTTAAGAAAAACAACTTTTTATATAAAAATAATTTTTGTAAAAACTATTTAAACTTGAAAATAAATCAAATAAGCTATGAAAATAAGAGATTTAAAACAATCAAAAGCATAAAAATCAAATCTTTAACAAATCAACAAATTAAAAATCGTGCAAGAAGATTAACAAGATAAAGTAAAGGTGCAAGAAATTTAAGAAACACTTACTTGAAATTAAAGGTAATTAAAGGTGCAAAACATGTATTTAAATGTGCAAGTAATTAAAGGTGCATAAAATAAAGTGGAAGAATGGTTTGTCAAGCCACCAACAAGAGGAAAATGAAAATGATCTAATCTATATATAGGGGAGATTAAGGCTTGCTTAGGAAGCTTCCTTAATTGCATGCTTAGTCCCTCCTTCTTTAATCTTCTTTTAATTGCACCATTAGTCCCTTTCTTCTAATCTTCTTTAAACTTGGATTTAAAGGACTTTTGGCTTCGGGATTTCTTTGAACTCGTCTTTAAATTCTTCAATAAAATAGACTTGAGTTTCTCGACTTTTGATAAACTTCCGTCTTTTGACTTTTTCTTCGATAAATCTTCAGAATTGGTCTTGGACTTCCGTTCTTTTTGCACTCTCAACTTCTTGACTTCGTCTTTCATCTTTTTCTTCAATAAAAGTCCGTAAATGCCCGTGAATTCCCGTGTTTTCTCCACTTTTCACCTTTTCGTCCTAAACACAACAAAAACACAAACCACGCATAATTCTGACATAAAAGACATAAAATACACGTTTTGGTCCGGTTTTTATTGTAATTAAGTGGTAGAAAAGATGTGTGTTTAGACACATATCATAAACCCACTTGATCATCATATATATAAAATAATCATATGTATACATAATTGTTATTTTTATAAAGTCATTGGACATGAGTCTAAGACGAGTATTATTTGTCTAGGTTTCCGTGATTGAAGCACGTACTGTACGTCTGAATTGCCGATAACCCGCCTTTCCACATCAACGTGAGTTCATAGCCTCGCACTCTTTTAAATGTTTTTATAAATGTTTTTTAAACCCGCGAGGAAGATAACATGTTAGTTTTTATAAAATAGGACACCATTTGTCCCGATTGCTTGTTTATTGATTTGGACCCGAATGATTATATAACCCGATGAATGATTATATGACCCGATGAATGATTAAATGACCCGATAGATGAAATAAAATGGATTATTAAAGTTAGGTTATGTCACTAAAAGTCCCATTAGCATGAATTGTGAACTACCGGGATTTGGTAGACGCTTATGCATATAATAGTACTATTTGGGGACGATCACCCCAGTTCGTGCCTTGACGATTGATCCCCGTCGTGCCACATTGATTGGTAAGCGAATTTATTTATGAGAAGATTTCCATAGCGTGACCTTTGTGACGACACGCTAATTTAGATGGGCAAATTGAGTATCGGGCTAGCTACCCGTTGTTTGGTTTAGTAAGGTAACAATGTTATGCGGCTTATAATAATCCAATTAACGAAATACTACTATACGCTCCAAATTACGATGTATTGCCTGACTAGCAATACGGGGTCATACTATTGATATTATGTTCGTGTTTTGATTTTTCATAACCATATTCATATAATGGTTTTTATTTAACTTTATACAACGTCATAAGACGTATTGTATGATGTTCTTACGACATTGGCTCGTATAATAATTTTTAAGGCAAATGCCTATATTATGATTTTCAATAAGGATTTGTTTAAAAATGACTTTGTCTATTTTATGGCCTATTACAATGATTTGTACGAAATGATTTTTGGTAATAATTTTATACCAAAGTTATATTGATTGAATTTATTAAACTCTATGAATTCACTCGGCGTTATCGCTGACCCTTTTCTTTTAACATGTTTTATCTCAGGTACTTGAAGGTAATTCTCGGGAAGACAACAAGAATTCATGGCCCGCACTTAAACAATAATTTCCATTCAAATGCTTTGTAAAACTTTGTATGAAATAATATGACTTGGGACCTATGTAACTTTGATATTTATGAATGGAAATTCTTTATTAATAAAACGACACGATTTTTATGCGTTGTCTATGATGTGAGTAATGTGCTATCCCGTAACACCGACGAGTCTTCCGCTGTATTGAGTTGTATAAATTTGGGGGTGTTACAGTTTGGTACCAGAGCTCTCGTAATAGAGAACGAAAGATATTTAAAACCAAGGTTTTGAATAAAATATTTCAAAATCTTTTAACTATAAACATTTTTCACAAAATGACTAAAAATATTTTGACTATAACGGTGCCGAAGAATTCCCGAGTTACCGACAAGGCCAGACTGAGAAGTGTTATTTTAATATATATATAAATTGGATTATATATATATGATGTAATTTTATTACATGATTGTTTGATGATTATTTTGATATTTATACGAGGTATTTATACGACGTAGATTGTCATAAGGAACCCTAAATCCCTTAGTAAATTAATCAAAGCTATTCTTGTAGGAATTCTATCTATCCTAGATCTAAACCAAGTTGTGGATATTTATGATCCCAACAAATGGTTGATATTCGTAGAAATGTAGACATTAGTTGATTGTGATATTGAAAAAGAATTGGCGAGATTAAAACTGATATCGATATCATGACGATCTTTCCTTATAGAGTGGAGTTTGACAAAACATTACCACCTAGAAAGATGTTATATGATTCGTTTTCGTCCAATTCTTAAATTGAAATCGAAAGGGTGAATGTTACACTTGAGGCTGTCATTGGAACCATTACCCAAAAGCCTCATGCCACTAGTACCTTTCCGAGAAGTCTAATTGAATGATCGAGTCATTTATACTAGTGACTCATTTGATAACTATTGATGAAAGAGATATAGGATTGGAAATTAAGTGTTGTTCATATCGAACTTTTATTTCACTTTGAAGGTCTAAGAATAAGGTTGAAAGTATTGGAGAATGAGGTAGGATATCGCCTTGAGTATAAAATTGGTTGAAACTTGAATAAAGTAAAATTTAACTTGTATGGAATACGAAATTGTTAAGAGGAAGTCATTAAGTTATGTGATTGAATTATAAGGTTTTAATTGATTGTAGATTCGTGTTAAGGGTTGTTCCTAGGCCATTGTCCAATGACGAGGATGCCCAGTGTCCAAGAAATAAATTGAAGAAATTTTCTTCTGAATTGGGACCGATGGATCTTCCGGGACATGTGGAACACCTAATGACTCTTGTAGATTAGTATTCATTGTGGTATCTTTTAAAAATCCCTAACTTAACTGAGACATCAGTTGGTAGGATGAGTTCTGAGAATTGTATTACATAGTGACACGTAATGTGTTACGGTACAATTTTGACTTGTTTGTGATTAATGAAAAAGACTACCTTTGATTGCTAAATCTTACATGTATCGATGTTATCTATCTTTTATTGCTTCATCCTAATGTTCGCATTAGTGATGCAACCAATGAACAAGTACTCATCTTGAATTGAGTTACGTTGTCGATTATTCTTTTGAGTGCCATCGAGATCATGAACCTCATGATTATATGGCTAAAGATCATTTCCTTGCATATTGTAGTTAGTTCTTGGTGAACAACTTTTCATCACTCTTTTGCAGATCACTCATTATTTTTATAAGTTAAAACAGTATTCCTTGAGAAAAATTGAATTCTCATCACTAAAAGGATTATTCAAAATGAGATTTATAAGTAATCGTTATCAAATGAAGTTGTTTATAAAACACCTTGGAAAACTTAATTGTTTTCATAACGAAGAAAATCCTTGTAAATTTATTTTTGATTCTTATTTAAGAGTTAAGCATGAAAATGTTTTTATTATAAACATGATGATAAGATTTTGACGAACTGAGTATTGCATCGTTAATCTTGAAATTGTATATAGTTGCGTGCCTACATATAATTTGGAATGGACCATGCAAGGCTGATTAGTAGTCACCATGAAATTATTAATAAACACTAAATTTTCTTTGAAGATTGTGAAAGATTAAATTTTATGAGATCTGCAAGAAGTGAAAAATAGGGGCATATTGATAGGGACACCTACATATGTGTCTGTAGCATCTATTCTTCTGAGTCGAATTTACTCATCTGTGGAAATTGTCTTATTTGACAATTGACAATTCTTTCTTGTCAAATTATCCCGTAGTGAGATTCTTAGGAAAAGTATCTGATTGCCGAATGTTGATACCCGACTAGATGTATCGACGTTCCTATCAATTCTTTTGATTTGATTTCATTTGAATGACCTAGGTAACGATCCGAGGAGCTTTCGAATGCGTACACAAATTATGAAAACATGGGATATATTCATATTCGTTAAATGTCTTCGTCTGTATCTGATTTGAAATTCTCTCGCGTAGATTATGCGTTAACTTACTCTTTTAAGGACAGTTATGTCTCCTGATATCCTTAAATTTGTGAAAGATTATGAGTTATTATTAGTCTTTTGAGAAGTTCACATCTTATCGACGGCAATAAAACTGGAAAGTTGATAGTGCCAGTAGAATGGATTGATTGATTATGACATGACGACATTGTCTTAATTGATGGGAACTCGAGTAGAATTCCCCAAAAAGATAAGATGTTGATTATCAAAAGTGATCTAAATAATTCTTGATGGATGACCATATCCTGCATTTAGACTTGAAATTATACCATGAATGGTTGTAAATTAGTCATAAATATTATAATCTAGAAAGAACCTATTATGAATTTATTAAAAGATATTTCTGTTATTTGAAACTTTAGTAAGTATTTGTTGATGAATTGCCCAGACTTTTGCCATTCAGGCAAGTTGAATTTGGTATTGATTATATTCCCGGTGCTGCACCTGTGGCTTGTGCACTGTACGTTAGCACCATCTGAATTAAAGGAATTACCGTACAACTGAGAGAGTTGTCGGAGGAAGATTTTATTCTACCGAGCTCGTCATCATGAAGAGCTATGGTGTTATCATTCCTTATATTTATAGATTATTGTGAACTTAGTAAATTGACAATCGAAAATAATATCCATAACTCGAAATGGAAGATTTGTTTGATCATTTACAAGGTTCTAGCGTATGTTTTAAAGATTTGATCCACGACATGGTTATTATCAACTTCGCGTCCGCGAAGAAGATTATCTATTCCAATCACTACATCCGGTACTTGTAATGAATATTATGAGTATCATGTTATGTCGTTTGGATTGACTAATGCACATGTAGCATCCATAAATTCGGTGAATCACGTGTGTAGGCTGTAATTTGATAAATTCATGCTTGTGATCATTAAGGACTATTTGTTTGTTTATAAGAATAAGAATGAGTTAATAGTTATTTATATATTGCCCTGAATTGGCCGAACAATGAAAACCTGTACCTTGAATAATTAATATGTGATTTAAGACTTATTCCTTTATATTAATTGACCGTGTGATTAATAGAAAATGGAATATATTGACTCTTTAAAAATTAAGAGCCCTTTTAAGACTTTGGGTTTTACCAAAAAGAAAGTGCAAATGTGTTTTGACAAATATTTTAACAAAGGATTTTTAAGGGATTATTCCCTTATACACAAATCATTTAACTAAACTCCTGTTTAGGGGTAAATGTTTGTGTATACTTCTAGACATCTTAAGAAGAATTGAGGAAACTATATAATTTATGACTTGAAATTTGAAACGACACTTTTTTCTTTTCAACTAAGAAAATTGTGACCAAACTATAAATAAAGATTTTTCGAGTATTTGCGAATCTCACTAATTATTTTCAATAAATCAATAAAAACCGTGATAATTAAATTCAAATTTATTCTTTTGAACATTTTATATAATTGGCCGAACTAAGAAATTTAAAATTTTTACGTTTACGCTTCATAAAAATTAACTAATTATTATTTAATTACTTGTAATAATTATCGACGCTTTAGACGTCGGATTGAGTAAAACAGATAAAAATAATAGTTGAGACGAAACTGAAACTTAGAAAATATGAAGAAAGAAATTTTGAATTAATACAATCATGATAATTATTCCATCTAGTAAAGTGAACGTAATTACTGACACATTATGTAGAAAATTTAAAGAACCAATTAGTATGTGTTCCTTACTGATGACGGTGTAAAATAAATTGCCGAACGATATAAAAATAAACAATGATTGTAAAAAGGATAATATAGATAATAAAAAGGGGTTCGCGGCTAATGTGAACCATTAGAATTGAGAAGCCAATAGCGTTAAATGTATAAAAGGCCACTTGTGATTATCTAAATATGGAGGATTGTGAGATATAGTTATATTGGAATCTTGTAAGTATAAGTATTCTATTCCTGTCATTTCTGATTTAATGTATCATTATCAGAAGAAGTTGTACTGATGGCAAACTATGAAGGCATACATCGCCTCATACCTTAGTAAACGTCTAACTATTGCAAAGGTCATCATCTGAATTTGAATCGATTTGAGTCATCATCGACAGACTGACCAAATATGCTAATATCATTCCTGTTAATGATAGATTCTTGATGTAGAAATTGACTCTTTTTTATTTAAAGGAGTTGTGTAAACATGGTGTTCCTGTATCGCTCATCTCTATCAAGATCCTCACTTCGCATCGAATTTCTAGAGATTTGCTCAAAAGTCATTGGGAACGAACCTTGGTGAGAGTACTCTTTACCACCCCAAATCAAAGGGACGAGGTAAAGTAACGTTACAAAATACTGTAAGTGCTGTTTTATGTTTGAATGATTGACCTTTGGTAATGAACCGTATAATCGTTTTCTTTTGGAGAGATTATCGTTGATAATCATCGTATTAGGATTGAGATCGAATCTTGTTAGGATCTAAATATTAGAGCATTTGTAAGCCGGAGTTGGGATGAAGACACCCGACATACACCCATTGTGAGTGGGACATGTCTTTTAGGTTTAAGGTTTCCTATGATGGCGAACCTAACCTTACAAAATACTCGACCCGCGAGACCTGAAATGATTGTTGAAATTAGGATCTGATTATTGACTGCCGGTAGTGGGTAGGAGGTTATGTGAATATGAAATGTAGATCTTGAAGTGCCAGATGGGTAGCGAAGTTATGTCAAAAAAAATTTTAACCATGGAAAATGAGTTGATGATCTAGAAGATCATGGGATATAAGTCCCCGTTGTATGGGACCATTGAGATGATGTAAAAGTTGGGATTGAAAGGCATATAAGCTGGATCTACCCTAGGACTTCAAGAGCTGCGTGAATTATGTTTCGTATATCGAACTTGATAAAATATCTATCAAGTGAAAATCTGAATTCTTCTTAATAAAGCTTAGATCGGCGAAAAGTTGCATTCATCAGAAACCCGTGAACATCA
Organism: Glebionis coronaria; assembly: GCA_025667525.1. NCBI lineage: Eukaryota > Viridiplantae > Streptophyta > Magnoliopsida > Asterales > Asteraceae > Glebionis > Glebionis coronaria. The sequence goes on along the minus strand of CM046876.1, from coordinate 288,602,815 downwards.
TGGATAGAGAAAGTAAGTCAACATTAGCCTGATCTTATTCCCGTAGTTATGTTTGATGAAACTCGCGTATTGTAATGAATTACACTTGTGAGAAAGGACCGAATGTGGAGGAAATACCCACATGGCTTTAACTCTATAAGAAGCGAGTAGTAAGATGATCTTTGAGGACAAAGATCCTGTTTAGGGGTAAATGCTGTGACAATCCGTCAATTTATGGTTGATATTTTATTCGCAAGTGTTATTTAAAAACATTATTTTAATGTTATATTATGAACTCACTTATTTTTGGGAAGTAATTTGGATTTACGTCTTGAAGTAGCATCGACTACGTCTAAACCGGAGGATTCTACGTTACGTGCTTACGTTTACATACACCGTCTTTGGTGACAGTCCGACATTTCAGAAAATAAATTTCTCCGTGAATATTATTTTGGAATATTAAATTTGTGTTGGTTCATAAACTCACAAATTTACGAGAAGAGATTAGGACTTACGATTTTAATTTAACGTCCTTTACGATTAAACCGGAAACCTTAGGATTTCGTGTTTACGTTTTCGAACTCCGTTTTTGATGAGACAATTTTTATTAGATTCATTTTTGTGTCGTTGATTCATAATTTATAAAAACGTTTTTCGTAAAACGACCCAAGGACACACAAATCGAGGAAACTAGAATCGAGGAATACCCGTAAATTAGTGGGATGAGACAAGTTTACACTTGCCCCACCCCACTAACATGGGACGGCCAAACCATGGACTCAACACATGAGGTGTCAAGTTTACAAGCTTACTAGCAACACTTGTTGCTAAAGCTTAACTTGTAAGCTTACACTTACCTCAAAACAAGAAAACCAAAACCATTTCTCCATTTCACACATGCAAACCACTAAACACTCTCCTCCCACTCTCTAAAATTAGTCCCAAACTCATCCAAAACAACCCCCATTTGATCAATTTCAACCATGAAATCATGTGTTATTTACACACATGATGAAGCCCTTTTGAAGCCCTATTGATTGGTGGTGATTATAACATCCAAGGAGGAGTTTCCATGGAGTCTTGGGGCTGATTTTCCACAAGGAGTTTATGAAGATTGTTGGTCTTGAAGATGGTCTTGGTTATTCACAAGTTTCTCCATCAAATTCCATGTTTTGATCACAACCTACATCATCATGGTGGTATAAAGATTGTTCTCCTCATCCTCCTGTTATTTTTGATTATGTAATCTTGTATTTATTTTACTTATGTATATGTATATGATGATGAATGATGATTAAAAATATTGTGTGGGGATTTGGTGTTGATAAACCTGCTTAAAAAGATAAAAAAAAACTATAAGAAACAAGGCTAAAATCTTGTTTAGATTGTTGGCTGTATAAAACAGTAAAGAACCACATGTTAGACTGATAAAATGGCAAAGTAGAAGCAATATACAGTAAGTAATATGTCTTGTACACATGTGAGAGTTGGCCATGCAATGGAATCATTGTAATGAGTGAGATATGATCAAAACAAGTTTAAAGTACAAATCTGAGTTCACTGTTTTGGACGATTTTTAGAAAATACTTAGAGGCTGATTCAACAGTAGCTATACCAGAGTTAAATGGAGCACATATCATTTATTTTATGTCATAAAAATTTTTGCTTCTATCTCCATATAGAACTCTATATATGGCAGTTTTGGTGAACTTGAAAATAAAAATCAGATTTGGAAATTAAAGTATAATAGTATTATATAAGCACTCAAGTAAATATAGTATAAAATGTGAATTAAAACCCACTAACTTATATAATACATTTATATAAATGTGTATAAGGATAAATAAATTGACATGTTATATAATGATAGTTTGATAAGTTTTATAAGTTATAAAACTATAAATATGATTTTTACGACTTTTTCGGCTATTGCCGTAAAATTAACGTTTTTCGCCAATTAAAACTTAGACGATCAAACCCGTCTAATGTAAAGTTTTTAAAACTCATATACTGATTTATAAACATATATAACAAGTAAAAACCGATAAAACACGAACTATAAAACATACGGACATTAACGGGCTAAGTTAACGTTATTAGACTAATAATACAACAAAATGGGCTAAAACACTTATAAACTTATTTATTGGGCTTAACCCATTTGGGCCCAACATGTAAAGTATAAATACTGATAATACAAGTATGAAATGGATTAATACAAGTTAATAAACTTATAATAGGCTTATTGGACCTAAAACACGTAAATAGGTAAAACTAGTAAACTAGTAAGAAGTTACCAATACGTAAACACTAAAATGAGTAAAAGAGAGTATGTAAACCCACTTGATCATCATATATATATAAAATCATCATATGTATACATAATTGTTATTTTTATAAATTCATTAGACATGAGTCTAAGACGAGTATTATTTGTCTAGGTTTCCGTGATTGAAGCATGTATTGTACGTCCGAATTGCCGATAACCCGCCTTCCCACATCAACGTGAGTTCATAGCCTCGCACTCTTTTAAATGTTTTTATAAATGTTTTATAAACCCGCGAGGGAGATAACATGTTAGTTTTTATAAAATAGGACACCATTTGTCCCGATTGCTTGTTTATTGATTTGGATCCGAATGATTATATGACCCGATGAATGATTATATGACCCGATGAATGATTAAATGACCCGATAGATGAAATAAAATGGATTATTAAAGTTAGGTTATGTCACTAAAAGTCCCATTAGCATGAATTGTGAACTACCGGGATTTGGTAGACGCTTATGCATATAATAGTACTATTTGGGGAAAATCACCCCAGTTCGTGCCTTGACGGTTGATCCCCGTCGTGCCACATTGATTGGTAAGCGAAATTATGTATGAGAAGATTTCCATAGCGTGACCTTTGTGACGACACGCTAATTTAGATGGGCAAATTGAGTATCGGGCTAGCTACCCGTTGTTTGGTTTAGTAAGGTAACAATGTCATGCGACTTATAATAATCCAATTAACGAAATACTGCTATACGTTCTGAATTACGATGTATTGCCTGACTAGCAATACGGGGTCATACTATTGATATTATGTTCGTGTTTTGGTTTTTATAACCATATTCATATAACGGTTTTTATTTAACTTTATACAACGTCATAAGACGTATTGTATGATGTTCTTACGACATTGGATCGTATAATGATTTTTAAGGCAAATGCCTATATTATGATTTTCAATAAGGATTTGTATAAAAACGACTTTGGCTATTTTATGGCCTATTACAATGATTTGTACGAAATGATTTTTGGTAATAATTTTATAACAAAGTTATATTGATGGAATTTATTAAATTCTATGAATTCACTCGGCGTTATCGCTGACCCTTTTCTTTTAACATGTTTTATCTCAGGTACTTGAAGGTAATTCTCGGGAAGACAACAAGAATTCATGGCCCGCACTTAAACAATAATTTCCATTCAAATGCTTTGTAAAACTTTGTATGAAATAATATGACTTGGGACCTATGTAACTTTGATATTTATGAATGAAAATGCTTTATTAATAAAACGACGCGATTTTTATGCGTTGTCTATGATGTGAGTAATGTGCTATCCCGTAACACCAACGAGTCTTCCGCTGTATTGAGTTGTATAAATTTGGGGGTGTTACAGTTTGGTACCAGAGCTCTCGTTATAGAGAACGAAAGATATTTAAAACCAAGGTTTTGAGTAAAACATTTCAAAATCTTTTAACTATAAACATTTTTCACAAAATGTCTAAAAATCTTTTGACTATAACGGTGCCGAAGAATTCTCGAGTTACCGACAAGGCCAGACTGAGATGTGTTATTTTAATATATATATAACTTGGATTATATATATATGATGTAATTTTATTACATGATTGTTTGATGATTATTTTGATATTTATACGAGGTATTTATACGACGTAGATTCTCAGAAGGAACTCTAAATCCCCTAGTAAATTAATCAAAGCTATTCTCGTAGGAATTTTAGCTATCTTAGATCTAAACCAAGTTGTGGATATTTATGATCCCAACAAATGGTTGATATTCGTAGAAATGTAGACATTAGTTGATTGTGATATTGAAAAAGAATTGGCGAGATTAAAACTGATATCGATATCATGACGATCTTTCCTTATAGAGTGGAGTTTGACAAAACATTACCACCTAGAAAGATGTCATATGATTCGTTGTCATCCAATTCTTAAATTGAAATCGAAAGGGTGAATGTTGCACTTGAGGCTGTCATTGGAACCATTACCCAAAAGCCTCATGCCACTAGTACCTTTCCGATAAGTCTAATTGAATGATCGAGTCATTTATACTAGTGACTCATTTGATAACTATTGATGAAAGAGATATAGGATTGGAAATTAAGTGTTGTTTATATCGAACTTTTATTTCACTTTGAAGGTCTAAGAATAAGGTTGAAAGTATTGGAGAATGAGGTAGGATATCGCCTTGAGTATAAAATTGGTTGAAACTTGAATAAAGTAAAATTTAACTTGTATGGAATAAGAAATTGTTAAGAGGAAGTCATTAAGTTATGTGATTGAATTATAAGGTTTTAATTGATTGTAGATTCGTGTTAAGGGTTGTTCCTAGGCCATTGTCCAATGATGAGGATGCCCAGTGTCCAAGAAATAAATTGAAGAAATCTTCTTCTGAATTGGGACCGATGGATCTTCTGGGACATGTGGAACACCTAATGACTCTTTTAGATTAGTATTCATTGTGGTATCTTTTAAAAATCCCTAACATAACTGAGACATCAGTTGGTAGGATGAGTTCTAAGAATTGTATGACATAGTGACACGTAACGTGTTACGGTACAATTTTTACTTGTTTGTGATTAATGAAAAAGACTACCTTTGATTGCTAAATCCTACATGTATCGATGTTATCTATCTTTTATTGCTTCATCCTAATGTTCGCATTAGTGATGCAACCATTGAACAAGTACTCATCTTGAATTGAGTTACGTTGTGGATTATTCTTTTGAGTGCCATCGAGATCATGAACCTCATGATTATATGGCTAAAGCTCATTTCCTAGCATATTGTAGTTAGTTCTTGGTGAACAACTTTTCATCACTCTTTTGCAGATCACTCATTATTTTTATGAGTTAAAACAATATTCCTTGAGAAAAATTGGATTCTCATCACTAAAAGGATTATTCAAAATGAGATTTATAAGTAATCGTTATCAAATGAAGTTGTTTATAAAACACCTTGGAAAACTTAATTGTTTTCATAACGAAGAAAATCCTTGTAAATTTATTTTTGATTCTTATTTAAGAGTTAAGCATGAAAATGTTTTTATTATAAACATGATGATAAGATTTTGACGAACTGAGTATTGCATCGTTAATCTTGAAATTGTATATAGTTGCGCGCCTACATACAATTTGGAATGGACCATGCAAGGCTGATTAGTAGTCACCATGAAATTATTAATAAACACTAAAATTTCTTTGAAGATTGTGAAAGATTAAATTTTATGAGATCTGCAAGAACTGAAAAATAGGGACATATTGATAGGGACACCTACATAGGTGCCCGTAGCATCTATTCTTCTGAGTCGAATTTACTCATCTGTGGAAATTGTCTTATTTGACAATTGACAATTCTTTCTTGTCAAATTATCCCGTACTGAGATTCTTAGGAAAAGTATCTGATTGCCGAATGTTGATTCCCGACTGGATGTATCGACGTTCCTATCAATTCTTTTGATTTGATTTCATTTGAATGACCTGGGTAACGATCCGAGGAGCTTTCGAATGCGTACTCAAATTATGAAAACGTGGGATATATTCATATTCGTTAAATGTCTTCGTCTGTATCTGATTTGAAATTCTCTCGCGTAGATTATACGTTAACCTTACTCTTTTAAGGTCAGTTATGTCTCCTGATATCCTTAAATTTGTGAAATATTATGAGTTATTATTAGTCTTTTGAGAAGTTCACATCTTATCGACGACAATAAAACTGGAAAGTTGATAGTGCCAGTAGAATGGATTGATTGATTATGACATGACGACATTGTCTTAATTGATGAAAACTCGAGTAGAATTCCCCAAAAAGATAAGATGTTGATTATCAAAAGTGATCTAAATAATTCTTGATGGATGACCATATCCTGCATTTAGACTTGAAATTATACCATGAATGGTTGTAAATTAGTCATAAATATTATAATCTAGAAAGAACCTAATATGAATTTATTAAAAGATATTTCTGTTATTTGAAACTTTAGTAAGTATTTGTTGATGAATTGCCCAGACTTTTGCCATTCAGGCAAGTTGAATTTGGTATTGATTATATTCCCGGTGCTGCACCAGTGGCTTGTGCACTGTACGTTAGCACCATCTGAATTAAAGGAATTACCGTACAACTGAGAGAGTTGTCGGAGGAAGATTTTATTCTACCGAGCTCGTCATCATGAAGAGCTATCGAAAACAATATCCATAACTTGAAATGGAAGATTTGTTCGATCATTTACAAGGTTCTAGCGTATGTTTTAAAGATTTGATCCACGACATGGTTATTATCAACTTTGCGTCCGCGAAGAAGATTATCTATTCAAATCACTACATCCGGTACTTGTAATGAATATTATGAGTATTATGTTATGTCGTTTGGATTGACTAATGCACATCTAGCATCCATAAATTTGGTGAATCACGTGTGTAGGCTGTAATTTGATAAATTCATGCTTGTGATCATTAAGGACTATTTGTTTGTTTATAAGAATAAGAATGAGTTAATAATTATTTATAGATTGCCCTGAATTGGCCGAACAATGAAAACCTGTACCTTGAATAATTAATATGTGATTTAAGACTTAATCCTTTATATTAATTGACCGTGTGATTAATAGAAAATGGAATATATTGACTCTTTAAAAATTAAGAGCCCTTTTAAGACTTTGGGTTTTACTAAAAAGAAAGTGCAAATGTGTTTTGACAAATATTTTAACAAAGGATTTTTAAGGGATTATTCCCTTATACACAAATCATTTAACTAAACTCCTGTTTAGGGGTAAATGTTTGTGTATACTTCTAGAAATCTTAAGAAGAATTGAGGAAACTATATAATTTATGACTTGAAATTTGAAACGACACTTTTTGCTTTTCAACTAAGAAAATTGTGACCAAAGTATAAATAAAGATTTTTCGAACATTTGCGATCTCACTAATTATTTTCAATAAATCAATAAAAACCGTGATAATTAAATTCAAATTTATTCTTTTGAACATTTTATATAATTGTTCGAACTAAGAAATTTAAAATTTTTACTTTTACGCTTCATAAAAATTATCTAATTATTATTTAATTACTTGTAATAATTATCGACGCTTTAGACGTCGCATTGAGTAAAACAGATAAAAATAATAGTTTAGACGAACTGAAACTTAGAAAAAATGAAGAAAGAAATTTTGAATTAATACAATCATGATAACTATTCCATCTAGGAAAGCGAACGTAATTACTGACACATTATGTAGAAAATTTAAAGAACCAATTAGGATGTGTTCCTTACTGATGACGGTGTAAAATAAATTGCCGAACGATATAAAAATAAACAATGATTGTAAAAAGGATAATATAGATAATAAAAAGGTGTTCACGGCTAATGTGAACCATTAGAATTGAGAAGCCAATATCGTTAAATGTATAAAAGGCCACTTGTGATTATCTAAATATGGAGGACTGTGAGATATAGTTATATTGGAATCTTGTAAGTATAGGTATTCTATTCCGGTTATTTCTGATTTAATGTATCATTATCAGAAGAAGTTGTACTGATGGCAAACTATGAAGGCATGCATCGCCTCATACCTTAGTAAACGTCTAACTATTGCAAAGGTCATCATCTGAATTTGAATCGATTTGAGTCATCGTCGACAGATTGACCAAATCTGCTAATATCATTCCTGTTAATGATAGATTCTTGATGTAGAAATTGACTCTTTTTTATTTAAAGGAGTTGTGTAAACATGGTGTGCCTGTATCAATCATCTCTATCAAGATCCTCGCTTCACATCGAATTTCTAGAGATTTGCTCAGAAGTCATTGGGAACGAACCTTGATGAGAGTACTCTTTACCACCCCAAATCGAAGGGACGAGGTAAAGTAACGATACAAAATACTGTAAGTGCTGTTTTATGTTTGAATGATTGACCTTTGGTAATGAACCGTATAATCGTTTTTCTTTGGAGAGATTATCGTTGATAATCATCGTATTAGGATTGACATCGAATCTTGTTAGGATCTAAATATTAGAGCATTTGTAAGCCGGAGTTGGGATGAAGACACCCGACATACACCCATTGTGAGTTAGACATGTCTTTTAGGTTTAAGGTTTCCTATGATGGCGAACCTAACCTTAAAAAATACTCGACCCGTGAGACCTGAAATGATTTTTGAAATTAGGATCTGATTATTGACTGCCGGTAGTGGGTAGGAGGTTATGTGAATATGAAATGTAGATCTTGAAGTGCCAGATGGGTAGCGAAGTTATGCCAAAAAAAATTTTTAACCATGGAAAATGAGTTGATGATCTGGAAGATCATGGGATATAAGTCCCCGTTGTATGGGACCATTGAGATGATGTAAAAGTTGGGATTGAAAGGCATATAAGCTGAATCTACCCTAGGACTTCAAGAGCTGCGTGAATTATGTTTCGTATATCGAACTTGATAAAATATCTATCAAGTGAAAATCTGAATTCTTCTTAATAAAGCTTAGATCGGCGAAAAGTTGCATTCATCAGAAACCCGTGAACATCATGGATAGAGAAAGTAAGTCAACATTTAGCCTGATCTTATTCCCGTAGTTATGTTTGATGAAACTCGCGTATTGTAATGAATTACACTTGTGAGAAAGGACCGAATGTGGAGGAATTACCCACATGGCTTTAACTCTATAAGAAGCGAGTAGTAAGATGATCTTTGAGGACAAAGATCCTGTTTAGGGGTAAATGTTGTGACAATCCGTCGTTTTATGGTTGATATTTTATTCTCAAGTGTTATTTAAAAACATTATTTTAATGTTATATTATGAAATCACTTATTTTTGGGAAGTAATTTGGATTTACGTCTTGAAGTAGCATCGACTACGTCTAAACCGGAGGATTCTACGTTACGTGCTTACGTTTACATACACCGTCTTTGGTGACAGTCCGACATTTCAGAAAATAAATTTCTCCGTGAATATTATTTTGGAATTTTAAATTTGTGTTGGTTCATAAACTCACAAACTTACGAGAAGAGATTAGGACTTACGATTTTAATTTAACGTCCTTTACGATTAAACCGGAAACCTTAGGATTTCGTGTTTACGTTTTCGAACTCCGTTTTTGATGAGACAATTTTTATTAGATTCATTTTTGTGTCGTTGATTCATAATTTATAAAAACGTTTTTCGTAAAACGACCCGAGGACACGCAAATCGAGGAAACTAGAATCGAGGAATACCCGTAAATTAGTGGGATGAGACAAGTTTACACTTGCCTCACCCCACTAACATGGGACGGCCAAACCATGGACTCAACACATGAGGTGTCAAGTTTACAAGCTTACTAGCAACACTTGTTGCTAAAGCTTAACTTGTAAGCTTACACTTACCTCAAAACAAGCAAACCAAAACCATTTCTCCATTTCACACATGCAAACCACTAAACACTCTCCTCCCACTCTCTAAAATTCGTCCCAAACTCATCCAAAACAACCCCCATTTGATCAATTTCAACAATGAAATCATGTGTTATTTACACACATGATGAAGCCCTTTTGAAGCCCTATAGATTGGTGGTGATTATAACATCCAAGGAGGAGTTTCCATGGAGTCTTGGGGCTGATTGTCCACAAGGACTTTATGAAGATTGGTGGTCTTGAAGATGGTCTTGGTTATTCACATTTTCTCCATCAAAATCCATGTTTTGGTCACAACCTACATCATCATGGTGGTATAAAGATTGTTCTCCTCATCCTCTTGTTATTTTTGATTATGTAATCTTGTATTTATTTTACTTATGTATATGTATATGATGATGAATGATGATTAAAAATATTGTGTGGGGATTTGGTGTTGATAAACATGCTTAAAAAGATGAAAAACTATAAGAAACAAGGCTAAAATCTTGTTTAGATTGTTGCCTGTATAAAACAGTAAAGAACCACATGTTAGACTGATAAAATGGCAAAGTAGAAGCAATATACAGTAAGTAATATGTCTTGTACACATGTGAGAGTTGGCCATGCAATGGCATCATTGTAATGAGTGAGATATGATCAAAACAAGTTTAAAGTACAAATCTGAGTTCACTGTTTTGGACGATTTTTAGAAAATACTTAGAGGCTGATTCAACAGTAGCTATACGAGAGTTAAATGGAGCAAATATCATGTAGTTTATGTCATAAAAATTTGAGCTTCTATCTCCATATAGAACTCTAGATATGGCAGTTTTGGTGAACATGAGAATAAAAATCAGATTTTGGAAATTAAAGTATAATAGTATTATATAAGCACTCAAGTAAATATAATATAAAATGTGAATTAAAACCCACCAACTTATATTCCATTTGTATAAATATGTATAAGGATAAATAAATGGAAATTTTATAAAAATGATAGTTTGATAAGTTTTATAAGTTATAAAACTATAAATATGATTTTTACGACTTTTTCGTCTATTGCCGTAAAATTAACGTTTTTCGCCAATTAAAACTTAGGATCAAACCCGTCTAATGTAAAGTTTTTAAAACTCATATACTGATATATAAACATATATAACAAGTAAAAACCGATAAAACACGAACTATAAAACATACGGACATTAACGAGCTAAGTTAACGTTATTAGACTAATAATACAACAAAATGGGCTAAAACACTTATAAACTTATTTATTGGGCTTAACCCATTTGGGCCCAACATGTAAAGTATAAATACTGATAATACAAGTATGAAATGGATTAATACAAGTTAATGAACTTATAATAGGCTTATTGGACCTAAAACACGTAAATAGGTAAAACTAGTAAACTAGTAAGAAGTTACCAATACGTAAACACTAAAATGAGTAAAAGAGAGTATGTAAACCCACTTGATCATCATATATATATAAAATCATCATATGTATAAATAATTGTTATTTTTATAAAGCCATTGGGCATGAGTCTAAGACGAGTATTATTTGTCTAGGTTTCCGTGATTGAAGCACGTACTGTACGTCCGAATTGCCGATAACCCGCCTTCCCACATCAACGTGAGTTCATAGCCTCGCACTCTTTTAAATGTTTTTATAAATGTTTTATAAACCCGCGAGGGAGATAACATGTTAGTTTTTATAAAATAGGACACCATTTGTCCCGATTGCTTGTTTATTGATTTGGACCCGAATGATTATATGACCCGATGAATGATTAAATGACCCGATAGATGAAATAAAATGGATTATTAAAGTTAGGTTATGTCACTAAAAGTCCCATTAGCATGAATTGTGAACTACCGGGATTTGGTAGACGCTTATGCATATAATAGTACTATTTGGGGACGATCACCCCAGTTCGTGCCTTGACGGTTGATCCCCGTCGTGCCACATTGATTGGTAAGCGAATTTATGTATGAGAAGATTTCCATAGTGTGACCTTTGTGACGACACGCTAATTTAGATGGGAAAATTGAGTATCGGGCTAGCTACCCGTTGTTTGGTTTAGTATGGTAACAATGTCATGCGGCTTATAATAATCCAATTAACGAAATACTGCTATACGCTCCGAATTACGATGTATTGCCTGACTAGCAATACGGGGTCATACTATTGATATTATGTTCGTGTTTTGGTTTTTCATAACCATATTCATATAACGGTTTTTATTTAACTTTATACAACGTCATAAGACGTATTGTATGATGTTCTTACGACATTGGCTCGTATAATGATTTTTAAGGCAAATGCCTATATTATGATTTTCAATAAGGATTTGTATAAAAATGACTTTGGCTATTTTATGGCCTATTAAAATGATTTGTACGAAATGATTTTTGGTAATAATTTTATACCAAAGTTATATTGATGGAATTTATTAAACTCTATGAATTCACTCGGCGTTATCGCTGACCCATTTCTTTTAACATGTTTTATCTCAGGTACTTGAAGGTAATTCTCGGGAAGAAAACAAGAATTCATGGCCCGCACTTAAACAATAATTTCCATTCAAATTCTTTGTAAAACTTTGTATGAAATAATATGACTTGGGACCTATGTAACTTTGATATTTATGAATGGAAATGCTTTATTAATAAAACGACGCGATTTTTATGCGTTGTCTATGATGTGAGTAATGTGCTATCCCGTAATACCAATGAGTCTTCCACTGTATTGAGTTGTATAAATTTGGGGGTGTTACACTACATTTTATATGAAGTTATGAAAGATTAAACTTTATGAGATCTGCAAGAAGTGCAAAAATAGGGACATATTGTCAGAGACACTTACGTATGTGCCAGTACCATTTATTTCTGAATAGAATTTACTCATCTGTGGATATTGTCTTATTTGACAATTGACAACTCTTTCTTGTCCAATTCTTCCGTGGTGAGATTCTTTGGAAAAGTATCTGATTACCGAGTGTTAATACCCAACTGGATGTATCGACGTTCCTATCATTTCTTTTGGTTAGATTTCATTTAAATGATCTGGGTAACGATCCGAGGAGCTTTTGAATGCGTACTCAACTCATGAAAACATGGGATATAATCATATTCGTTAATGTTTTCGTCTTTATCTGATTTGAACTTCTCTCGCGTAAATCATGCATTGACCTTACTCTTTTAATGTTACCTATGTCTCTAGATATCCTTGAATTTGTGAAGGATTATGAGTTATTATTAGTCTTTTGAGAAGTTCACATCTTATCAACGATAATAAAACTGGAAAGTTGATGGTGCGTGTAGAATGGATTGATTCATTATGACATTTCGACATTGTCTTAATTGATGGGAACTCGAGTAGAATTCCCCTAAAAGATAAGAAGTTGATTATCAAAAGTGATATAAATAATTCTTGATGGATGACCATATCTTGCATTTAGACTTGAAATTTGATGACGTATAGTACCCAGCCGGGTCATGAACCCGGCCCACGGGTACTACCCGAATCTGACCCATTACTGATGGGTTGGATTAATATCATTTAAGATTATGGGCTTAAATGAACAGTGACCGCATACATGTGTGCGGCCCATGGCCCGGCACGGCCGGTCCAGGGTTAGACAGAATTATACTCTTATTATGATTAGGATTTACCCCAAAGTATAGGATATACACTCACCATAATTAGAAGATAACAATCAAGATAATTCTGGTACTTATCCTTTGCTTGGGGCCGAAGCATCAGTGAAAGCCCATTAGGGTTTCACTGCCTATATAAGGAACCCCCAAGGGTTCCACAAAGGTATCACATTCTACACACTCTCAACTCACATCCGATTCTTAAACCCTAACCGATTACTTACTCTCACGCCGGAGTCTAATCGTGGGATATATTCCCACGGTAAGCCTAACGCGTGTTGTTTTAGTGTGCGTGATCCCAACCAATTATTTCACTTGGTGCAGGAGTAGGACCCCAGCCAACCCCAATTAAGCCTAATTCGGTTCTAGCAAGGATCATCCAACTTTTGTATCAACAAGTTGGCGCCATCCGTGGGACCTATAGACTAAGCTAGAACAAGTGTCTTCTTGATCTCTTTCAATGACGAAAGGACATCCGCAAGGAAATCACAGGAACACAAATCCTGCGAACCAGAAGTCCACAGGGGACAAGATACTCATTCCCAATCAGTCCCCTAGCAACCAAACTGGTGGACCAAATAACCGAAGTGTTTTTCAGTCCATGGGTGTGATAGGCAGGTCTGCTATCTCCCCACCACCTACCTCGACCCTAGACAACCCTGATCCAGGGAGTGCGCCTAAGCACCCCAACAAGGAGCCGCGCATGCCATCGACCGAGGAAGAAGTAGAAGTTGAACCACTTAGTGGGGAAGACCTCGATCGAGTTCTTACGCAGAATTTCGAGAGGATCTTCCCAGGAATCGCGTCCAGGTTAAACCTAGGTAGAAACCTCAAATCTAGGTTCAACTTTGGCAGGGCCGCATCCGACACCACTCCTCAGACTCAAAGGAAGAAGAGGGCACGACCCCAGGAACGAAACCTCTTTGAGGAAACCCCTCAACCTCGGAATGTGTTCGAGCGCATAGGGGATCGTGTTATGCAGGAGATACTACAATCTCGTGAAGTAGGAGATAAATCTGATGACTCAGCCGAACGGTCGGACCTGGAATTAACCAGGAACAATCGCCGCACAAGTGTGTGGGATAGGATGAACACCGGGAAAAAGGCTCCTAACTCTTCTTATAAAGAGGATCCGTTACCAAAAGGTGGGGCACCTCCCCCTTCCCCCGGTCCATCAGGAGAGGATTCGGATGATCATCCACCCAAGCGTCGCCGATCTAGGCGTACTCCTCCACCACCGCCAGACGATGAAGGGTAATACGGTGGCCCCTATTTTCGTGAGGCGGAAGAGGAAGATCTCTCTCGCCCATGGTGTGACCCTAACCTCACCCGTCCATGGTGTGATCCCAGGGAAGATCCTTTTACTCTCCGCATACGGAATTACTCCGAGGATAAAAAGCATCGCATGCCGGCGTGCGTCAAGACTTATGATGGGTCTGGTGATCCGGATGATTACCTAAAGATATTTGACACGTAGACAAAAATCGAACGATGGCCCATGCCTATATGGTGCCAGATGTTCAATTCAACCTTGATCGGTAATGCTCGTGATTGGTTTGAGGCACTTCCTCCCCGAAGCATTGATAGCTTCACTTAACTACGTACTGTGTTCAAAAACAATTATACTCAGCGAAAGAAGTATAATAGGGACCCGGTCTCATTGGCAACCGTCAAGCAACGGCCTGGGGAATCTACGGAGGCCTTCACCGAACGCTTCAATGACGAGTGCACGCGCACAAAGACAATGCCGGAACTTCTAAAAATTTCCATTATATGCATGCCATAACAAACAGGGAATTAATTAGACGTCTCAATGACAAGCGACCGGAGAGATATGACGACCTCATGGAAAGGGTCAGGAACTTTATATTAGGATAAACCGAGGTAGCCGCGGCCTATCTTACAAAGGGAAACATCTATCGAACAAACGACCAGTCCAGAAGACAGTCGGGTGATCGAAACAACCAAGGCAGTGGAAGGGGCTCGAACTACAAGAGCCAAAACAAAGGAGGGCGGTCGGAGGACAAGTTCACCCCCTTAAAGATGTCCTACCGGGAGATCTTGTTGACAGAAGCGGCGAACTTCCCGAGACCTCCCCCGATGACGACTCCGGTGGACCGTCGTCAAGGAAATCGCTTTTGAGAATTCCACAACGACAAAGGTCACGGCACGGAGGAGTGCATCCAGCTCAAGAAGCACATTGAGTCACTGATCAAGTCAGGCAAACTCAAAAATTTGGTCAAGTATTGGAAGGATGGAAAGGATAACAAGAAGCACGATAAGAAGGATCCCCAAAAGGACAAACCTTCGACTATATACATGATCCAATCCTGGCAGCGCCTCACAAAGCAGAAAATTAGTCAAAAAATTTCACGAGGAAGAGAAATCTCATTCCCTCCCATCACGGCAAGCGACGTGACCGATGCACCTCTCACGATTGAGGTAAGCATTAGAACACACAATGTTCGCCGTATGTATGTGGATGGAGGGTCATCAGCGGAAGTACTATACGAACACTGTTTCGTACAACTACGACCAGAAATAAGAAGCCAATTAGTACCGGCCACGTCGCCGCTCATCGGATTTAGTGGAGACACCATCTGGCCAATAGGACAGCTGTGTCTACTAGTAACCATTGGGAATGAAGAGCATTCCACCACGGCGTGGATGAACTTTATGGTGATACGCTCACACTCTCCATACAATGGGATAATAGGAAGACCAGGTATCTTGGCCATACGAGCAGTACCCTCCATAGCTCACGGAATGATTAAATTCCCTGTGGAAGGAGGAATTGTCACCATCTATAAATCAATCATGCCAGCATCCGAATGTCATGTCGTGGCAACAACAGTCCTACCGGTCCCTGCCAAGGAAGGATCACCACCCCCCAACTAAAGGGTAGCAATCCATCCTGATTATCCGGAACAAGAGGTGTCCATAGGAGGAACGCTCTCGGATAGCGGCAAGAGGGCCATGTGCTCTCTTCTAAAAGCAAACTTGGATGTATTCGCATGGGAGCCCAAGCATATGACGGGTGTGCCGCGTGCGATAGCAGAACATAAACTCCAAATCCGCTAGGGATATCCTCCCGTTAAGCAAAAGAAGCGTGGTCAAGCACCAGAACGCAGCCAAGTAATATTTGATGAAGTACAAAAAATAGTGGATGCAGGAATTATGCGCGAGGTATACTACCACGAGTGGCGCATTTGTGTGGACTTCACAGACCTGAACAAAGCCTGTCCACAGGACTGCTATCCGTTACTAGAGATCGATTAGAAGGTGGAATCCCTATGTGGATATCCTTTTAAGTTCTTCTTAGATGCATACAAAGGATACCACCAGATCCAGATGGTGGAAGAGGACGCGAAGAAGACGGCGTTTCATACTAGTCAAGGCGTATAGTGTTATACAAAAATGCCATTCGGACTAAAGAATGTCGGGGCAACATATTAGCGACTTGTTGATAAAGCCTTCGACTCACAAATAGGCCGCAACCTTGATGTCTACGTTGACGATCTAGTCATCAAAAGTCATACGGAGGAGGCACTTCTCCGTGACGTCCAAGAGACGTTTGACACATTGAGGAGGATTAATATGAAACTGAATCCAAAAAATGCACGTTTGGGGCAACTGAAGAGATGTTCCTTGGATATATGATTGATCCAAACGGCATCAAATCTTGTCCGGAAAAGACGGACGCGGTGATACAGTTACCGTCTCCTCAGAAACGAAAAGAGGTACAATCATTAAATGGAAAGCTGGCGGGCTAAACAGGTTCTTGTCGAAGTCCGCGGAGAAGTCACCCCCTATTCAAAACAATCAAGAAGTGCATCAAGAAGGTAGATCTCCGTTGGACAAAGGAAGTTGAGGAAGCTTTTGGTCAGCTTAAACAACACCTCGCAGCTCTTCCCATGCTAGTGGCACCTCGACCTAAGGAAGAGCTCATCATGTATCTGTCGGCTACACATGGAGCAATAAGTGCATTACTCATGACGGATAGGGACACAGTCCAGACCCCGGTCTACTTCATAAGTAGAACACTACAAGGGCCGGAGTTGAATTATTCCTCTATGGAAAAATTGGTTTTAGCATTAGTATTCGCCACAAAACGGTTACGCCGGTACTTCCAGGCACACCTAATTGTGGTTATTACTGATCAACCAATAAAACAAATCATATCAAAACTAGACGTGGATGGCAGGCTAAAGAAGTGGAGCATTCTTCTAGGAGAGCATAACATCTCCTATAGACCAAGGACCGCGGTCAAAGGCCAAATCTTGGCAGACTTCTTGGTTGAGAAGCCAGATGAGGACGGATCGGTAATACAACGAGAGGATGCTCCAGCAGAACCATGGGTATTATTCACTGACGGATCCTCGTGCACGGACGGATCAAGAGATGGTCTCATCCTTACGAATCCTGAAGGAATGGAGTTTACATACGCCTTGCGCTTTGAGGTTATAGCCACTAATAATGAGGCAGAATATGAAGCGTTGATTGCGGGTTTAAAAATCGTCGCTAGAATGGGAGTCCGCAACCTTGAGGCCTACGTGGACTCATGGCTTGTCGCGAACCACATTTTAGGGGGTTACGTAGCCAAGGAGGATAACATTGTTCGATACTTGGAGAAAGTCAAGTCACTCATCGCTGCTTTCAGCAAGTTTTCTATCAAACAGGTACCAAGAGGTGAAAACAAGAAGGCGGACGCTCTTAGCAAGATCGCGTCTACAAGGTTCGCCCACTTATCCAAGCAAGTCTTGGTAGAAATACTAAAGGAAAAGTCTATAACGGAAGGTAAAGTCGCAGCTATAGTTGAGGAAGATGGACCTACATGGATGATCCCGATCATCAGCTATTTAACTGACGAAACCCTTCCGGATGAGGAAAAGGCGGCACGATGTATCAGAAGGAAGTCGCAACACTTTAAGCTTCGAGAAGGTATTCTTTACAAGCGCTATTTCTTACAGCCGTGGTTGCGGTGTGTTGGGCCACACCAGGCTACTTATGTGATCAGTGAGATACATGAAGGGCTATGCGGTATGCACGCGGGTCCCCGATATGTAGTGGCACGAGCTCTACGCACAGGATATTATTGGCTTACTATGCATAGATATTCACACGACATGATTCGTAAATGCAGTGATTGGCAAGTGCACAGACCAGTACCGCGACATCCGCAGCAGGAACTGACACCCATCACATCCCCATGGCCATTCTATAAGTGGAGGATTGACATTGTAGGACCTTTCCCCGTGGCTGCGGGGGGAGTTAAGTTCTTGATCGTTGCAATTGACAACTTCACACGATGGATAGAAGCTAAAGCGGTTAAATCCATTACGGGCAAGCAGGTTAAAAAGTTTTTGTGGGAAAACATCGTATGTCGTTTAGGCTTGCCAGGAGAAATCATCTCAGACAACGGGAAGCAGTTCGCGGATAATCCATTCAAGGACTGGTGAGCATCATTGAATATCACGCGGCGCTTCGCATATGTTAAGCACCCGCAGACCAATGGTCTCGTGGAACGGGCAAATAGACGGTTAGGTGAAGGCATCAAGGCATGCCTGGATGAACGAAGTGCCAAATGGGTAGATGAGCTGCCACATGTTCTATGGGCACATAGGACTATGATTAAAACACCCAATGGGGACACTCCATTTGTGTTGGCCTATGGTATTGAAGCTGTTATACCAGCAGAGATTGGAATGCCGACCATCCGCACAACGGAGGTTAATGTCGTCACGAACGACGAGCAACTCCGGATTAATCTGGACTTGTTGGAGGAAAAAAGAGAAATAGCGGCTATCAATGAGGACAAGTCCAAGGCACGGATGAAGGCTTATTATGACGCCAAGGTTAAAGGTGTTTCCTTTCGACCAGGAGATTTTGTTTATCGTGCCAACGAGGCAAGTCGAGCGGAGAATACAGGAAAGCTGGGCCCCAAGTGGGAAGGATCGTATGAGGTTACGGAAGCCTTAGGACGGGGCACGTACAAGTTGCGTGACATGGATGGCCGCGACCTGGAACGTACATGGAATATCTGCAATCTTAAAAGATGCTATCTTTGAAAGGCTGTGGCTGCCGCATGGACACTTCGCTACAGTTGGCTTTAATGAAGATCCATGTATTCTCTTTTGTTTTGTTTTTTCATGCTTTCTAGGTTCCCTTTGTTTTTAGGATTTCCCATTCTTGTCAAAACAAAAATCGTAAACGTTCTAATAAAATGTCGTGGTGCCTAGCTAGCTCGACGGCTCGTTCTTGTGCAAATTATTATCTTGTCTTTTAGATTCTATGTGAAAATAATTATCATATAGATTTAGTTGTTATTACTAATGTGCTATCTCTTATTCATATGCATTCATTCAAAACCGTACATGTACTATTCGCCTCCAGGCGGGGTAAGAGGATTAAGTGAACCTAATAATTCAACTTGTCGCATAAGAGGGATGCAAGCCCAGTGACGTGGATCATGTATCCTTACTAGACTTCTTTGCAAGACGTTGTAAATAAGTTTCCATATGCCGCACCCACGTAGTGCTTTGCATGGTAAAGACGCACGCCGCACGTCTAGTAAAATATAGACTTGGTTTTTATTCTGGGTAAGACGTGACATGTCATGCAAAATAGGTACATGATATCTAAAGAAAATAAACAAGTTTCAAATTAAAAACATAAAGTAGCCGTGTTCATCACGGACTTACATAAAACATGTTATCACAATAATGTCAGTTCTAGCCGTATACATACACGGACGATTAAAAACACAAATGTTTACAATGTAAATTACACAGGAGGTAAGAACTCTCCTATCTCTCTCTTCCCTTGTACAATCAAGGTACGGAGGACATCACCACGGACATCTTTTCCACCCTGTGCCCTGTTCAGGTTAGCATCCAAAGCCTCGGCTAACAACTTCTCACCTTTCATCACCCTCGAAGCAGAGTCGTAGGTGGGCAGGGTTAGGTTGATGGGATCGGCTGTGAGCTTGGACATTATCACCTCATTGGGAGCATCCTTCAACAACTCTAGCTCGTCTAGGAATGGGTACTGGATTTCCCCAAGGGCGGCCATTGATGCGGTCATCTTCTATTTAGCTAGAGGGTTGTGGTAGGCATGTTGGGTAATGTCTTCCTTCTTGCTTATTAGCTCCGCGGCTTTGGTCAACCCCTCGTGCCTACCACGGTCAATCCGTCCGATACAACATTAGCAAAAGCCAACAACAAGTAAGGAGCCTCCGTTACCTTGCTCACGGCAAGCCGCATTCCCTGGCCTACCATCCATCTACGCCCAACTATGGCTGTAAGCAAGGGAGGGCACAACACTTTGGCGCAGTCCGTTGCCATCCTGCTCAGTTCCCCCTTAGCTATCGCAGCTCGCTCTTTCAAAGTAGTATGTGCATGGGTAAGTTCATCCTTGAGCGTGTTGCGTTCCTGAGCAATGGTGAAGGCTTGTACGGTTACGGATTTAGTGGTGGATTCGGTTGCGGATACCTATAAATAAAACATGGAATTACTACAAGACAATGTGGGTCTTATATGAACAGATAAGTATCAATAGAAGTGTATACCTTCTCATTAGATGCAGCTAGTGTGACAATCCGTCAATTTATGGTTGATATTTTATTCTCAATATTATTTGAAAACAATTTACAATATGAACTCACATATTTTTGGGAAGAAATTTGGATTTACGTCTTGGAGTAGCATCGACTACGTCTAAACCGGAGGATTCAACGTTACGTGCTTACGTTTACATACACCGTCTTTGGTGACAGTCCGACATTTCAGAAAATAAATTTATCTGAGAATATTATTTTGGAGTTTTAAATTTGTGTTGGTTCATAAACTCACAAATTTACGAGAAGAGACTAGGACTTACGATTTTATTTTAACGTCCTTTACGACTAAACCGGAAACCTTAGGATTACGTATTTACGTTTTCGAACTCCGTTTTTGATGAAACAATTTTTATTGGATTCGTTTTGTGACGTTGATTCATAATTTATAAAAACGTTTTTCGTAAAACGACCCGAGGGCACGCAAATCGAGAAAACTAGAATCGAGAAATACCCGTAAACTAGTGAGATGGGACAAAACACATTGCCCCATCCCACTAGCTTACATGGGACGGCCAAAAACACCTCACCACACTAGGTGGCACAAGTCTTAACTTGTTTATAACAAGTGTAAGCTCATGCTTACACTTTAAGCTAAACTTCCACCAAACTTATCAAAACCAACACATGGTTTTCATTTCACCATTTCTTACATGCATTTCACTCTCAAAACTCTCTCAACCATCATCTATGTGCCGTCCCACATCAAGCAACAAACACCATTTTTGATCTCTTCTAACTACAAACCACATGTTTACTAGTCCTAATAAGGTGTTTCCTTGAAACCTTGATCATTTGGTGGCCATATAACCAACTTTGGAGGTGATTTGCTTGTGTCCTAGGGCTGATTTTCCAACATATGATCTTGCTATTTGATGGTCTTGGAGATACTTGTTGTGTTCATCAAGTTCTTGCCTTCCTAAAACAAGAAATCCACTTGGATTGGTAAAGAAGATCATCCTCTACATTTTTCTCTTATTATTTTGTAAAGAAAAATAATGTATTTTCTTTCATTTTGTATATGTATATGATTTATATATGATTATAAAAATGTTGTGTGGGGATCAAGTGTTGATAAACATGCTTAAAAATGATGATAACCATAAGAAATGATGCTAAAATCATGTCTAATTAGTTGGCTGTATAAAAACAGTAGATAACTAAATGAAGAACTGATAAAAATGCATGGTTTGATCTATTTACAGTAAAGTAGATGATGTTATACACATGTGAGAGTTGGCCATGCAATGGAATCAAAATAATGAGTGAGATATGATCAAAACAAGTTAGGTGGTACAATCTGGATAAGCAGTTTTGTAAGGACTGTCAAGGCAACTTAAACTCAAAATGGGCAGTAGCTATAACTAAGTTATATTTAGCACATATTATGAAGAAGTTGTCATCTAAAAATGAGCTTCTAAGTCATTGTAGAACTCTAGATATGATAAAAATGGTGAATGTGAAGTTAAAAATCAGATTTTAGAAATAATGTTTATTATTATTATATAAGCACTCTCTTTATAATTTATAAAATGTAAAGTATAAACCCACTAACTTGTAAAACTTATTTATATAAATGTATAAAAGGTTAATTAAATGGGTAAAATATATAAATGGTGGTAAAGGTAATACTTATAAGTAATAAAAACTATAAACTAGATTTTTACGACTTTTTCGGCTATCGCCGTGAAATTAACGTTTTTCATCAAATAAAACTTAGACGACCAAACCCGTCTAATGTAAAGTTTATAAAAGTTATATACTGATGTATAAGTAACTAAGACAAGTAAAAACCGATAAAACCCGAACTATAAGAATTACGGACAATTACGAGCTAACTAAACCTATTAGACTAATAATTGGACTTAATAAGATAAAAACTTATAAAAAGAATTATTTGGGCTTAACCCATTTGGGCCCAACATGAAAGATATATATACTGATCATATAGGTATAAAATGGGTAAAAACAAGTTAAAGAATTTATGAAAGACTTAATGAACTTAAAATAGGTAAAATCGGTGAAACTAGTGAACTAGTAAGACGATACTAAAACGTAAACTCTAAAATGAGTAAACGAGAATATGTAAACCCACTTGATCATCATATATATATAATCATCATATGTATACATAATTGATATTTTATAAAGTCATTGGACAAACGTCTAAGACCGAGTATTATTTGTCTAGGTTTCCGTAATTGAAGCACGTACCGTACGTCCGAATTGCCGATAACCCGCCTTCCCACATCAACGTGAGTTCATAGCCTCGCACTCTTTTAAATGTTTTATAAATGCTTTATAAACCCGCGAGGGAGATAACATGTTAGTTTTTATAAAAGTTTGGACACCATTTGTCCCGATTGTTTGTTTATTGATTTTGGACCCGAATGATTGAATGACCCGATTGTATGACCCGATAAATGATTAATGGACCCGATAGATGAAATTAAATGGATTATTAAAGTTAGGTTATGTCACTAAAAGTCCCATTAGCATGAATTGTGAACTACCGGGAGTTGGTAGACGCTTATGCATTTAATAGTACTATTTGGGGACGATCACCCCAGTTCGCGCCTTGACGGTTGATCCCCGTCGTGCCACATTGATTGGTAAGCGAATTTATGTATGAGAAGATTTCCAATAGCGTGACCTTTGTGACGACACGCTACTTTAGATGGGCAAAATTTGGTATCGGGTTAGCTACCCGTTTTGGTTTTAGTAAGGTAACAATGTCATGCGGCTTATAATAATCCAATCACCAAAATATTACTGGACGCTTCGAATTACGATGTATTGCCTGACTAGCAATACTGGGTCATACTATTGATATTATGATTGCATTTTGGTTTTCATAACCATATTCATATAACGGTTTTTATTTGATTTTATACAACGTCATAAGACGTATTGTATGATGTTTTTACGACATTTGCTCGTATATTGATTTTAAGGCAAATGCCTATATTATGATTTTCGATAAGGATTTATATAAAATGATTTTGGCTATTTTTTCGGCCTATTACAATGATTTGTACGAATTGATTTTTGGTACTAATTTTATACCAAAGTTATATTGATGGAATTTATTAAACTCTATGAATTCACTCGGCGTTATCGCTGACCTTTTCTTTTAACATGTTTTATCTCAGGTACTTGAAGGTAATTCTCGGGAAGACAACAAGAATTCATGGCCCGCACCTAAACTATATTTTTCCATTCAAATACTTTGTAAAACTTTGTATGAAATAAAATGACTTGGGACCTATGTAACTTTGATGTTTATGAATGGAAATGATTTATTATTAAACGACGCGATTTTTATGCGTTGTCTATGATGTGAGTAATGTGCTATCCCGTAACACCAACTAGTCTTCCGCTGAACTGTGTTGTATAAATTTGGGGGTGTTACAGTTTGGTACCAGAGCTCTCGTTATAGAGAACGAAAGATTTTTAAAACCAAGGTTTTGAATAAAACATTTCAAAATCTTTTAACTAAAAACATTTTTCTAAAAATGTCTAAAAATCTTTTGACTATAACGGTGCCGAAGAATTCCCGAGTTACCAACAAGGCCAAGACTGAGAAGTGTTATTTTAATATATATATATAACTTGGATTATATATATATGATGTAATTTTATTACATGATTGTTTGATGATTATTTTGATTTTGATACGAGGTATTTATACGACGTCGATTGTCACAATGTACCCTAAATCCCCTAGTAAATTAATCGAAGCTATTCTCGTAGGAATTCTAGCTATCCTAGATCTAAACCAAGTTGTGGATCTTTATGATCCCAATAAATGGTTGATATTCGTAGAAATATAGATATTAGTTGATTATGATATTGAAAAAGAATTGGCGAGATTAAATATGATATCAATGTCATGACGATCTTTCCTTATAGAGTGGAGTTTGACAAAACGTTATCACCTGGAAAGATGTCATCTGATTCGTTGTCATCCAATTCTTAAATTGAAATCGAAAGGGTGAATGTTGCACTTGAGGCTGTTATTGGAACCATTACCCAAAAGCCTCATGCCACTAATACCTTTCCGGGAAGCCTAAGTTGAATGATCAAGTCATTTCATATTAATGACTCATTTGATAATTGTTGTTGTAAGAACTAATAGGATTGGAAATTAAGTGTTGATTTATATTGAGATTGTATTGCCTTTACAAGGCCGAAGAATAAGATTGAAAGTATTTGAGATTGAGGTAGGATATCGAATTGAGTATAAAAATTGGTTGAAACTTGAATAAATAAAAGTAAAACTTAACCTATATGGAATATGAGATTGATAAGAGGAAGTTGTTAAGTTCTGTGATTGAATTATAAGGATTTAATTGATTGTAGGTTTGTGTTAAGGGTTGTTCCTAGGCCATTGTCCACTAATGAAGATGCCCAGTGTCCAATAAATAAATCGAAGAAATCTTCTTCTGAATTGAGACCGATGGATCTTCCAGGACCGGCGGGACACCAAATGACTCTTGTAGATTAGTATTCATTGTGGTATCTTTTAAAAATAATCCCTAACTTAACTGAGATATCAGTTGGTAGGATGAGTTCTGGGAATTGTATGACATAGTGACACGTAATGTGTTACGGTACAATTTTGACTTGTTTGTGATTAATGAAAAAGACTACCTTTGATTGCTAAATTCTACATGTATCGATGTTATCTATCTTTTATTGCTTCATCCTAATGATCGCATTAGTGATGTAACCATTGAACAAGTACTCATCTTGATTTGAGTTACGTTGTGAATCATTCTTCGTGAGTGCCATCGAGATCATGAACCTCATGATTATTTGGCTAAAGCTCATTTCCTATCATATCGTAGTAAATTCTTGGTGAACAAGTTTTCATCACTCTTCTGCAGATCACTCATTGTTATTATAAAGTTAAAATGGTATCCTTTGAGAAAATTTAATTTTCATCACAATAAGGATTATTGAAAGTGAGATTTATAAGTGATTGTTATTGAAATGAAGTTGTTTATAAAACACCTTGGAAACCTTAATTGTTTTCATGATAAAGAAAATCTTTGTAAATTTATTTTGATTCTTATTTAAGAATTAAGCATGAAAATGTTTTTATTATAAACATGATGATTAAATTTTGACGAACTGAGTATTGCATCGTTAATCTTGAAATTGTATATAGTTGCGCGCCTACATACAATTTGGAATGGACTATGCAAGACTGATTAGTAGTCACCATAAAACTAATGAATAAACTCTACATTTTCTTTAAAGATTGTGAAAGATTAAAATTTATGAGATCTGCAAGAAGTGAAAAATAAGGACATAGTGTTAGGGACATCTACATATGTGCCTATATCATCTATTCTTCTGAGTCGAATTTACTCATTTGTGGAAATTGTCTTATTTGACAATTGACAATCCCGTTCTTGTCCAATTCTCCCGTAGTGAGATTCTTAGGAAAAGTATTTGATTACCGAGTGTTGATACCCGACTGGACGTATCGACGTTCTTATCATTTCTCTTGATTTGATTTCATTTGAATGACCTGGGTAACGATCCGAGGAGCTTTCGAATGCGTACTCAAATTATGAAAACATGGGATATATTCATATTCATTAAATGTTTTCGTCTGTATCTGATTTGAAATTCTATCACGTAGATTATGCGTTGACCTTACTCTTTAGATGGTAGTTGTGTCTCCATATATCCTTGAATTTGTGAAGGATTATGAGTTATTAGTAGTCTTTTGAGAAGTTCACATCTTATCGACGGCAATGAAACTGAAAAGTTGATAATGCCGGTAGAATGGATTGATTGATTATGACATGACGACATTGTCTTAATTGATGGGAACTCGAGTAGAATTCCCCTAAATGATAAGATGTTGATTATCAAAAGTGATCTGAATAATTCTTGATGGATGATTATCCTGTATTAAGACTTGAACTTATACCGTGAATAATTGTGAATTAGTAATAGATACTATAATCTAGAAGGAACTTAATATGTATTTATTAAAAGATATTTATCTTATCTGAATTTAAGGAATTACCGTACAACTGAGAAAGTTGTTGGAGAAAGATTTTATTATACCAAGCCTGTCATCCTGAAGAGCTATGGTGTTATCTTTCCTTATATTTATAGAATACTGTGAACTGAGTAAATTGACAATCGAAAACGATATCCATAACTCGAAATGGAAGATTTGTTCGATCATTTACAAGGTTCTACTGTATGTTTTAAAGATTTGATCCACGGCATGGTTATCATCCACTTCGCATCTGCGAAAGAGATTTATCTATTCCAATCACTACATCCGGTACTTGTAATGAACATTATGAGTTTCACATGATGTCGTTTGGATTGACCGATGCACATGTAGTATTCATAAATTTGGTGAATCACGTGTGTAGGCTGTAATTTGATAAATTCATGCTCGTGATCATTAAGAACTATATGTTTGTTTATCAGAATAAGAATGAGTTAATAATTATTTATAGATTGCCCTGAATTGGCCGAACGATAAAAACCTGTACCTTAAATATTTAACATGTGATTAAGGACTTAATCCTTTACATAAAAGGACCGTTGGATTAATAATGGTAAGATGTATGCATATAAACTCTTCAAAAATTAAGAGCCCTTTTAAGACTTTGGATTTTACCAAAAAGAAATGGGAATATGTTTTGACAAAGGTTTTAACAAAGGATTTTGAAGGGATTATTCCCTTATACACAAACCATTTAACTAAACTTCTGTTTAGGGGTAAATGTTTGTGTATACTTTTAGACAACTAAGAGGAATTGAGGGAACTATATAAAACATGATTTGAAATTTGAAACGATAATTTACGCTTTTCAAACTAAAGAAAATTTTGACCAAAGTATAAACAAAGATTTTTCAAACATTTACGAATCTTATTAAATATTTTCGATAAATCAACCAAAAATCTTGTTAATTAAATTCAAATTTATTTTTGAACAATTTATATAATTGGTCGAACTAAGAAATTTAAAACTTTTACGCTTCATAAAAATTAACTAATAATTATTTAATTAATTATGATAATTATCGACGCTTTCGATGAAGGATTGAGTAAAACGGATAAACATGATAAGTTGAGACGAAACTAAAATATAGGAGATATGAAGAAAGGAGTTTTTGACATTTATTTCTTAAGGAAAGTGAACGTAATTTCTGACGCATTATGTAGAAAAGATAAAGAACCAGTTAGGACATGTTCCTTAATAATGAAGGTGCAAAATAATTTGCCGAACGATATAAAAATAAACGATGTTTGTAAAAAGGATAATGTAGATTATAAAAGAGGATTCACGACTAATATGAATCATTAAAATTGAGAAGTTGATAGCATTAAATATTTTAAAGACCACTTGTGATTGTCTAAAATTGGAAGATTGTGAGATATAGTTATGTTGGAATTTGTAAGTATAAGTATTCTATTTATGTCATTTCTGACTAGAAGTATCTTTGTCTGAAGAAGCTGTACTGATGACGAATTATGAAGGCAGACATCGCCTCATACATTAGTAAACGTTTAGCTATTGCAAAGGTCATCATCTAAATTTGATTCGATTTGGGTCATCGTCGACAGACTGACCAAATCTGCTAATATCATTCCCGTTAATGATAAATGCAAAAGAATTATGTAAACATAGTGTGCCTGTATCGAACATCTATATCAAGATCCTCGCTTCGCATCGAATTTCTAGAGATTTGCTCAGAAATCATCGAGAACGAACCTTGATGAGAGTACTATGTACCATCCCAAATCGAAGGGACGAGGTAAAGTAATAATACAAGGTAATATAAGTGTTGTTTTATGTTTGAATGATTGACCTTTGGTAATAGACCGTATAATCGTTTTCCTTTGGAGAGATTATCATTGATAATCATCATATTAGGATCGAGATCGAATCTTGTTAAGATTTAGAAATTAGAGCATCTGTAAGCTGGAGTTGAGATGAAGACACCCGACATACACCCATTGTGAGTTGGACATGTCTCTTAGGTTTAAGGTTTCCTATGATGGCGAACCTATCCTTGCAAAATACCCGACCCGCGAGATCTGAAATGATTGTTGAAATTAGGATTTGATTATTAACTGCCGATGGTGGGCAGGAGGTTATGTGAATATGAAATGTAGATCTTGAAGTGCCAAATGGGTAGCGAAGATATGCCACAATTTTTAAACTTGGGAAAATGAATTCATGATCTGACAAATCATGGGATATAAGTCCCCGTTGTTTGGGACCATTAAGATGATGTAAAAGTTGGGATTGAAAGGCATATAAGCTGGATCTACCCTAGGACTTCAAAGACTGCGTGAATTATGTTTCGTAAATCGAACTTGATGGAATATCTATCAAGTGAAAATCTGAATTCTTCTTAGTAATGTTTAGATCGGCGAAAAGTTGCATTCATCAAAAACCCGTGAACATCATGGATAGAGAAAGTAAGTCAACATTAAGCCTGATCTTATTCCCGTAGTTATGTTGGATGAAACTCGCGTATTATAATGGATTACACTTGTGAGAAAAGACCGAGTGTGGAGGAAATACCCACATGGCTTTAACTCTATAAGAAGCGAGTAGTAAGATGATCTTTGAGGACAAAGATCCTGTTTAGGGGTAAATGCTGTGACAATCCGTCAATTTATGGTTGATATTTTATTCTCAATATTATTTGAAAACAATTTACAATATGAACTCACATATTTTTGGGAAGAAATTTGGATTTACGTCTTGGAGTAGCATCGACTACGTCTAAACCGGAGGATTCAACGTTACGTGCTTACGTTTACATACACCGTCTTTGGTGACAGTCCGACATTTCAGAAAATAAATTTATCTGAGAATATTATTTTGGAGTTTTAAATTTGTGTTGGTTCATAAACTCACAAATTTACGAGAAGAGACTAGGACTTACGATTTTATTTTAACGTCCTTTACGACTAAACCGGAAACCTTAGGATTACGTATTTACGTTTTCGAACTCCGTTTTTGATGAAACAATTTTTATTGGATTCGTTTTGTGACGTTGATTCATAATTTATAAAAACGTTTTTCGTAAAACGACCCGAGGGCACGCAAATCGAGAAAACTAGAATCGAGAAATACCCGTAAACTAGTGAGATGGGACAAAACACATTGCCCCATCCCACTAGCTTACATGGGACGGCCAAAAACACCTCACCACACTAGGTGGCACAAGTCTTAACTTGTTTATAACAAGTGTAAGCTCATGCTTACACTTTAAGCTAAACTTCCACCAAACTTATCAAAACCAACACATGGTTTTCATTTCACCATTTCTTACATGCATTTCACTCTCAAAACTCTCTCAACCATCATCTATGTGCCGTCCCACATCAAGCAACAAACACCATTTTTGATCTCTTCTAACTACAAACCACATGTTTACTAGTCCTAATAAGGTGTTTCCTTGAAACCTTGATCATTTGGTGGCCATATAACCAACTTTGGAGGTGATTTGCTTGTGTCCTAGGGCTGATTTTCCAACATATGATCTTGCTATTTGATGGTCTTGAAGATACTTGTTGTGTTCATCAAGTTCTTGCCTTCCTAAAACAAGAAATCCACTTGGATTGGTAAAGAAGATCATCCTCTACATTTTTCTCTTATTATTTTGTAAAGAAAAATAATGTATTTTCTTTCATTTTGTATATGTATATGATTTATATATGATGATAAAAATGTTG
This sequence comes from Glebionis coronaria, assembly GCA_025667525.1. Lineage (NCBI taxonomy): Eukaryota > Viridiplantae > Streptophyta > Magnoliopsida > Asterales > Asteraceae > Glebionis > Glebionis coronaria. The sequence goes on along the minus strand of CM046876.1, from coordinate 288,572,164 downwards.
TGTGGGGATCAAGTGTTGATAAACATGCTTAAAAATGATGATAACCATAAGAAATGATGCTAAAATCATGTCTAATTAGTTGGCTGTATAAAAACAGTAGATAACTAAATGAAGAACTGATAAAAATGCATGGTTTGATCTATTTACAGTAAAGTAGATGATGTTATACACATGTGAGAGTTGGCCATGCAATGGAATCAAAATAATGAGTGAGATATGATCAAAACAAGTTAGGTGGTACAATCTGGATAAGCAGTTTTGTAAGGACTGTCAAGGCAACTTAAACTCAAAATGGGCAGTAGCTATAACTAAGTTATATTTAGCACATATTATGAAGAAGTTGTCATCTAAAAATGAGCTTCTAAGTCATTGTAGAACTCTAGATATGATAAAAATGGTGAATGTGAAGTTAAAAATCAGATTTTAGAAATAATGTTTATTATTATTATATAAGCACTCTCTTTATAATTTATAAAATGTAAAGTATAAACCCACTAACTTGTAAAACTTATTTATATAAATGTATAAAAGGTTAATTAAATGGGTAAAATATATAAATGGTGGTAAAGGTAATACTTATAAGTAATAAAAACTATAAACTAGATTTTTACGACTTTTTCGGCTATCGCCGTGAAATTAACGTTTTTCATCAAATAAAACTTAGACGACCAAACCCGTCTAATGTAAAGTTTATAAAAGTTATATACTGATGTATAAGTAACTAAGACAAGTAAAAACCGATAAAACCCGAACTATAAGAATTACGGACAATTACGAGCTAACTAAACCTATTAGACTAATAATTGGACTTAATAAGATAAAAACTTATAAAAAGAATTATTTGGGCTTAACCCATTTGGGCCCAACATGAAAGATATATATACTGATCATATAGGTATAAAATGGGTAAAAACAAGTTAAAGAATTTATGAAAGACTTAATGAACTTAAAATAGGTAAAATCGGTGAAACTAGTGAACTAGTAAGACGATACTAAAACGTAAACTCTAAAATGAGTAAACGAGAATATGTAAACCCACTTGATCATCATATATATATAATCATCATATGTATACATAATTGATATTTTATAAAGTCATTGGACAAACGTCTAAGACCGAGTATTATTTGTCTAGGTTTCCGTAATTGAAGCACGTACCGTACGTCCGAATTGCCGATAACCCGCCTTCCCACATCAACGTGAGTTCATAGCCTCGCACTCTTTTAAATGTTTTATAAATGCTTTATAAACCCGCGAGGGAGATAACATGTTAGTTTTTATAAAAGTTTGGACACCATTTGTCCCGATTGTTTGTTTATTGATTTTGGACCCGAATGATTGAATGACCCGATTGTATGACCCGATAAATGATTAATGGACCCGATAGATGAAATTAAATGGATTATTAAAGTTAGGTTATGTCACTAAAAGTCCCATTAGCATGAATTGTGAACTACCGGGAGTTGGTAGACGCTTATGCATTTAATAGTACTATTTGGGGACGATCACCCCAGTTCGCGCCTTGACGGTTGATCCCCGTCGTGCCACATTGATTGGTAAGCGAATTTATGTATGAGAAGATTTCCAATAGCGTGACCTTTGTGACGACACGCTACTTTAGATGGGCAAAATTTGGTATCGGGTTAGCTACCCGTTTTGGTTTTAGTAAGGTAACAATGTCATGCGGCTTATAATAATCCAATCACCAAAATATTACTGGACGCTTCGAATTACGATGTATTGCCTGACTAGCAATACTGGGTCATACTATTGATATTATGATTGCATTTTGGTTTTCATAACCATATTCATATAACAGTTTTTATTTGATTTTATACAACGTCATAAGACGTATTGTATGATGTTTTTACGACATTTGCTCGTATATTGATTTTAAGGCAAATGCCTATATTATGATTTTCGATAAGGATTTATATAAAATGATTTTGGCTATTTTTTCGGCCTATTACAATGATTTGTACGAATTGATTTTTGGTACTAATTTTATACCAAAGTTATATTGATGGAATTTATTAAACTCTATGAATTCACTCGGCGTTATCGCTGACCTTTTCTTTTAACATGTTTTATCTCAGGTACTTGAAGGTAATTCTCGGGAAGACAACAAGAATTCATGGCCCGCACCTAAACTATATTTTTCCATTCAAATACTTTGTAAAACTTTGTATGAAATAAAATGACTTGGGACCTATGTAACTTTGATGTTTATGAATGGAAATGATTTATTATTAAACGACGCGATTTTTATGCGTTGTCTATGATGTGAGTAATGTGCTATCCCGTAACACCAACTAGTCTTCCGCTGAACTGTGTTGTATAAATTTGGGGGTGTTACAGCTAGGAGGGCCTCCAGCTCAGCGATGCGTTCCTCGCGTGCATTGGCGTAGTGGGCTTGTTCCTTGATTGTTGACTCCGCTACGACTAGAGCTGCCTGCAGGGATGTGATAGTCTTCTCATGTTTTTCCACCAATTCCTCTCGACGAGCAATCTTCCTATCAGCACGGCTCACGTTGGCCAAAGCTTTGATCAGGCGGCACCGTAGGGCCGCACCAACTGTCACTTGGTGTGCGGAGGATACATCAAACTGCTCCAGTAGTGTCTCGTGCTCGAGTTCTTCCAAGTTTTGTGCCAGCGCTGGAGGAGTGATGTGTTCAATAAATTCTTTGCACTCGGACTCCGCCTCTAATCTTGTTAAACTGGACAAGTTCCAGGCTGGGCGAAGGCCGGTGTTGGGTCCCTCAGGACGTGGCTCCTCTGCATGATTTACGGGAGGGGATGGAGGTCTCAGTGATATCACGGGTGAGGGTTCCCTTTCTACCTCTTTCTCCTGTGTTGCTATCGACGGGTCCACCCTGTTATTAGAACACATTAGTTTTTTGTTTATGGATTATATCTTGTGGAGTATTGATTGGTACTTACGTAGTGCCAGTCACGGGTTCCATGATAGTAGGAGCCACGGCGTTCACGGGGGTAGCCTTCTAGACTTGCTCATCAACATGCAGCGAAGGGTTGACTTGGGCTGTAGAGACACTGCTCCCCTCTTCGAACTAAAGATGGTCCTTCCTTAGCTTCTTTGGGGGAGCATTGTGTGCCCCTGCCCCAGCCTCCAGGTTTTTCGCTACCATCCTAGTAGTCTTGCGCTTTCTGGACTTGGGCTTTGATGGCTGGGGGGACCCAGAATCCTGCATTGTTTCATCTTCTTCACTGGTGCGATTGTTAGCTGGACTGGTGTGTTTTTCTTCTTCACCTTGGTGCGGTACGGCATCTTCCAAAAGCAGCTCCTCACCATCTTCATTGTGGAAGTCTAGGGGGGACTTCTGGATCACGGGCTCCTCCTTGTCCGACCGCTGCTCAGTTGTTTCTTCTAGAGGGATGGTCATATTGATGGTGGCCTCTAGCAAGGGGGGTTCACCTTCTTTCAGTGGTCGTGATCCTTCAGGAACTTTGCTTGGATTACCTTGGCGTAATAAACCAAACAGCTTCATCTCTGCGGACATATGCATATACACGGATTAGTAATTTCACAAGTACTATGAGACATGTTTTGCATCTAAAAAATAGAAGACCTACCCTGCCTACATTCGGTCAGAAAGGCTACGTTCGATCAGAAAGCACAGACATCTATCCTCCCTCCCATATTAATAGAGGCTGATCCCTACTAGGCACAGGAAGTGCTCCGGCAGGCCCCTATGAAATTATGTGCGGTGGGTATCTAAAATTTTCAAATCCTTACTACTATAGTCTTTGGATTTGGGAGGATAGTATTTGGGTGCTCTGGGTTTGAGGACAAAATGAGTGGGGAATACTTTCTCATCTACAAAAAAATATTGGTCGTACCAATTCTTAAGGGAATCTAAGGGTTTCTTATAAGTCATGGGGGAGGATGCGGATCGTTTCTTGAACGATAGCCACCCATTCACCAGTTGGGGGGAGTAAAAAACCCTAAATAGATTCACGGTCGGGGTTACCTCACATGTATGGCAGGTATTCTCAAACTGGTTGATCTTACATGCCCCTATGCAGTGAAGTTGGGTTATGTGGAAGTCGTAGTATAGAAGAAGATCTACTAAGAACTTAGATAAAGGGATGCAGTAGTTAGCCGAATCAAATAGACGCGTATACATGCCTATCTTTCATTTCGAAGCATCCGTAATAGCTTCACCGTCACCTGGATAGGTCGGATGTACGCTTTCAGGAATATAATAATTAGACAAAAAGTCTATGTATTTCTCCGCAGGCATCACATTGAGGACATCCGTAATAAGAGGATTATCCTTCATCATGTTTTACAAAAAGGATTAGAGGGGCGTGATGATCTAACCTGCGGTGGGGAAAATCCGTGGGATAAAAAGAGAAGGTATGAAGGAATGAGCTTGGAAATGACAATGGCGGAAAGAGATATAAACTGTATGTGTAACAGTAGCACACACCAACTCATATATAGGGTTGCCTCGATTTCCAAGGTAACGTGGATGTTCGCCACGTGTAAGCCACTACGCCCATCTAACGGATGGGATTTCTGACACATCTGAAACGTCAGAACGGACCCACGGGTCATTTGTTGACAGTTTTGCGTGGCTCGAGGGTGGGCCTTTCTGGTGCACTTTTGTTGGCGTGCGTCCGACTATTGACTACCATTAATGCATTCATTAATGTTGTCCTGGTCGGCTTATTTTGGAGTACGGCCGTAAATGCAATTATAAAGGTCTATAGGACATTGATTAGTCTAGAGGTTACGCCTACGATTGTAACAACTAGACTGGGGGGACATGATGACTTATAGTCCCCAGCCGGGTCATGAACCCGGCCGACGGGTACTATCCGCATCCGGCCCATTATTGATGGGTTGGATTAATATCATTTAAGCTTATGGGCTTAAATGAACAATGACCGCATACATGTGTGCGACCCACGGCCCGACACGGCCGGTACAGGGTTAGACAGAATCATTAATACAAGAGATTTTAACACCTCAAAGTATCAAAGTTCAAGTTCGTTATAGTTCCGAATCTTTTCGAATTGAAAACCGGTCTTAAGTGCGACTCAATCGTCTTTTGGTGAATCAAGAGAATGGTTTGGTTTGTTGTAAACTAATTTCAAGTAATTAAAGTGTCGTTAAGTAAAATGGAAGTTAACAAATTAAATTGGATGACGAGTAAAAATAAATGAATAAAACTTTAAAGGTGACAATGGAAAAATGCTAACTCACTAAATTAAACTAATACTTGGAAAATTTTCAGAAATTAAAAGTACTATAAGAAAATGCTATCGAAAGAAACCAAAACAAGTCAAAAAGTACCCCCGATCGGAATGTATTCCGATCGGTAGATCGGAATATGGGTAAAACTTGTGATCGGAATGTGGGACTAACCCACAATCGGAATATGGGGTACGACACCCAATCGGAAAGGTGAACAAGGGCTTCTAATCGGAATATGGGAGCAAGACCAATCGGAAAACAAGACTTGAGGCCCAATCGGAAAGGATAAACCCTAATCCGATTGGGTTGATCGGAATATGAAGGGCAATACCGTCGGAATAAGGGACCTATCGGAATAAGGAAGTAACTACCTTCCCTAAAATCAAGGAAATTGGTTAGATGGTACACTGATCGGAATATAGGGGGCCAATCGGAAAGGGGATATAAATCCCTTCCGAAAATAATGGTATTCGAGCTAAAAGCTAGGAAATAAGCTATTAGATCAAGCTTATTCTCAAAACTAAATCGAATCAACTACACCGAATCAAATAAGCACTATGATCAACTTATTCAACTCAAAATTAACCAACTTTTTAGATCAAACCATAAAAACATAAACTTTTTAATGAAACTTTTTAATAAGAAAAATAAGATAATCATAAAAATAAGCCAATAAGCACAAAAGTCTTAAAGCTTAATCAAATGAAAACTTATAAAATGATCAAAAGATTAACTTTTTAGCATGAAATCAATTAGAACAACACGGATCACATGATAATCACACCAAAATCAATCTTAAATCAAAGAAAAGTAGAATGAGATTAAGAAATAAAAGCTTAAAATGGAACTTGATTAATAGAAATAAGCATACAAAAGTGTTAATCTTGAAAGATTAAAAGTAAAAGATGAACTAGTGAGAGAAAGTTTAAGACTTTCTCTCTCTAAAAACTAAAAAGTGAAAATTAACTAAAAACTCTAACTCCCTTCCTAATGACTATTAGGAAGGTATTTATAGGGAAGGTGGAAGGAGTGCATGTGTTGCCTCTTCTTTCTTGCTTTCTTCACGTTTTCTCGACTCGACTTTAATTCTTCGTCTTTGTCGTCTCGGGATTTGAACTTGTCTTTTAATTTTCTTCTCTATTAGACTTAAGTTCTTCGACTTCGTTAAACTTCCGTCTTTTGACTTTTTCTTCGATAAATCTTCAGAATAGGCCTTGGACTTCCGTTCTTTTTGCACTCTTGATCTTTTGACCTCGTCTTTTCCCGTTTTCTTCGATAAAAGCCCGTGAGAGCCCGTGTTTTCTTCCTTTTTCATATTTTGGTCCTAGAACACAATAAAAACACAAACCACGCATAATTCCGACTTTTACGACATAAATCACACGTTTTGGTCTAGTTATTATTGGAAATAAGTGGTAAAAGGATAAGTGTTTTCACACTTATTAAATCCCCTACACTTGACCATTGCAATGCCCTCATGCAATGCATTAATTTTAAAGCACGGTTTACATTCTCCATCATAAATAACCCACCTTGGCCTTTATTAAATACTAAACATAAAAGATAGAAATAAGTAACGAAATTAAAAACTTACATTGGGTTTTGGCGGCCATGAACGTTTATCACCCTCAAGTTTCACGTTCCCCATACCAAGCTTAAAAACGAGATCATTGTTATTATAAGTTAGCAAACTATCACGAACTCATGTGGGCCAATTATTCACTTAGACTCCCTTATTCCTAGGTGTATCTCTTATATTTTATTTTTGTCTTGAATGATCACGAGGATGCATTGTTTGACTTATTTCGATAGTTATTTAGTCCGAAAATAAGGTGAACGATTTAATCAATAGTTAGCTAAAGGACCAAATCTTTTAAAACTGCTTCTCGGGATATCAGAAAGTTCATATCTTGGCATAACTTGGTTCGCGATTTGAGACCTTTCTCGGGCCGATATTTGGCAGCGACTTCATACTTCAAATCTTCGAGAGACGTTCTTGAAATTATGGTCTTCTCTTCATAACAGGAATTTCTTCACTTGAAGTTTTTGAGAGATTCTTCATCTTTGGACCACGACTTCTTCATTTTTCTCCAATCTTAATTTTGGACTTTGATATACAACGATCCGCCTCCTTTTAGGACTTGGATCTATTTATCCTCATACCTTGTTAGGGTCTTTTCGGATAGATTTCTCCATGACTTTTGGGGAGTTCTTGCTTTTCGTCGTGTGTCTCGATCCTTCATATTGATTTTCGATAAATGATTCTTCACATCACTTTTGGATCTTTAGCAACAAAATGTAGCCCTCATGCCTTGTTAGGGCCTTTTCGGACTCGCCAATCTTCGCGCCCCGCTTCATAAGTTATGCCTTGGCTATGAACTCTCGTCATTACCGAGCAACTTTTAAACGATCTGGGGCTAGAAGCTAAGTAACTTTTCAAATCGTACAACCCTACTTATTAGCAGATTAATTTATTAACAAGCGGAGGGAGAATAGGCTCATAATTAACTCACATAAATTCACGAAAGAGTACCGAACTTATAATTGACTCTATCATCTCTCGTTCTCCACAGTTTAAAATCTCAAGGAATGAGACTCGTGAATGCTTAGCCTATTAAATCAAAGTTTTGGGTTTTCGAGTCGCCTATAGGATCTTGCAAATTCTTGGACTTTTTCAAGTTTAGAAATCGCATTTTAAAGTTCCCTTGATAAACGACTCTCTAGGATCAATTATAGGAACTTGCGAAAAGTTCTTGTTCTTAACCCGTGAGAGTTAAGACTTTCGCGTTTTATAGCTCCCTATATAAAAGCCTAGCAAAACTTGACTTAAACATGTTAAGGATACTAGCTAGAGTAAACTTAGGCAAGTAAACTCGGGTTGAGTCAAAATGTTCATGACTAAGAAAAATCTAAAACCACTTTATTAAAAATTTATTCTAGCAACGGAAAGAAACTAAACATGATAAAGGAAAGTACAACTATACAACTAGGCCAAAATAGATTAAAAATTTTGAAAAATGTCTAAAAATCGAATTTTCCGGTTAAAATGAGGGCAAATTCATGGAAAAGACCACTTACTTCGATAGAAGTCCCCCCTACACTTGAGATAAACATTGTCCTCAATGTTTAAGCATGTGGGAGTAAATTCCCCTACACTTAGGACATTGTGCATGTTGTTTAAATCTTGCTAAGGAGAGGACAACTAAAGTGAATTCAATGTGAACATATAGAATATGAAATATTGAATCACAAGAGTTTAAGATAGAACCGGAAAGATGGAAAACACAGTATCACGGTTCGTCAAAAGTCATCAAGATGCTCTCTGAAGCTGAAATCCCTGCACAGCACAAGAAACAAGACAACAAACATATGCGGGGCTCCCCCTACACTTATTATGAAAGCAGTAACGGATAGAACACGGGTTGCCTCCCGAGAAGCGCTTGTTTTTGTTCACCGAGTCATGAGCCTGACTCGACCCATTTTTAGTTCATGGGGAACGTGGTGAGGGATGGAATCATCTCCTGAGAGATGTCCTCACCAAAGTACAGCTTCAAACGCTGGCCATTCACCTTGAAATTGGGCCCATTCGGCTGAGAAAGCTCAATGGTCCCATACGGAAAGACTTTGGCGACGGTGAATGGACCAGTCCAGCGGCTCTTCAACTTGCCAGAGAAGATCTTCAACCGAGAGTTAAAGAGTAAAACTTGATCACCAACGTGGAACTCTCGGTTTTTGATTTTAGCATCGTGGATCATCTTCGTCTTCTCCTTGTAGATCAGCGAGTTCTCATAAGCTGCATTCCTAAGTTCATTTAGCTCGTTGAGTTGAACCTTGCGATGATCACCGGCTTTGACGATGTCGAAGTTAGCCCACTTCAAGGCCCAGTGCGCCTTATGTTCCAGCTCGATGGGTAGGTGGCAGGCTTTCCCGTACACAAGACGATAGGGTGTACAACCGATCGGGGTCTTGTAAGCAGTACGAAAAGCCCACAGAGCATCATCTAACTTATCGGCCCACGCGGCGCGATGCTCTCCCACAGTACGCTCCAAAATTCTCTTTAAGCCACGATTGGAAATTTCGGCTTGCCCATTGGTTTGGGGATGATAGGCGGTGGAAAGACGGTGATTGACACCATACTTTGCCATGACTCTTGCAAATTGATCGTTGCAAAAATGAGTCCCGCGGTCACTGATGATAGCACGAGGAACGCCAAATCGAGCGAAAAGCTGCTTCAAAAAGTTCACAACCACCCTCGCGTCATTCGTAGGAAGAGCCTTAGCTTCAACCCATTTAGAGACGTAGTCGACGGCGACGAGGATGTACTTGTTCCCTTTAGATGATGGAAATGGCCCCATAAAGTCGATGCCCCATACATCAAAGATTTCACATTCCTGTATGAAATTTTGAGGCATCTCATCCTTATGTGTGATCTTGCCTTGACGTTGGCAAGCATCACAATGCTTAACCATTTCGTGAGCGTCACGATAAATGGTGGGCCAGTAGAATCCAGAATCAAACACTTTTTTAGCGGTGTAGTTGGGACCAAAGTGACCACCGGTGGGTCCTTTGTGGCAAGCTTGGAGGATGTCAAAAGCTGCCGGTCCGTCAACACATCGACGAATAATCAGATCAGCACACTGTTTGAATAGATAAGGGTCATCCCAAAAGTAAGTCTTAACATCGTTCAAGAACTTCTTCTTTTGTTGGGATGTTAACCCTTGGATGAGAATACCACCCGCTAAGTAGTTTGCAATGTCTGCAAACCACGGGGTGCCATCAAGATTGAGATTTATAGACATTAGAGTCTCCAGGGGGAAAGAGTCATTGATCTCTTTGTTCGGATGATCCCCCTGATATGGATCCTCAAGTCGACTCAAATGATCCGCGGCCAGGTTTTCGGCTCCCTTCTTGTCACGAATTTCAATGTTGAATTCTTGAAGGAGCAAAACCCAGCGAAGAAGTCTTGGCTTAGAATCGTTCTTTGTCATCAAGTACTTCAACGCGGAATGGTCCGTGTATACGATAGTGGTGGATAAAACAAGATAGGGGCGAAATTTCTCAAAAGCATAGACAACAGCTAAAAGCTCTTTTTCTGTTGTCGTATAATGCAATTGAGCCCCCGTCATTGTTTTGCTAGCATAGTGGATTGGTTGGAAGTGTTTATTCACTCTTTGGCCCAAAACCGCACCAATAGCAAAATCGCTAGCATCGCACATCAATTCAAAAGGCAGCTCCCAATTAGGGGTAACCAAGACCGGTGCCTTAGTTAGCTTGTCCTTAAGAAGATTGAAGGCTTCGAGACACTCTTTAGAAAAGATAAAAGGAGTATCTTTTTCCAAGAGGTGGGTCATCGGGCGAGCGATTTTAGAGAAATCTTGAATGAATCTACGATAGAAGCCCGCATGACCCAAAAAACTTCTCACACCCTTCACGGTTGAAGGTGGAGGTAATTTGGCTATGACATCAACTTTAGCACGGTCAACTTCAAGACCGGCTTTTGAGATTTTGTGTCCTAGCACAATGCCTTCTTTTACCATAAAATGGCATTTTTCCCAATTCAGAACAAGGCGAGTGTCTTCGCACCGCTTAAGCATACGTTCCAAATTGGCAAGGCAAGCAGAGAAGGAATCCCCGAAGACCGAGAAATCATCCATGAAGACTTCCATGGTTTGCTCAACCATGTCATGGAAGATAGCCAACATGCACCTTTGGAAAGTCCCGGGGGCATTGCATAAGCCAAAAGGCATTCGTTTGTAAGCAAAGGTGCCATAGGGACAAGTGAATGTTGTCTTCTCTTGATCTTGGGGATCGATGGGTATTTGAAAATAACCCGAGAAACCATCCAGAAAGCAGTAATATTCATTACCAGCTAAGCGTTCATGCATTTGGTCCATAAAAGGTAGAGGGAAATGATCCTTTCTCGTGGCATCATTGAGTTTGCGGTAGTCTATACAAACTCTCCACCCAGTAACGAGACGGGTAGGAATTAACTCGTTGTTTGCATTGGGCACAACGGTGATTCCGCCTTTCTTAGGCACACAATGGACTGGACTAACCCACGGTGAATCCGAAATAGGGTAAATCATACCCGCATCAAGAAGTTTGATAACCTCTTTTTTGATGACATCATGGATTTTAGGATTCACCCTTCTTTGGCTTTGAATAGTGGGCTTAAAGTCGTCCTCCATGAGAATTTAATGTGTGCAGAAGTGAGGATCAATTCCACGGATGTCCGAGATTTTCCAAGCGATGGCGCGTTTATGCTTCTTCAACACAGCGACCAGTCGGGCTTTTTCGTCTTCTTTCAGATCCTTTGCGATGATAACCGGTAGCTTCTCGTCGTCTTCCAGAAAAACGTACTCAAGATGAGGAGGTAGGTCCTTAAGCTCAAGAGTAGGAGGATTCTCAATAAATGGTGAAACTAACGATGGATCATCATTAGTCACCTCTTTAGGAGCAGGGGGAGACAACGGGTCCTCGTTGAGAAGTCTCTCAATAGTACGAATGTCTTCATCCCAATTTGTGGACAAATTATCATACTTAATATCGAGAGGACCCAAGCTAGCTTCGAAGTCATCCAAGTCACTTTCTCCGAAAGGAGTCAATGCTGGAGCAATTGAGGCAACGGTCTCAACATTGGGTAGAGAATGAGTACTTTTGCAAGCATCATGAAAATGTTCTTCACAGGCCTCATCGAGAACATCAATAGCATTAACGCTCTCATACGAATAAGGTTGCTTAGAAATCTTACCCATGTTGAAGACAATTTGATCGTCACCAACTCTCATGATTATTTCGCCTGCGGCTACATCAATAAGAGTGCGATCGGTCCTCAGAAATGGACGTCCAACGATTAATGGAACACGGGGATCCATCTCGTAATCAATGACGACAAAATCCGCCGGAAAGGTGAATTTGTCAACGCCAGCAAAGACATCTTCAGCTATCCCCAATGGATAAGCAACCGTGCGGTTGGCTAATTCCAGAGTCATTTTAGTGGGGACTATCTCGGGGAGAGATAATTGCTTCCAAACACTTAAAGGCATTAAGTTTATACTGGCACCTAGATCGGCTAGGGCCATGCAATTCTCTACTCCCGGGAAGTTGCAAGGAATCAAGAAGCGACCCGGATCACCTAGTTTGGTGGGCAATTTCCTTAAAAGCACTGCGGAGCAGTTCTCATTAAGTTGGGTCTGAGCAATGTCAAGAAGCTTTTCTTTATCACTTAAAAGATCTTTAAACATCTTAGCGTATTTGGGCATGTGAGCGAGAGCCTCGGCAAAGGAGATGTTAAAATTCAATTGTTTGAACATTTTAAGGAAGTTCGAAACCTGAATATCATCCTTGCTCTTTTGCTTCTCTTTCCTCAACCTTGAAGGATAAGGTATATTGGATGAAGAAGAAGGCTTTAAAGGAATAGGATCACTCACAACCACGGGTGGTGGGGAAATGGGGATAGAAGGTGAAGGAGGTGAAGAAAGTTGCTCTTTTTCCTTGTTCACAATCACCGGTGGAGGTGTAGGAAGCTCGGGTTCCATATAACCTTTTCCACTACGAGTGGTGATTGCTTTCATCTCCCCTCTCGGATTTGCAACGGTATTACTCGGAAGAGTACCCGAAGCAGAGGGTTGATTACTTTGGATGAGCGAACCAATCATATCACGAAGATGAAGAGCTTGATTGTTAAAAGAGTTTTGCATGTTTACATTCATTGTATCATTGTGTTTGGCCATATCATTCCTTAGCTCGGCTCGAATATCGTTCCCTTGCTTTGCCATTTCTCCCTTCAAGTTGCGGACTTGACTCTGAAGATTCATCACCAACTCCCGATTAGTCTTCATGAATGTCTCGACTTCTGGATTCACTGCCATCGGTTGATTGAGAGGTGGAGCCTGGTAAGCTTGAGAATTTCCTTGAGTCGGGTATGGGTTTCTTTGTGATTGATACTGATTGTTTGCACGAGGTTGGGATTGATTGTAGCTTTGTTGTTGGTTTTGGTTTGCAGGAGGGAAACCGGGAGGAGCAAGATAATTGTTGGATCGATAACTTAGCAAGTTACGGTCTCCTTGAGGGCGAGCTTGATAGCCTCCCGTGGGATAAGTACCGTATGCTGCGTTAACGTCTTCAGAAGAATTGCCCTGGGTAGAAGGACAATCATGATAAGAGTGAGGGCCACCACATGTGTCACAAGAAATAGCAACGGCTTTAGCTTGTTGAAAGTGGTTTGTGGCCATGGCCATGAAATTCTTGTTCATTTCAGCGAGTTGTCGAGAAATTTCAGACATTTCAGGATTGGAGGAAGAAGAAACATTGACTCTCGAGTTAGATCTTGAGGATGCGGATGAATCCCAATTCTTGTGGTGAGTAGTCATGTTTTCAATCAACTCTCGACACTCCTCTGGTCTCCTTTTCATAAAAGTACCACCGGCGGCGGCATTGATCGTGTCACGATCACGAAAGGTGAGACCATTGTAGAAGGTGTTAATGAGAGTGACGGGGAGCATATTGTGATTAGGACAGCGGTCGATCAAATCATTGTAACGTTCCCAAGCATCGAAAAGCGATTCATCATTCTCTTGCATAAATCCACTGATTTGGTTACGAAGGCTAGTGACCATGGATGGGGGAAAGTAGCGCGATAAGAAGCGTTGAGTCATGTCGTTCCACGTATGAATAGAATTCTTAGGAAGACGGTCAAACCATTTTTCGGCATGGTGAGAAAGTGAGTGTGGAAAAAGTTGAAGGCGAAGGTCATCCATAGAAACACCGGGGCACTTCATGCTTTGGGTAATGGTAATGAATTTGTCGAGGTGTTTGTTGGCATCATCATCCGGAATTCCACGAAACGGGTTCGTTTGCACTTGCTGGATCATGTGATGCTTCAACGAAAACTCCTGAGCCGTGACGTGCATTGGCGCAATCGGGCCTCCGCGTCCGTTCATGGTGGGTTGGCACAATTCCTCCATGGTTCGTAAATCAGGTAGAAGGACATTGTTGTTGTTGTTGTTGTTGTGGTTGTTATTCAAATTATTTTGAGGTGGGTGATTATTGTTGTTGTTAACACCAGCCATATCTAAATCTTCAAGATTCTCGGGCTCAGAATAGTTTGTAGATCTAGTACGCATGCACCTGCAGAAGAAAAATATACACAAGGAATATCTATATAATCTTTTTGGTTTTTATAGGTTTTTTAAGAGATTTTAGTATTTTTGAAGAGTTTTATAATTTTTATGGATTTTTTGAAATTTTATAGCAATGAAAATAACGTTCAAAGAACGGATCCCAAAATTCAATGCGTCTCTCACTAGAAACCGTTTATCTTAACGAAAAGAGCCGGCAGCGGCGCCATTTAATACAAGAGATTTTAACACCTCAAAGTATCAAAGTTCAAGTTCGTTATAGTTCCGAATCTTTTCGAATTGAAAACCGGTCTTAAGTGCGACTCAATCGTCTTTTGGTGAATCAAGAGAATGGTTTGGTTTGTTGTAAACTAATTTCAAGTAATTAAAGTGTCGTTAAGTAAAATGGAAGTTAACAAATTAAATTGGATGACGAGTAAAAATAAATGCATAAAACTTTAAAGGTGACAATGGAAAAATGCTAACTCACTAAATTAAACTAATACTTGGAAAATTTTCAGAAATTAAAAGTACTATAAGAAAATGCTATCGAAAGAAACCAAAACAAGTCAAAAAGTACCCCCGATCGGAATGTATTCCGATCGGTAGATCGGAATATGGGTAAAACTTGTGATCGGAATGTGGGACAAACCCACAATCGGAATATGGGGTACGACACCCAATCGGAAAGGTGAACAAGGGCTTCTAATCGGAATATGGGAGCAAGACCAATCGGAAAACAAGACTTGAGGCCCAATCGGAAAGGATAAACCCTAATCCGATTGGGTTGATCGGAATATGAAGGGCAATACCGTCGGAATAAGGGACCTATCGGAATAAGGAAGTAACTACCTTCCCTAAAATCAAGGAAATTGGTTAGATGGTACACTGATCGGAATATAGGGGGCCAATCGGAAAGGGGATATAAATCCCTTCCGAAAATAATGGTATTCGAGCTAAAAGCTAGGAAATAAGCTATTAGATCATGCTTATTCTCAAAACTAAATCGAATCAACTACACCGAATCAAATAAGCACTATGATCAACTTATTCAACTCAAAATTAACCAACTTTTTAGATCAAACCATAAAAACATAAACTTTTTAATGAAACTTTTTAATAAGAAAAATAAGATAATCATAAAAATAAGCCAATAAGCACAAAAGTCTTAAAGCTTAATCAAATGAAAACTTATAAAATGATCAAAAGATTAACTTTTTAGCATGAAATCAATTAGAACAACACGGATCACATGATAATCACACCAAAATCAATCTTAAATCAAAGAAAAGTAGAATGAGATTAAGAAATAAAAGCTTAAAATGGAACTTGATTAATAGAAATAAGCATACAAAAGTGTTAATCTTGAAAGATTAAAAGTAAAAGATGAACTAGTGAGAGAAAATCAGTACACACAACGAACAACGAGTACACGTGATGAACTTCATACCTTCTTTTGATTTGAAGATATTCCGGGATGACATTTGTCATAGCCGCAGAGAAAATCAGTGTTTTAACTCGTGTCGTTATCAATCAATCTCCAAACGGTACACTACTGATTCGAGGTTTAATTGTTTGATTGTTGCAATTAAACATCATCATTATCCTATATGCATTCCCGGGACTTAATTGACTCTGGTGCATCTCCGGAAGAAGACGTGTGTATTTCCGGGACTTAATTGACTCTGGTGTTACGATGTCAACTTCATGAATGGGATAAAGTGTCCACTTCAGTATTTGAGCTTCATAATTGGGATTGATTTACCTTCTTCAACTATGTGGGGGAAGAAGTGTCTTGATTCTTTCTGGTATGCATAACTTGAACTCTCAGGGGGAAGAAAAATTCAGAAGAATTATTCAAGCGTGAGATGAAAAGTTGTTGATCTACTTGGGGGAAGCTATTTAAAATGCTTCTACATCAAGTTTACGTGGCATGAATTAGGGGGAAGCTAATTCAGAAGCTTCTCCTTAACCAGAAGTGTATGGGTTACTTAGCTCGTGCCGTTACAGTATTTCTACTACAAGTTAAAGATGAGTCGTTTTGAAGACGAAGGCCTCAGAAGACTTCATCAGCATTGGATGCTTCGAGAAAGCTCTTGTTCTTAATTATTTTGTACTTGATAGGTAGAATATTGTAAGGAATTCTACACGTCGTCCCATGGGGGAAGATTGTTGGAAACTCACTTTATGTGACGACATTTAAGAATTCCCGTTAGTTATCATAGTCACGCACATTTAGACTAGACTAGGCCCTTTGTAAAGTGCGTGACTATATATACCCCTTCTTAGCTTCCAAGGAGGGGTGTTGATTGTTATTTTGTTCATTTTGAGGAACACACACTTTTACTCTCAACCTCTCTTTCTCTCTCTCTAAGCCATCAATGGCTTCCACCACCACTTACCACCACATTAGACCACCGGATCCATAATTGCTCTATATCCCCTTTCCGATTGGCCCCCTATATTCCGATCAGTGTACCATCTAACCAATTTCCTTGATTTTAGGGAAGGTAGTTACTTCCTTATTCCGATAGGTCCCTTATTCCGACGGTATTGCCCTTCATATTCCGATCAACCCAATCGGATTAGGGTTTATCCTTTCCGATTGGGCCTCAAGTCTTGTTTTCCGATTGGTTTTGCTCCCATATTCCGATTAGAAGCCCTTGTTCACCTTTCCGATTGGGTGTCGTACCCCATATTCCGATTGTGGGTTTGTCCCACATTCCGATCACAAGTTTTACCCATATTCCGATCTACCGATCGGAATACATTCCGATCGGGGGTACTTTTTGACTTGTTTTGGTTTCTTTCGATAGCATTTTCTTATAGTACTTTTAATTTCTGAAAATTTTCCAAGTATTAGTTTAATTTAGTGAGTTAGCATTTTTCCATTGTCACCTTTAAAGTTTTATGCATTTATTTTTACTCGTCATCCAATTTAATTTGTTAACTTCCATTTTACTTAACGACACTTTAATTACTTGAAATTAGTTTACAACAAACCAAACCATTCTCTTGATTCACCAAAACACGATTGAGTCGCACTTAAGACCGGTTTTCAATTCGAAAAGATTCGGAACTATAACGAACTTGAACTTTGATACTTTGAGGTGTTAAAATCTCTTGTATTAAATGGCGCCGCTGCCGGGGATCGAACCCGGGTCACCCGCGTGACAGGCGGGTGACCATTTAATACAAGAGATTTTAACACCTCAAAGTATCAAAGTTCAAGTTCGTTATAGTTCCGAATATTTTCGAATTGAAAACCGGTCTTAAGTGCGACTCAATCGTCTTTTGGTGAATCAAGAGAATGGTTTGGTTTGTTGTAAACTAATTTCAAGTAATTAAAGTGTCGTTAATTAAAATGGAAGTTAACAAATTAAATTGGATGACGAGTAAAAATAAATGCATAAAACTTTAAAGGTGACAATGGAAAAATGCTAACTCACTAAATTAAACTAATACTTGGAAAATTTTCAGAAATTAAAAGTACTATAAGAAAATGCTATCGAAAGAAACCAAAACAAGTCAAAAAGTACCCCCGATCGGAATGTATTCCGATCGGTAGATCGGAATATGGGTAAAACTTGTGATCGGAATGTGGGACAAACCCACAATCGGAATATGGGGTACGACACCCAATCGGAAAGGTGAACAAGGGCTTCTAATCGGAATATGGGAGCAAGACCAATCGGAAAACAAGACTTGAGGCCCAATCGGAAAGGATAAACCCTAATCCGATTGGGTTGATCGGAATATGAAGGGCAATACCGTCGGAATAAGGGACCTATCGGAATAAGGAAGTAACTACCTTCCCTAAAATCAAGGAAATTGGTTAGATGGTACACTGATCGGAATATAGGGGGCCAATCGGAAAGGGGATATAAATCCCTTCCGAAAATAATGGTATTCGAGCTAAAAGCTAGGAAATAAGCTATTAGATCAAGCTTATTCTCAAAACTAAATCGAATCAACTACACCGAATCAAATAAGCACTATGATCAACTTATTCAACTCAAAATTAACCAACTTTTTAGATCAAACCATAAAAACATAAACTTTTTAATGAAACTTTTTAATAAGAAAAATAAGATAATCATAAAAATAAGCCAATAAGCACAAAAGTCTTAAAGCTTAATCAAATGAAAACTTATAAAATGATCAAAAGATTAACTTTTTAGCATGAAATCAATTAGAACAACACGGATCACATGATAATCACACCAAAATCAATCTTAAATCAAAGAAAAGTAGAATGAGATTAAGAAATAAAAGCTTAAAATGGAACTTGATTAATAGAAATAAGCATACAAAAGTGTTAATCTTGAAAGATTAAAAGTAAAAGATGAACTAGTGAGAGAAAGTTTAAGACTTTCTCTCTCTAAAAACTAAAAAGTGAAAATTAACTAAAAACTCTAACTCCCTTCCTAATGACTATTAGGAAGGTATTTATAGGGAAGGTGGAAGGAGTGCATGTGTTGCCTCTTCTTTCTTGCTTTCTTCACGTTTTCTCGACTCGACTTTAATTCTTCGTCTTTGTCGTCTCGGGATTTGAACTTGTCTTTTAATTTTCTTCTCTATTAGACTTAAGTTCTTCGACTTCGTTAAACTTCCGTCTTTTGACTTTTTCTTCGATAAATCTTCAGAATAGGCCTTGGACTTCCGTTCTTTTTGCACTCTTGATCTTTTGACCTCGTCTTTTCCCGTTTTCTTCGATAAAAGCCCGTGAGAGCCCGTGTTTTCTTCCTTTTTCATATTTTGGTCCTAGAACACAATAAAAACACAAACCACGCATAATTCCGACTTTTACGACATAAATCACACGTTTTGGTCTAGTTATTATTGGAAATAAGTGGTAAAAGGATAAGTGTTTTCACACTTATTAATCATACTCTTATTATGATTAGGATTTACCCCAAAGTAGAGGATATACACTCACCACAATTAGAAGATAACAATCAAGCTAATTCTGGTACTTATCCTTTGCTTGGGGCCGAAGCATCAGTGACAGCCCATTAGGGTTTCACTGCCTATATAAGGAAACCCCAAGGGTTCCACAAAGGTATCACATTCTACACACTCTCGACTCTCATCCGATTCTTAAACCCTGACCGATTACATACTCTCACGCCGGAGTCTAATCGTGGGATACATTCCCACGGTAAGCCTAACGCATGTTGTTTTAGTGTGTAGGATCCCAACCAAATATTTCACTTAGTGCAGGACCCGGACCCCAGCCAACCCGAATTAAGCCTAATTCGGGTCTAGCAAGGATCATCCAACTTATGTATCAACAAAATTATACCATGAATGGTTATGAACTAGTCATAGATATTATAATCTAAGAAGAACTTAAAGTAAATTTATTAAAAGATGTTTCTATTATCTGAAACTTTAGGAGGTATTTGCTGGTAAATTACCTAGACTTTCGCCATTAAGGCAAGTTGAAATTGGTATTGATTATATTCCCGGTGTTGCACCTGTCTCATGTGCACTATACGTCAACACCATCTGAATCAAAATAATTACCGTACAACTGAGAGAGTTGTCGGAGAAAGCTTTTATTCTACCAAGCTCGTCATTATGAAGAGCTATAGTGTTATCATTCCTAATATTTGTTGAATTACCGTGAACTAGGTAAATTGATGATCATAATCTATATCCACTACCCAAGATGATAGATTTGTTCGATCATTTACAAGGTTCTAGCGTATGTTCTATAGATTTGATCCACAGTATGGTTATCATCAACTTCGCGTCCGCGAAGAAGATTATCTATTCCAATCACTACGTTCAGAACTTGTAATGAACATTATGAGTTTCATGTTATGTCGTTTGGATTGACCAATGCACATGTAGCATCCAAAATTTTGGTGAATCACGTGTGTAGGCGGTAATTTGATAAATTCATGCTTGTGATCATTAAGGACCATTTGTTTGTTTATAAGAGTAAGAAGGAGTTAATAATTATCTGTAGACTGCACTTAGTTGGCCGAGGAATGAAAACCTGTACCTTGAGTATTTAACATGTTATTCAAGGCTTAATCCTTTACTTTAGTTGACCATGTGATCAATAGATAATGGAATATATACTGACTCTTCAAAGATTAGAGCCATTTAAGACTTTGGGTTATACCAAAAAGAAAGTAGAAATATGTTTTAACAAATAATTTATCAAAGGATTTTAAGGGATTATTCTCTCATACCCAAATCATTTAACTAGACTCCTTGATATGAGTGATTTTACTCATATCAATTATATCCTAAAACAATGAATAATGCATAAATATGATGAAAATTCCTTGTGTATATGTTGTTTCTTATTTTAATGTGTGTAGGTACCAAGTTTGCAAAAACTGACAAAAATCGGCACGAGTTTGAAGAAAAGATCGAGGAAGCCAAAATCGAGTTCGATTTAGAGGATTTAATATTTAAATAATTAATTTGGGCTTTGTGGGTCCCACTTTTGGTAAATGGGCCTAAAATCCCATTTAAGGAAATCAATTATTTACTTTTGGATTAACGTTTCAAATATAAACCCAAAAGGACCAATTGGAAAAGTATCATGGACGGATGGAGTATAAATGTTTTGGGTCAAGCCCAAAAGGGAATGTATGAACCAAATGGATTATGGTCTTTCAAGTAAAGGCCCAAAAGGAAAGAAATGGTGAAGGTTTTATAAACTTCGGTCAAAAATTCAATCTACACAAACAAAACAGAAGAAATAAAACGAGAGAGTTGAAAATAAAGAAAGGGAAAGAGAAGCAGTAAAGATAAAACCTAGAAATTAGGGGTTTCCATCCAGTTGATAATTGTTCTACACGCGCCTAATCTTCAGATAAATCAGGGCAAGAGGTGCGTGTATTCCACAAATATTCCTAGTACGAAGCTCCACGTGGCCCATTGATTCGTCACAGCTATTCCATGCTTGGTTGATATCTCTGCTGACTGACAAGGAGCCAATGAGAGTCGTCCAAGTAAGCAACAAACTAGCACACCTTGTGCCATGGTGTCAATCCGTGTGCACAAGGGCGAATCACAGCCATCCGATCTTAACAGAAAAGAGAGAGAAGAAGAAAAGTTGATCCAAGGGCCTGAAACCACTTCTTCCTCAACAAACCCCCACCCCAACACCCTCGGGTTAGCCTATATAAACCCCTGATTTTAATCAGTAAATCATCCCTTTTTCTTTCTATTGTTATTATGTCAAAATTTAGTTAGATGTATTTTCTTTTAATATTGTAATGAAGATTTCGATTTAATAAAAGTTATATTTCAGTTTTTAATCTTTAACTTGCTGTTTATTTTTAATCTAAGCTTTAATTTGATATAATATTTGTGATTGTTCATTCAAGCTTATTAATAGCTTTAGTGAATGATTGGAGGGAATTATGGATAAAAATCAATTCCCACTGGATAGATAAATAAATAAGAATTGGTTCGAAAAATTATTAGCACCTCGATTTAAGTTTCGGTTCATGATGTTGATTTTGGTTAAATGGTCATGTTTGGGTGTCGAGTTTGAATAAGGAAGCTCAACGCTTACCTTCACGTCAACGGTTATCATCAAATAATGGTTAAGCATATTTACTTTCTAAGTTCTTAGTTTAATTTGATTATATGTTGATTGTGTGTTTTTAATCTGTTAATGGTCACATTTTTATGTTTTTAATTTGGTTTAATAATATGCTATAATTTGTTTAAAATGTTTAATGTGAATTTGGAATTGATTGTTTATGTTTAATGATTTCAAGTATTATGATAATGAATCTGTGCTTGAGATGCTAGAATGGATTTGTGTTAAAATGCTTGTTAATGTATCTACTGGGTTATTATATGATGTTTAGGACAAATCAAAGTAAAAGGATTATTAGATTTTAGATGATCTTAATGAATAAGTTTCGATAGGCTGCTGTTAGTTAATTCTGCTTAGATTTACTTAGATAGATAAGGTAATGCTTGATAATTTGTTTAGCGTAATTGATAGACGACACTGCGTTTGTGAGTTACTGTAGCACTGTTATTGAATCTGCTCGATTTTGACGACATTAGATATGTGGCATTAGATATTATCAGCATGAATTGAATTTTTCGCTGTCAGTTTTAGTTGTCGTCGTAATTATTCTTTAGGCTTGAAATTTGTGGTTGCTTAATTGTTGGTTACATTGATGCGTTTATTCTCATAAAGTGTTGTTCTCAAAGTAATGGTTTATAATATATGTCGCTAAACTGGATTTTTGAATGTTGCGTTCACTGCCAATCAAAGTAATTGATTTCATTTCGGTTCACTGAATTGGTTTCTATAACTGATATAGGATATGATCTGCTAGTATATTAGTCTGATGATAAATTGGGCTTCACATTTGTACTGCTGAATCTTGAAGCTTTTATCTGCATAAATTAATTGGTTTTTTAGTTGATTTATCTTGTTTAAGAACTGTATGATTGATTCTACTTGTTTGATTTAACTGAGTGTAAAAGCTGCTTATTTTAACTTTTGGTAATTACCGATATCGCTGTTACTTTTCATAGATATCTATGTTCTTTGATAATTGTGTGACTGTTACTTGAGTTGTCTGTTAATTCTGATTGCTGATAATGATTTTTTTTAAACTGATAGCTGAAATATTATTAAGAAAGGATTCTACTCATTGTGGAGTTATGTTTTTGATGTACTGTATACTTAAGCATTTGGTTTCATATAATACTGATATTGCTGTGTGATTATAAGGTTTACTGAGTTGTTTATTTGTTTTCTTTCTTACAATTTTACTGTATGTTTTTTAAAAATAAATAATTGCAAAAATATGTCATTCCAGAGTCTCGAACTCGAGACCCCATTGTCCACTGCCAAACGCATTTACCAACTGGGCTAGATTGATGTTTTTGTAATACGTTACTTAATATATCTAATATACTTTTAACATTTTGAGCTGTCAGTTTTAATTCATACGTTTTCATTAAATTAGTTAAGTCTATAATTTTAAATAATAAGTAAAATTATTTTCTTTTGATAAATTTAAGTTTTAGTTAATTAGTTTAAAATCATTAGTTAAAAAAGGTTTATAATAAATAAAGTTTAAAAAAATATAATAAATATTTTATTACTTTTAAAATTTAAATTGTTTTAAAATTGATTTATGATGAGACTGTTTTTATACATAGTCTCATCGTCCAAATTGGGCTTAAAATGCATTAAATATCATTAAAATTGCCAAATATATGCTCGTGTTTGTTGCTTGTGTATTTTAGGTACGGATATTGAGGAAATGACAAAAACATCACAAGAATCAATCAAAAACGAACACGGGAAATGAAGTCGCACAATGAACCGGGCCCAAATAAAGAATTTCCAAAATGGTCCTTGAAGAATTGAAAATTTTCAACATTGGTCCCTCATTTTTGAAGATTTGGCAAGAAAGGCCCTTGGAGAATTCATTTATACAAGATACATCCTTGGATTTTGAAGACATATCATGAAAAGCCCTTGAAGAATGAGAAAAGTGCATGAATAGTCCTTATTCATGGCTTGCAAAGTTATTGTGCCAAAAATGCCAACTGCCCAAAGTTATTTATAAAGGAAAATAGAGTTGATGGCTGTTTTTACAAAGTAACCAAAACATGAGAGTGGGGGGACTGTTTTTGCCAAACATACAAACACCTCCCAGCTAACCAAACCTCCACATCACCCCCACTCCACCACTCACATCATACCACCTCATCACTCCCACCCACGTCACTTCCCACCATCTAAATAATCAGTTATTAAACTAATTATTTACATTTCTCACCAAAACATCTTTTTAAAACCCTTAATCCCCAAAACAGATTAAAACAACCCCTTAATCACCCATAAACCCTAAAAAACCCCAGGTCGGATTGAACCCAAAACAAAGGGGTTTTTGTTTAGCTTCTCCAGAACATTGATTAACACCAAACTCTACCCATCCCACACCCAAAACATGAACCCAAGACACCCATGTGTTGGGTAGGGCCCTCCCCTGCACCCGTCACTTTCCCCAAACCCCAATACCCGACCATATCAATGATTATGTGGAAATACTTGGTCCCCAATGCTAAATGAACGTCTCAAGATCACTTCATCACAGCTATAACATCACATGAAGCCATTTGACCATTTTCAAGATTCCTCAAAGGGGCATTTTCGGATTTTTTATGTATTAGGGTTTAGGGCTTTTATTTTCATGTATTATTTTATTCAAGTAGCACTAGAAGGTTCCTAGTTAGCTTATAAAAGGGAATGTGGCTTGTACATTCAGCTTTGTTCCAGATTTTGCTTTAAAAATATTGTAATCCCTTTTTAAGTTATAAAAGTTGGTATTTTGATTCATAAAAGTAATTCCTTTTTATTTTTAAATGTTGGTAGTATTGTTTAAGCAATCTGAGTTCCACAATCAATTTTGGTTTTGTTAAGTTTAATTCAGAAAGTTAAGGTTTGGTGAGAGGACACTTAATCCAAAGCCTTGAACTTTATGTCATAGTTATAGGATTTGTTGGCTTATTTGGTGGATAACCAAATAAGCTACATAAGCTTGTATAAGCTATTTTATCAGTTTCAAGTCTTTTCAAGTTTTCTAAATTTTCATATTTTCATTCAAGAAAAAAATCAGTTTTTTAATATTTCTGCTTTATTTTTAAAGCTATAAGCTATAAGTTGACTTGTCAATAAGTCAATCTTATAGCCTATAAGCTCTTGTACCAGGTTATTCTTGCTATTGGTTGTCTGTTTTTGGCAGTTTCAAAACAAGAACTCACACAATCATC
Organism: Glebionis coronaria; assembly: GCA_025667525.1. Lineage (NCBI taxonomy): Eukaryota > Viridiplantae > Streptophyta > Magnoliopsida > Asterales > Asteraceae > Glebionis > Glebionis coronaria. The sequence continues at coordinate 288,547,039 of CM046876.1, read as the reverse complement.
ACCATCATCTTCATTTCAAACAGCCAAAAAGGATCAGCACAAGCCCGAGCTTGTTGGAGGTGGCTTTTTAGCCATTGTGGGACCTGGATGTGGGTCCCACAAGGTAAATCCCTTGTTACCTTGTTTTCAGATTTCATATTTGTGATTTATGAGATTTTATGAATTTGCATGAATTTGTGTGAAAGTTGCTTAAGTGTGAATTTTATTTGTTTGATTATGCTCATTTGTGCCTTGGATGCATGTTAGAAGTGTTTGAAATCAGATTGAGTAGTTTTAATAGCATTTGATTTGATAATTTTTTACTTCTTAAAATTAAGGGGTGTTTGGATTAAGGTTTATATTGGGTTAATTGACATAAACCTAGTTTAAAAACTTGTTTAAAACACTCATTAGGTTAGTAATAGGTTACATGATAGTTTATTTTCAGTTTGGTAGAGTTTAAAACACAATTGCATGATAAAAATTGGTAGTATAGCATAAAAACAGTCAATCCATTTTTCTACCTGATTTTTGTGATATTTTCCTTTAAATCTTGGTAGCTGTTAGAAAATAGGTTCATTTAGGACTGTGAGTAGTTGTTATTTGATTTGGTAGGGTTGTATGCAAGATCTTGGGCTTCAAAAATCGTTTTTGTGCCATTTGCATCAGGACACTATTCATCAGAAACTTACAAGCTTAATCAGTAACTTCTTGTGCATTTTGTGATAGATTTTGTGAAAGACTTGTGTTTTTTCTTGTTTAATTGACTTCCCACAACCCAACTGGTTGTGGGAGTGCCTTATTGCCCAAAGAAAAGCTCAACACATAGCTTCCCTAAGTTATTTGGTCAATTGACCATAATTTTACACTAACAGTGGGAAAAAGGTTCCCCCTGCTTGCACAATAGTTACCCCTGCTCAGTAAAAAAACAAAAACAAGTCAAGTGTCACTATTAGAAACCTGTTTTTTTTTTGTCTTTAGTGGGTGAAAATAGGAATTAGGACCTGATTTTTGTTTCATAATTTTTATTATTTAATTTTTGATTTTTCTGTTTAATTAGAATTTTTGTAACTGTTCATTTTATATTTTTTAGATTAAATTGCTATTTTTAATTAAGTTTTCACTTTCTGTTTTTGTCTTTTAGTGACAAAAATATTTATTTTTCAGTTTTAAAATTTTTCTTGGATTTAGAAAAATAATTTAAGATTTTTAGTTAAAAAAGTTTTTACTGTTCACCTTTTATTTTTTTTTTAAAATTAATTTAGTTTAAAAAGGGTTTTTATTATAACTGTTTTTGTCTTTTAGTGATAAATTTTATATTCTTAAAACTTTTTCATTTTTCTACTGTTCATTAGAGTAATTTAGGATTTTTAAAAGTGTCAAATTATTTTTGGCATTATTTTATTATTTTTTTATAATTATTTTGGTTTAAAAATAGTTTTTAGTGATTTAAAAATAGAAAAATAGTTTTTAAAATTTAGGAAAAATACTTTTTAGCTTTTAATTATTAGAAGTAACTTATTAATTTGATAAAATAATATTTTGGACATTTTGTTAATTATATTTAATTTTAGGGCTTTAATTAGCATTTAAAATTGAATATTTAATTAATAAAAGGTTTTTAAAATATTTTTGTTGGATTTTTATTCTTATTTATACTATTTTAGACTTAGTTTTAACTTTTAATTAATTTTTAGGTTTAATTTTTTAATTTGTAGCTTTTTACGGATTTACATGAACGCCTTTTTCGTCTTAGCTTAATCCGTCTTCGTAACCGTCATTCACTTCTCACCCCATTTCTATTTTCTTTTTCTTAATATAATCACAAATAAAAATCAATTCATTACACAACGCACTAGCCTCCTCGAGAACGAACTCACTTTAGGGTCATTTACACACGGTTTTCCTAAATCGTCGTGCTTACTTCCCTATATTTTAGGTGCTTGTTTTTCCTAAAGCAAGTGTCTAATTTTACAACAATCATTTTGGCGCCGCTGCCGGGGAGGCGTGTTGTGTTTTGATTGGAATTGTTGTTTATATACTAACCATAATTAGTATTTGTATTAGTAGCACTCTACTAATACGTATTATCGGTTTTCGGTTTTTGTGTGAATACTATTACTATATTGTATACGTAGAACAATAAATTCACAAGTACTCCAAATACGTGAGAAATCACAACCTTGACTTGGGAGGTCATTACCCAATCATTGTATTCGAATCTTAAACCAAAGAAAAAGGCAAAAATAGATAAATACTTTCGTGAAGCTTAATCTTGAAAAATACAAACTATAAGGTGGGTATAAGGCGGATATTATAAAATATATCCTAAGGAAAAAGGCTCTTAAGTGCTTCGCGCCGCCTCATTTCCCCGCTTGCTTGTGAGTATTTGATTTTGAGAGCTAATCGAGGGTTTTGCCGCCCAAAGTATTACTAAGTATCATATATATTTTCTTGGTTTCCATTGATTAAACCCTCTTGAACGTTTTGGTGTTCCACCAACGTTCTAAAGTCATCGAAGGCGTTCACTTCACGTGATCATTTTCATTCCTTGAGGCTTCTTTAATCAATATATTTGATTAAGGAGGAGATTTGTAGATTTGTGTCTACTTAATACATTTACCAAATTCCAAAAAGGTTAATACAATCAAAAACCACAAAAACAAAATTGAAAAAAAAAACAAAACACCAAAAAGAAACTTCTTTGCTCATCCCCTCGTTGTACGTGACGTTTATTCTAACTCGTAATCAAGCGAGACGTGCACGTAAACGAAAGCACAAAACTCCCACTCCCAATCTTTCTAGTGAGGAGTCTCCTATTGACGAACCCATTGTAAGAGAAGCACCAACCATGGCGAATCGAACTATGATGGAGTTACTTCAAGCACCCACCGAGGGTTATGGAGAGGCTATTGTGATTCCAGCTATCCTTGCGAAGAATTTTGAGGTGAAAACGGGTTTGTTGTCGATGATCCAAAAAAACAAATTCCGTGGTGATGAGAAGGACAATCCACACAACCATATCCGCCAATTCAATCGTCTTACCGCTACTTGCAAATTTAAGGATGTCTCGAATGACTCGATTAAGATGATGCTTTTTCTGTATTCCTTAGCGGGGCCCGCTAAAATTTGGTTAGAGAAAGAGCCACCCAATTCTATATTGACGTGGAAGGATCTCATTTCAAAATTCGTGAACCAATTTTTTCTGCCCTCTAAGACTACGCACTTGAAAAACGAGATTTCAAAGTTTTCACAAGAATTTAATGAAAGTTTTTCAACGGCTTGGAATAGGTTTAAGGAAATGTTACATGAATGTCCTCATCACGGTTTTTCCGACTTGCATCAAATTGACACGTTTTACAATGGACTTAATGATCATGAAAGAGATTATTTAAATGCCGCCGCGGGTGGTAATTTTTTGTGTAAAACGGTCGAGGAAGCTTTGGTGATAATTGAGAATAGGTCTAAGGTTTATATCCCTCGTAACACACCGAGTGTTGCCAAAATGGGCTCATCATCGTCTCGTAGCATTAATGCCTTACATGATGAAGCTAATGAAGAAAATCGGTTTTTTGATAGATTTGCTAATCTTATGTCCCATTGGAAAGCTCAAGAAGCTTCGAATTCCGCTTCGGTTAAAGCGGTTGCTAAGAGTTGTTTGTCTTGTGGTGGAGCTCATGATCTTTCCGAGTGCATTACCGCGGATGGTAACACTTCGAGTGCTTATGTAGCCATGGGAACTTATAACCAAAACGGTCAAGTTTCCCGCCAAAATCAAGCTCCACCAAATCAAAATGCTAATAACTATCGAAACAACAACCAAGGTGGTAATTATCAAGGCAATCAACGTAACTACAACAAGGGTAATTATCAAAGTGGAAATGGGAAAATTTCAAACCAAAACCAAAACCGTGATTTTCAAACTACCACTCAAGGTTTTCAAAATGATCACACCAAAAATCTTCAAGGAGAATTTTTGAATTATGCTAAGGCAAACGATGCTAAGTTTGATAATATGCAACGTGAAATGATTAGCTTAAGATCCGAGTTGAAAAACGAGCTTAAAAACTAACTTGCTAATGAACTTAAGACACATGCTAATAAAATGGAAGGAAATGTTCAACGACTCCAACAAAATCAACAAAAAATGGAGCAAGGTCAACATGAGATTAAGCAAGAGTTGTTAAAAGCGGATGCTAGGCAATCTAAGTTTTAAGACCGAATGGGAAAAATGTTTGAAGCTATCATGTGTAAACCTTCTTCTTCGGGTGGTCTTCCTAGTGATACCATCGTGAACTCGAAAGTAGAATTGAAGGTTATTACTACTCGTAGTGGTAAAACATTCAAAGAACCCATTTCTCGTCCAAGTACTTCTATGGAGAAGGAAAAAGAGAAAGAACCCGAGGTGGTGGTAGAAAAGGAGAAAATTCCAAGCCCACGAAGTATCGCTCAAACCACACCTACGGTTGAACCAATACCAATAGTGGAACCCGAGATTCCAAGGCCGTTGCCTATGCCCCAACCCACACCACCCTTACCTTACCCTTCAAGACGAAACAAGGAAAAGGCACAAGAACAAAATAATTATCAATTTGAACTTTTTATGAAAATGTTTCATGACTTGCATTTTAATATAAGTTTTGCCGACGCCTTGGTCATGATGCCTCGATTTGTCGCGAACTTCAAAAGTATGTTGAATAACAAAGAGAAATTGCAAAAATCGTCTAGTTGTTCATCGGTTATTCTTAGCCGCATACCTCAAAAAGTAGGTGATCCCGGTAAGTTTTTAATCCCATGTGCTATACAAGATATGGAAGAATGCTAAGCCTTGGCCGATCTTGGTGCTAGTATTAATTTGATGCCTCTTGAGATTTTTAAGTCGCTCAATCTTCCCAATCTCACTCCTTCAAGAATGTCAATCGAGATGGCCGATCATTCTATGATTCTAGCTTGTGGAGTAGCCGAGGACGTCTTCGTGAAAGTTGGAAAGTTCTACTATCCCGTAGACTTTATCGTTGTTGACATCCCTATCGATCCTAAAGTTCCTCTAATTTTAGGTCGATCATTTTTGGATACCTCGAGAGCACTTATCGATGTGCATGCTAGGAAAATCACTCTTCGTTTCAATGAGGAAGAACTTGTCATTAATGCAACTCAAAACTCCACACTTTCTCATGTGTATTGTATCACGTCTTTGTACAATGTCAATCCCATCAAAAACATTTGCAAAAAGATTTCAAAAAGAGTTTTAGGAGTTGATGATAAAAACGATTTTCCGTCCCCTCCGCCGGTGGAGGTTAAGAGTGTTAAGCCTACGATTCCAATCACTAATGATTCTTCGGATGATGAATATGTTGATCCCGATGGGGGAGTTTTCTTTGTTGACAAACGTTTTGAGAACTTGCCACCACCTAAGCCAAAACGGTTTTCAAATGTGAGAATTTTTAGTGTGACTAACATTGCTTTAGAAACACCAAATATTTTTGACATAATTAAGTCGGGTTTTCATAAGGAGAGTTTAAAAGATGAAAAAGGAAAAGATTTTGAATTGAATTTAAAAGATTTTTCTACAACTCTAACTCCGTCATCACCTCGTGTTTTGAGTGCTACAAGCTCGTGTTCTCCTTTTGACGATGCTTTGTGTGGACCTAGTGTGGGGGAAGCCCCTTATGTTCCCTCTCCTTTCTCCACCGAGGACGAGATATTTGATCCCGGAATTGCTTATAAAGGGAAATCTCGGTCTTCCACCGATGCAATAAATGGAAAATCTTTCTATTTGATTGGTGCGAGTCTACCTCGAGTAGCTCAATGTTTTTGTGACTTACCCATTGTCCCACCCTTATATTTCTTCTCATCTATTTTCTTGAAACCCTTTGGGTTTATGTTGACTCATCATGAAGTGGCGTTGATTTGTTTTCCAATGAAAACGAGAACGCCATCTTCGATCCCGGTATTTTGCACCATCAAAGGACTTAGTCCTTTATACCGGTTGTTTTTGGGCCTTGTTTATCATGTAAGCCCCACTAAAAATTGACCATACCAAGATTATCCCTAAATGATCACATTTATGGGGATTCGAGTCGAGCTTTTGACTCGATTATCAAAAACAAGGTGCCTCGTGGGGGAGACCCATGCTTATCCATGTACATATTATTGCTTTATAATTAGCTTAATGTGAGGGGATTTGTGCCCTTACTTGTTCCCTGGTTGTTTGTGAATTGTGGTTTTTAGATGATGATCTTCCCGATTGGAGCCTCTCGTGTTCGTTTTATGGGAGTACTCGATCGTTTGCTTGGAAGACTTTCTCAATATCCAAATGATATATCCTTTGATGTTCTAACCTTAGGTTTTTAGCACACTTCATAAACGGCTATTAATTTATTGGTTACACCCTTTCCATGCTAGATTAGGCATTCGACTACGTCTCTAGTATGGGGGTGTTTGCACCCCTAGACTCGAAACATTGAGGACAATGTTTAACTTTAGTATGGGGGGTGAATAGATACTTGCCTTGCCAAACCTTCACGCTTTCCAAAGTTTATCTTTTTTTTTTATCGTTTTGTTGCAAAATAAGGCTAAAAATGGCCAAATTTTAAAATTTTCTCATTTTTCATAAGTGTTTAAGACACGAATGTAGGTTTTCTGATGGCGAGAATAAGAGTAATTTTTTACTCGATCGTGCGTGTTGAGCACTTATCTTTGATTCCTTAACTACACATTAGGCTAAGTCTCTTAAATGAGGACGAGAAATGATAGAGTTAATTATAAGTTACTATGCTAAACGTAGAGTACTCGTATTCTTTCAAAAACTCATGTATTCTCGTTGTTTGCTTATTCTCCCTTCGCATGTAAATATTTTTTGCTTAATAAATATTGACTTAGCGGTTTAGTCTTGATTGTTGGGTTTCTAGTCTTTTCTAGTAGCTTCCGTGTAATTAAATTGGGGAGACATTAAGGTATCGCCAGCGTCACGATTTTGAAGTATTGGCACCCTAATAATCAAAAGCTTCAGCCAATTATAAGTTTTCAAGTGCTCACCTAAATCAAGCAAACAATTTGATGCCCCACAAGGCCGAAAAATCTATGCAAAATTGAAAGTGAATCAAGCCTTAATCTTCGAAGCTTTAAAGATCCAAAATTCTCCTTAGCGTGAGGATATACGTCTTTGGCTAATAAAACCACCGATAAGGCGGATAATAAAATGCAAGGCAAGACCAAAGTCATAATAAAAGCTTCATGGCGAAGTTGAATAAAAGATGGAGGTAAACCAAATATAATAAGGCCCTTCCGTTAGGGGGCGTATAAAAGTCTTGGTAATAAGTCTCATGTTCAAAACTGTTATAAAACCGTGTTTATCGATTCTTCTTGTCAACTTAATTTTTTAACATCATTGTCTATTAGGAGGGGTTATTGATTTGATGGTCTTGGTTACACCGTTAGGACTCTATTTTTAGACCTAAATCTCTATTATCGCATAAGTCAAACAATGTATCCTCGTGAGACATTCAAGACAAAATAAAATATAAGAGATACAACTTAGGAATAATGGGAGGATAAGTACGTGATTAGGGCATATGAGTAGTGTTAGCATTACTAACTTATAATGACAATGATCTCGTTGCACGCTTGGCATAGAATTGGGGTGAAAATCGAGAACGATGAAGTTATTTCTAACGAAGCATTCACGTGTTCTTATTCTATGAACCTAAACGTCCCATTTTGCGATGAAAATCATACATTATGTCTAAAACGCAAGTAGTAGTAATAGTAGTAGTGTAGCTAGTTTATCATTCAATAAAGTGAATAAAAATGAATTTTGGAGGTGCTATGATACTTAATTCTAGCATTGGGTGAGGGCACGGCAATGGTTTAGTATGGGGGAGTGATGAGACTGCTTTTATACATAGTCTCATCGTCCAAATTGGGCTTAAAATGCATTAAATATCATTAAAACTGCAAAATATATGCTCGTGTTTGTTGCTTGTGTATTTTAGGTACGGATATTGAGGAAATGACAAAAAGATCACAAGAATCAATCCAAAACGAACACGGGAAATGAAGTCGCACAATGAACCGGGCCCAAATCAAGAATTTCCAAAATGGTCCTTGAAGAATTGAAAATTGTCAACATTGGTCCCTCATTTTTGAAGATTTGGCAAGAAAGGCCCTTGGAGAATTCATTTATACAAGATACATCCTTGGATTTTGAAGACATATCATGAAAAGCCCTTGAAGAATGAGAAAAGTGCATGAATAGTCTTTATTCATGGCTTGCAAAGTTATTGTGCCAAAAATGCCAACTGCCCAAAGTTATTTATAAAGGAAAATAGAGTTGATGGCTGTTTTTATAAAGTAACCAAAACATGAGAGTGGGGGGAGTGTTTTTGCAAAACCCACAAACACCTCCCAGCCAACCAAACCTCCACATCACCCCCACTCCACCACTCACATCACACCAGCTCATCACTCCCACCCACGTCACTTCCCACCATCTAAATAATCAGTTATTAAACTGATTATTTACATTTCCTACCAAAACATCATTTTAAAACCCTTAATACCCAAAACAGATTAAAACAACCCCTTAATCACCCATAAACCCTAAAAAACCCTAGGTCGGATTAAACCCAAAACAAAGGGGTTTTTGTTTAGCTTCTCCAGAACATTGATTAACACCAAACTCTACCCATCCCACACCCAAAACGTGAACCCAACACACCCATGTGTTGGGTAGGGCCCTCCCATGCACCCGTCACTTTCCCCAAACTCCAATACCCGACCATATCAACGGTTATGTGGAAATACTTGGTCCCCAATGCTAAATGAACGTCTCAAGATCACTTCATCACAGCTGTAACATCACATAAAGCCATTTGACCATTTTCAAGATTCCTCAAAGGGGCATTTTCGGATTTTTATGTATTAGGGTTTAGGGCTTTTATTTTCATGTATTATTTTATTCAAGTAGCACTAGAAGGTTCCTAGTTGGCTTATAAAAGGGAATGTGGCTTGTACATTCACCTTTGTTCCAGATTTTGCTTTAAAAATATTGTAATCCCTTTTTAAGTTATAAAAGTTGGTATTTTGATTCATAAAAGTAATTCTTTTTATTTTTAAAAGTTGGTAGTATTGTTTAAGCAATCTGAGTTCCACAATCAATTTTGGTTTTGTTAAGTTTAATTCAGAACGTTAAGGTTTGGTGAGAGGACACTTAATCCAAAGCCTTGAACTTTCTGTAATAGTTATAGGAGCTGTTGGCTTATTTGGTGGATAACCAAATAAGCTACATAAGCTTGTATAAGCTATTTCATCAGTTTCAAGTCTTTCCAAGTTTTCTAAATTTTCATATTTTCATTCAAAAAAAAATTAGTTTTTTAATATTTCTGCTTTATTTTTAAAGCTATAAGCTATAAGTTGACTTGTCAATAAGTCAATCTTATAGCCTATAAGCTCTTGTACCAGGTTATTCTTGCTATTGGTTGTCTGTTTTTGGCAGGTTCAAAACAAGAACTCACACCACCATCACCATCATCTTCATTTCAAACAGCCAAAAAGGATCAGCACAAGCCCGAGCTTGTTGGAGGTGGCTTTTCAGCCATTGTGGGACCTGGATTTGGGTCCCACAAGGTAAATCCCTTGTTACCTTGTTTTCAGATTTCATATTTGTGATTTATGAGATTTTATGAATTTGCATGAATTTGTGTGAAAGTTGCTTAAGTGTGAATTTTATTTGTTTGATTATGCTCATTTGTTCCTTGGATGCATGTTTGAAGTGTTTGAAATCAGATTGAGTAGTTTTGATAGCATTTGCTTTGATAATTTTTTACTTCTGAAAATTAAGGGGTGTTTGGATTAAGGTTTATATTGGGTTAATTGACATAAACCTAATTTAAAAACCTGTTTAAAACACTCATTAGGTTAGTAATAGGTTACATGATAGTTTATTTTTAGTTTGGTAGAGTTTAAAACACAATTGCATGATAAAAATTGGTAGTATAGCATAAAAACAGTCAATCCATTTTTCTGCCTGATTTTTGTGATATTTTCCTTCAAATCTTGGTAGCTGTTAGAAAATAGGTTCATTTAGGATTGTGAGTAGTTGTTATTTGATTTGGTAGGGTTTTATGCAAGTTCTTGGGCTTTAAAAATCGTTTTTGTGCCATTTGCATCAGGACACTATTCATCAGAAACTTACAAGCTTAATCAGTAACTTCTTGTGCATTTTGTGATAGATTTTGTGAAAGACTTGTGTTTTTTCTTGTTTAATTGACTTCCCACAACCCAACTGGTTGTGGTAGTGCCTTATTGCCCAAAGAAACGCTCAACACATAGCTTTCCTAAGCTATTTGGTCAACTGACCATACTTTTACACTAACAGTGGGAAAAAGGTTCCCCCTGCTTGCACAATAGTTACCCCTGCTCAGCAAAAAAACAAAAACATGTCAAGTGTCACTATCAGAAACCTGTCTTTTTGTCTTTAGTGGGTGAAAATAGGAATTAGGACTGATTTTTGTTTTATAATTTTTATTATTTAATTTTTGATTTTTCTGTTTAACTAGAATTTTTGTCACTGTTCATTTTATATTTTTTAGATTAAATTGCTATTTTTAATTAACTTTTTACTTTCTGTTTTTGTCTTTTAGTGACAAAAATATTTATTTTTTAGTTTTAAAATTTTTCTTTGATTTAGAAAAATAATTTAAGATTTTTAGTTAAAAAGGTTTTTACTGTTCACCTTTTATTTATTTTTGAGAATTAGTTTAGTTTAAAAAGGGTTTTTATTATAACTGTTTTTGTCTTTTAGTGAAAAATTTTATATTTTTCAAACTTTTTCATTTTTCTACTGTTCATTAGAGTAATTTAGGATTTTTAAAAGTGTCAAATTATTTTTGGCATTATTTTATTATTTTTTTATAATTATTTTGGTTTAAAAATAGTTTTTAGTGATTTAAAAATAGAAAAATAGTTTTTAAAATTTAGGAAAAATACTTTTAAGCTCTTAAATAATATAAGTAACTTATTAGTTTGATAAAATAATATTTTGGACATTTTGTTAATTATATTTAATTTTAGGGCTTTAATTAGCATTTAAAATTGAATATTTAATTAATAAAAGGTTTTTAAAATATTTTTGTTGGATTTTTATTCTTATTTATATTATTTTAGACTTAGTTTTAACTTTTAATTAATTTTTAGGTTTAATTTTTTAATTTTTAGCTTTTTACGAATTTACGTGAACGCCTGTTTCGTCTTAGCTTAATCCGTTTTCGTAACCGTCATTCTCTTCTCACCCCATTTCTTTTTTCTTTTTCTCAATATAATCATAAATCAAAATCAATTCATTACACAACGCACTAGCCTCCTCGAGAACGAACTCACTTTAGGGTCACTTACACACGGTTTTCCTAAATCGTCGTGCTTACTTCCCTATATTTTAGGTGCTTGTTTTTCCTAAAGCAAGTGTCTAATTTTACAACCATCACTTTAATTTATTTTGTTTTAAATAATTTTGATTTAATAAATGTTTATTTAAATAATTTTGTCTAATTAAATAGTAAAAGTAAAGTTAAAATAAAAAAATTAAATAAATAAATAAATAAAATAATTTTGTTTAAGTAAATTTGTTTCAAAATAAAAAGTAAAAAAAAATATAATACAGATTTAAAAAATTTGTTTTTTTTAGATTTTAATTAGGGATACGATTCATGCACTTTAGGTTAAGATTAAATAGTTTATAATTGGTAGATTTAATTTCTAGTTTAAAAATCGAAAACCTATTCAAATCGATTGTCCAAATCAAAGCAAAACATCTCAAATTCACTCGATCTTCGTGTACAACGAACTTGGTTCACCCACGTTTTTAATTGAATTCGTCATTGGTAATATTAGTCTATTACTTTTTCCTAAAGGTAATTTTCTAATTTACCCTATAACGTATCTCAAATTATCACTATACTATCGACGGCACATAAAAAATTTTGGCGCCGCTGTCGGGGATCTTGTGTACGATTCGCTTTTGTGAAGATTTATTGATCGTTGATTTGAAGACCCTTTCCGTCCTCGGAAAGTTTTGTGATTTTTCTTTTATATAGTATGTATCGTTTTTCTCGTTTTTTTGGGAATAATATATTGTATTACGTAGAACAATAAATTTACATACTTTTCAAATAGGGACTTAGTTGGGATTTCATCACCTAGTTATTGTAGTCGAATCCAAAAAAAATAATAAAAGGCAAAATAGATAAATACTAATAAGAAGTTTGAACTCGATTTATACAAACTATAAGGTGGGTATAAGGCGACGTGCTATAAAAGGCCGTCTAAGGAAAAATGTTTTTAAGTGCTTTGTGCCACCTCGTTTCCCCGCTTGCTTGTGCGTATATTGAGAGGGACAACCTATTATTGGTTTGCCGCCTCAAGTAGTAATAAATCTTATTTTTTGTAGTTTACTTATTGAACCTCGAGACGTTTAGGTGTTCACCTATCGTTTAAAAGTCGACCGAGGGTAATTTAATTCCATAGTAGTTATCCTTATTCCCTGTTTTTATCGATCATTATTGATTGAGCAATACCAAATAAAATACCAAAAATAATCTTCTTCTTGTCTAATTTCTTTTCTTCAATCCTCTAAATTCTCGTCTTTGTAGTGTATGCAATTACGTTCGTCTCGTCTTGTGATTGATTTTAACAGGGTTGAAAATATTCCTCGTAGAAATAGAAATCGTCAACAACGAATAGTGGAACCCGAGCTTCCACCTACTGTTGTAGAGATGGCCGATAACCGAACAATAGAGGAATTGCTCCGTGCACCCACCGAAGGGTATGGGGAAGCAATCGTTGTGCCGGCTATTTTGGCGGATCATTTTGAGATTAAGACGGGTCTTTTAACGCTCATTCGTGCCGACCAATTTCGTGGCAATGAGACCGATAGCCCGCATTCTCACATACTGAATTTTAATCGAATTACCTCGACTCTCAAGTTTAGAGATGTGCCGAATGACGTGATTAAGCTCATGCTTTTTCCGTACTCGCTCGAGGGTAATGCTAAGCTTTGGTATGAGAAAGAACCACCGGGTTCGATCTTAACATGGGATGATTTAGTGTCTAAGTTCATGAATTATTTCTTTCCACCGTCCAAAACAACACACTTTAAGAACGAGATCACAAGATTTGAACAAAAAGTGCATGAATCGTTTGGGGTTGCATGGGAAAGATTTAAAGATTTGTTGAGACAATGTCCACACCACGGTTTCTCGGAATTGCATCAAATAAATACTTTTTATAATGGGCTAAATATGATTGAACAAGATTCTTTAAATGCCGCCACGGGTGGTAATCTTTTAAGAAAAACTCCGAGAGACGCGTGGGGAATAATTGAGAAAAAATCTAAAGCACAATATTCACGAAACATACCGGTTGTTTCCAATGTGAATCCCGAGATTGCTAGATTGGACTCTAAGATTGATAGTGGATTCGCGACTTTGTTGAGTGAGATTAGGAAGAATACTCATGGATCCATTAATATGGTTGAGAATGTTTGTGTATCATGTGGTAGAGCACATCCTAATTATGCTTGTTTAAACACGGGGTTTGATCAAGCTAGTGCTTTTGCCACGACGGGAACTTATGGCTCTAACGGTCAAGTTCCTCTTCAAAATCATGTTGCTCCACCGAGTTTTCCACCGGTGCAAAATAGGTACAACAATGGAAACAATGGGAATAATTTTAACCGTGGTAACCAAGGGAATTATAATCAAGGAAATGGATTTAATGCTAATCAAAACAATCAAGGTTTTCAAGGGAATAATCAAAATGATTTGTCAAGCTACATTAAAACGAATGAGGCAAATTTGAAACCTTTTCAAAATAACATTCAAGGACAAATGGCAACTTTCAAAAATGAGTTTCAAAATACGATTAAAGGGCAAAATAATAAGATTGAGCTTAATCAACAAAGACTTGAACAAAACCAAAACCGTTTTGAGCAAAGATTAGAGCAAAGTCACAATCGTATGCAACAATGTTTGGAACAAGGTCAAAATAAATTGCTTTCGATGTTTGAGGGATTTATGTCTAAACCGTCATCTTCTTCGGGTTGCTTACCTAGTAACACCATTCCGAACCCGAAGGGAGAGCTTAAGGCCATAACCGTTTATGATGATTGTGAGAATTTAGATGAAGTTGAAGTGATTGAATTAAGCCTCCACCTAAGGAAACTTTTCTAGAAGTCACTAAGGCTACTTTGAATGTGATTAGTACCTCGGTTTTCTTTGATTTCTTTCCCGAGAAGTATAAAGATCCGGGTCAATTCTTGATACCTTGTGTTTTCAATGAGCTTGTGGTTTGCAAAGGCCTAGCCGATCTAGGAGCTAGCATTAACATAAAGCCCCTAGCCTTTTTGAAGACTATTGACTATGCACCACTTAGTACCACTCGTATGATCATTGAGCTTGCTAATGGAACCACCACTCGACCGGTTGGTATAGCGGAAAATGTCATTATGAAAGTGGGAAATTTATTGTACTTAGCCGATTTTGCTATAGTCGATTATGAGACCAATCCTCGTGTGCCTATTATTTTAGGACGACCATTTTTGTGCACGGCTCAAATTCAAGTTGATACGAGGAAAGAGGAAATTAAATTGTTTTATGGAGATAAAAGCATTGTTTTTAAACCGGAAAAGATTCCAGATTTTCTCCTAAGAAAGTTGAAAGTGTTAAACTTGTTGAAACAATTGAAAGTAATAAGAAAGCTCTTTTTGATAAAGGTGTTTTTCCAATTTTGGAAACTCCATTTTTTGAAAGTAAAAAGTTAAATTCAAATGAAGAAGCTTGCTTTGTTGAAACATGTTGTAACCTTTCCTCATCTACACTCACTCCACACGAGGATGATAGTGCTAAGATTGAAAAACAAATTGATGATTACTTAAGTGAGCCATTTTGTAACACTTTAAACTTTCGTATCGGTACAACGGAAGGGTCTTTTAGAGTGTTACGGGATAGCACAATAACTCCAATCATAGACAACACATAAAAATGGTTGTACAAGGTTCAACATACATTCATTCGATAAAAAGTTTTAAAGTGTACAACAGGTCCCAAATTATACAGGTCATTAAGTTTACAAAACATAGATCGAATGAACATTTTTAATATTATGTGGGCCATCAGAGTCGATCTCCATCCGGATTACTTTCAAGCACCTGAGATAAAAACATGCAAAAATCATATCAGCGAATGCCGAGTGAATTCATAGAGTTTAATAAAAACCGTTATATAAAACAATCATTTAAAATCAGAACACAAGTATATTATCCGAAGTAAGTCCTCATATTGCTAGTCAAGCAATATATAAATCAAGCATACATCTTAAACCGTCCATGAGACCGTAGTATCTATATTACCATGATAGGTAATATATTCATCGTTATTAGCGTCGTATCATATCGGATATTTAGATTATATAGGATTATTATTAGCCGCATGACATTGTTACCTTACTATGAAAACAGCGGGCCGCGAACCCGTCAAACAATTTGCCCATCTAAGTTAGTGTGTCGTCACAAAAATCACGCTATGGAATCTTCTCATACATAAATTCGCTTACCAATCAATGTGGTACGACGGGGATCAACCGTCAAGGCGCGAACTGGGGTGATCGTCCCCAAATAGTACTATCAAATGCATAAGCATCTACCAAATCCCGGTAGTTCACAATTCATGCTAATGGGACTTTAAGTGACATAACCTAACTACTAATAATCCTTTTAGTCTCGTTTATAGGGTCATAGCATCATTCGGGTCCATATCATTAAGCATACCATCGGGACTACTTGTGTTCTATTTTTATCAAAATCTAGCATGTTATCTCCCTCGCGGGTTTACAAATCATTTTATAAAACATTTAAAAGAGTGCGAGGCTATGAACTCACGTTGATAATGAAAGGCGGATTATCGGCTACGGGCGTGCTTCGGTCACGGAAACCTATATAAATAATAATCGGTCTTAGACTTTGTCCAATGACTTTTATCAAAATAACAATATACATACGATGATTTTGTACATATGATGATGATCAAATGGGTTTATATATCCTTTTTTACTCATTTTTGTGTTTACGTTTTGGTAACTTTTTACTAGTTTACTAGTTTTACCTATTTACCTATTTTAAGTCCATTAAGCTTAGTATAAGTTCTTTAACTTGTTTTGATCCATCTGATACTTATATTATCAGTATCTATACTTTCCATGTTGGGCCCAAATGGGTTAAGCCCAATAAGTTCTTTTTATAAGTATTTATCTTATTTAGTCCAATTATTAGTCCAATATGCTTAGTTAGCTCGTTAATGTCCGTATGTCCTATAGTTCGGGTTTTATCGGTTTTCACTTGTATTAGTTACTTATATATCAGTATATGACTTTTATAAACTTTACATTAGACGGGTTTGATCGTCTAAGTTTTAATTGGCGAAAACGTTAATTTTACGGCAATAGCCGAAAAAGTCGTAAAAATCAAGTTTATAGTTTTTATTACTTATAAGTATTATTCCACTATCATTTATATAATTTATCCATTTAATTAACCTTTTACATATTTATATAAATAAGTTTCATAAGTTAGTGGGTTTTTATTTTACATTTTATACAATAAAATTTGAGTGGTTATATAATAATAATAAACATTAATTCTCAAAATCTGATTTTTATTTTCATGTTCACCATTTTTATCATATCTAGAGATCCATAATGAATTAGAAGCTCATTTTTGGGTGACATGTTCTTCATATTATGTGCTACATTTAACTTAGTTATAGCTACTGCTCATTTTAAGTTTATCTTGCCTTAACAGTCTCTACAAAACTGCTTATTCAGATTAGAACACCCAACTTGTTTTGATCATATCTCACTCATTATATTGATTCCATCGCATGGCCAACTCTCACATGTGTATAACATCTTGTACTTAATGTAAATGGATCATACCTTGCAAGTTTATCAGTTCAAGTTTTAGTTATATACTGTTTTTATAAAGCCAACTAAATAAGCATGATTTTAGCCTCATTTCTTATAGTTATTAACCTTTTTAAGCATATCTATCAACACTTGATCCCCACACAACATTTTTATCATCATATATACATAATATACATATACAATAATAAAGAAAATACATTTGTTCTTTACAAAAAATAACAAGAGAAAATGGAGAGGATGATCTTCTTTACCAACCAAGTGTATTTCTTGTTTTTGGAAGACAAGAACTTGATGAACACCACAAGTAACTCCAAGATCATCAAACACCAAGAACAATAGTTGAGAAATCAGCCCTAGGACACAAGCAAATCACCTCCAATGTTGTTAATATGGCCACCAAATGATCAAGGCTTCAAGATAACTCCATGATAGAGCTAGTAAACATGTATTTCATGGCTAGAAAAGATCAAAAGGGGTGTTTGTAGCTTGAAAGTGGACGGCAAGGGTGGGAGTTTTTTTGAGAGGATTTGTGTTGGTTTGCATGTAAGTAAATGGTGTTGTGTGTAGTAGCTAATGGTTTTGACTAGGAAGTGGAAAGTGTAAGCTTAAAGAGTAAGCTAAGTTACACTTGTAAGTGTTTAGCTAACATGATGCCACATATGGTTGCGGTGTCATGTTAGTGCCATCCCATATAAGCTAGTGGGGTGGGACAATGTATTTTGTCCCATCTCACTAGTTTACGGGTATTCCTCGATTCTAGTTTTCTCGATTTACGTGCCCTCGGGTCGTTTCACGAAAAACGTTTTTATAAATTATGAATCAACGTCACAAAACGAATCCAATAAAAATTGTCTCATCAAAAACGGAGTTCAAAAACGTAAATACGTAATCCTATGGTTTCCGGTTTAGTCGTAAAGGACGCCAAATTATGCACGTAAGCCCAAATTTAAATCCGTAAATTGTGAGTTCGTCAACCAACACAAAAATAAGTTTCAAAATATTATACGAGAAAATATTTCACTCCCTGAAAATGTTAGATTGTCACAGCTTTTCCTCCTAAAAGGGATCAACGTCCTCGTGATTCATTTCATTTGGATGTCCGTTTCTTATTGAAATCGAAGAGGTGCGGATATTTCTTACACATTTCATCCTCTCGTTCCCAAGTATACTCCGGTCCATGCTTTGAATTCCATTGGATCTGACAATAGGTATCCGACTTTGTTTCATTTGCTTTACCTCACGATCCATAACCTCTACGGGTTCTTTGATAAAATGCAACTTCCCATCTATTCGAACCTTACCTAACGGAATTTTCTCATCACTCATTGCTAGACATTTCTTCAGATTAGATACATGGAATGTGTTGTGAAGACCATGAAGTTATGGGGGTAACTCTAGTTTGTAAGCCACCAGACCTACTCTAGATAAAATCTTAAAGGGTCCAATATAGCGGGGATTCAATTTCCCTCGCTTTCCAAATCTTATAACGCCTTTCCATGGCGATACTTTCAACATTACTCGGTCACCCACTTTAAACTCCATTGGCTTCCGCCGCACATCCGCGTAACTTTTCTGTCTATTACGGGCAGTCAACAACCTATTCTTAATCTGAACTATCATCTCCGTAGTCTCCCGGATCAATTTCGGTCCTGTGAGCTGGGTATCCCTAACTTCACTCCAACATACAGGAGATCTACACTTCCTACCATACAAAGCTTCAAACGGTGCAGCCTTAATACTAGAATGGTATCTATTGTTATACGAAAACTCTGCTAACGGCAAATGTTTATCCCAATTCTTACCAAAGTCTAACACACAAGCTCTCAACATATCTTCCAGTGTTTGTATCGTCCTTTCACACTGCCTATCAGTCTGGGGTGATAAGCAGTGCTCATGTCGAGATTCGTTCCCAAAGATCTTTGGAGAGATTTCCAAAAATTCGATGCGAATCTAGGATCTCGATCTGAAATGATCGATACAGGCACTCCATGCTTGCATACAACATTATCAAGGTATGTACGAGTCAGCTTCTCCAGTGAGAACTGCTCTTTAACCGGAATGAAGTGTGCTGATTTGGTCAGTCTATCGACAGTAACCCAAATCGAGTTGTTTCCAGATGATGTTCTAGGAAGCTTGGTGATAAAGTCCATCGTAATTCGCTCCCACTTCCATTCAGGAATCTTTGGCTGTTGAAGAAGTCCTGATGGCTTTTGATGTTCAGCTTTGACTCTAGCACAAGTCAAGCATTGAAGAACATACATAGCTATGTCAGCTTTCATATTCGGCCACCAGTACAACTTCTTCAAATCATGGTACATCTTATCAGATCCCGGATGAATGGAATACTTAGATTTATGGGATTCTAACATAATCAAGTCTCTTAAGCCTCCAAACTTAGGTATCCACATACGACCTCTTAAGCATTTCACTCCATCAGCTCTAACCTCTAAAGGATCTCCTTCTCCTCGGAACCCTTCATTAACAAAATTTTCCTTCTTACAAGCTCCTATTTGCGCATTTCTAATTTTCTCAGGCAAATTATTGTGCACGGTCAAGACTAGAGAACGTACCTTGATAGGTTCTCTATCTTTCCTACTTAACGCATCGGCAACATCATTGGCTTTTTCGGGGTGATATTTTATATCACAATCATAATCACTTAACAAATCTATCTATCTTCGTTGCCTCATGTTCAATTCCTTCTGGTCGAGAATATACTGTAGGCTTTTGTGGTCGGTGAATACCGTACACTTGGTGCCATACAGATAATGTCTCCACAACCTAAGAGCAAAGACTACTGCTCCTAACTCAAGATCATGAGTGGTATAATTCTCCTCATTCTTCCTTAATTGCCTAGAAGCATAAGCTATCACTTTCTCTCGCTGCATCAAAACAGCTCCATAGCCTCTAAGAGATGCATCACAATACACTACAAAATCTTCACTCTCGTCGGGTAATGATAAGATTGGCGCACTACATAATTTTTGCTTCAATGTCTGAAATGCTCCATCTTCATCACTTCCCCAAATGAAAGGTTTATTCTTCTTGGTAAGCTTAGTCAAGGGTTTAGCTATCAAAGAAAATTCTTTAATGAATCGCCTATAATAGCCAGCCAATCCTAAGAACTATCGCACTTCCGTTGGCGTTGTCGGTGCAGACCAATTCTTAATAGCTTCAACCTTTGCAGGATCAACATGAATTCCATCTTTGTTAATCACATGACCAAGAAATTGCACAAAATCTAACCAGAAATCACATTTCGAAAATTTAGCATACAACTTTTCATCCTTCAACAAATTCAAAACAATCCTTAAATGTTCTCTATGCTCATCTTCATTCTTAGAATAGATTAGAATATCGTCAATAAACACAATCACAAATTTATCCAAGTAGGGCTTGCACACTCGATTCATTAAATCCATGAAAACCGTAGGTGTGTTAGTTAACCCAAATGGCATTACTTGAAATTCATAGTGTCCATAACGAGTTCTAAATGCAGTTATAGGAATATCTTCTTCACGGACGCGAAGTTGGTGATATCCAGACCGCAAATCTATCTTAGAATACACACTAGATCCTTGCAGTTGATCAAACAAATCATCAATCCTAGGTAAAGGATATCGATTTTTAATTGTCAACTTATTCAGTTCCCTATAATCAATGCACATACGGAAAGATCCATCCTTCTTCTTAACGAACAAGACTGGAGCTCCCCAAGGCGACGAGCTCGGTCGAATAAAACCTTTATCAGACAACTCCTTAAGTTGCTCAGATAACTCCTTTAATTCAGAAGGGGCTAATCGGTAAGGCGCACGTGCCACCGGTGCAGCACCAGGAATTAAATCGATTCGAAACTCTACTTGCCTTATCGGTGGAAGTCCGGGTAAATCTTTAGGAAATACCTCAGGAAATTCACAAATAATAGGTACATCTTCCAATCGTTTCTCCCTAGACTCATTCCCGGTCACTTGAGCTAAGAATAACTCACAACCGTTCCTGATGTACTTTTGGACTTTAATACATGAAACGATATTCAAACGGAATTCACCTCGACTACCATCAATTAATAACGTTTTATTCCTAAGAGGAATCTTAACTTTCTTCTCTCCACATAAAATAGTAGCATTATTCAAAACGACAACCAATCCATACCAATAATAATATCAAAACTACCTAATTCTATCAACATTAAATCAATCGGAAAGGAATGGTTTAAGAGATTTAGAGAGCATCCTTCTAATAGCTTATTAGTTTTCACTAATTTACCATTAGCCAATTCCACCTCGTAACTGGTACTTATCTCAACAGGTTCAATGTCAATATGTGACAATCCGTCAATTTACGATTGATATTTTATTCTCAAATATTATTTGAAAATATTATTTAATGTTACAATATGAACTCACTTATTTTTGGGAAGAAATTTGGATTTACGTCTTGAAGTAGCATCGACTACGTCTAAACCGGAGGATTCAACGTTACGTGCTTACATTTACATACACCGTCCTTGGTGACAGACCGACATTTCAAAAAAATAAATTTGTCCGTGAATATTATTTTGGAGTTTTAAATTTGTGTTGGTTCATAAACTCACAAATTTACGAGAAGAGATTAGGACTTACGATTTTATTTTAACGTCCTTTACGACTAAACCGTAAACCTGAGGATTACGTATTTACGTTTTCGAACTCCGTTTTTGATGAGACAATTTTTATTGGATTCGTTTTGTGACGTCGATTCATAATTTATAAAAACGTTTTTCGTAAAACGACCCGAGGGCACGCAAATCGAGGAAACTAGAATCGAGAAGTACCCGTAAATAAATGGGATGAGACAAGTGGGACACTTGTCCCACCCCACTCCCAAAACCGGCTTAACAAACCACTACACCATTTGAGGTGTCAACACTTACATAAGAAGTTTACACTTGTAAACTTAGGCTTACTTTGTAAGCTAACAACTCCCCAAAACCATTTGCAACTCTCACACACCTCATTTGCAACATGCAAACCACCTAAAAATTTCCTCTCTACTCTCTTGAGCCGTCCCATTTCACACCACAAACCACCATCACTTGATCTTGATTCTACCATAAAATCTCATGTTATTTACATACATGTTGAAGCCCTTTTGAAACCCTATTGATTGATGCAAGTTATAACATCCAAGGAGGAGTTTCCATGGAGTATTAAGGCTGATTTTCTACAAGGAGTTAATGAAGAATGGTGTTCTTGAAGATGGTGTTGGCTAAGCACAAGTTTCTCCATCAAAATCCATGTTTTGATCACAACCTACATCATCATGGTGGTATAAAGATTGTCCTCCTCATCATCTTGTTATTTTGATTATGTACACATGTATTTTATTTCCTATTGTATATATTTATGATGATTATATGATGATAAAAATGTTATGTGGGGATTTGTTGTTGATAATCATGGATAAAAAGATGAAAAACTATAAGAAACAAGTCTAAAATCTTGTCTAAATATGTTGGCTGTGTAAAACAGTAAATAAACAGGTCATGGACTGATAATATGATGAAGTAGAATCTATTTACAGTAAGCTATGGGTCTTGTACACATGTGAGAGTTGGCCATGCAATGGAATCAAAATAATGAGTGAGATATGATCAAAACAAGTTTAGGGTATAAATCTGAAGTTACTGTTTTGGACGATTTTTAGAAAATACTTAAAAGATGATTCAACAGTAGCTATAGAAGAGTTAAATGTAGAAAATATCATGTAGTTTATGTGATAAAAATTTGAGCTTCTATCTCCATGTAGAACTCAAGATATGGCAGTTTTGGTGAAGATGAAGTTAAAAATCAGATTTTTGGAAATTAAAGAATAATACTATTATATAAGCACTCACATTTTAATATATAAAATGTAAAATAAAAACCCACTAACTTATAAAACTTATTTATATTAATATATATATATATAAGGTTAATCAAATGGATAAATTATATAAATGGTGGTGAAATAATGTTTATAAGTAATAAAAACTATAAATATGATTTTTACGACTTTTTCGGCTATTGCCGTAAAATTAACGTTTTTGTTAAATAAAACTTAGATGGTTGGACCCGTCTAATGAAAACTTTATAAAACTTATATACTGATATATAGACATGTATAACAAGTAAAAACCGATAAAAACCCGAACTATAGGACAAACGGACATTAACGAGCTAAATAAACACATTGGGCTAATAATTGGACTAAATAAGTTAAACACTCATAAAAAGACCTTATTGGGCTTAACCCATTTGGACCCAACTTGTAAGGTGTAAACACTGATCATATAAGTATAAAATGGATTAATAATAGTTTAAGAACTTATAATAAGTTTATTGGACTTAAAACGCGTAAATAGGTAAAACTAGTAAACTAGAATAAACGTTACCGACACATAACACTAAAATGAGTAAACGAGAATATGTAAACCCACTTGATCATCATATATAAATAATCATCATATGTATACATAATTGTTATTTTTATAAAGTCATTGGACATGAGTCTAAGACGAGTATTATTTGTCTAGGTTTCCGTGATTGAAGCACGTACCGTACGTCCGAATTGCCGATAACCCGCCTTCCCACATCAACGTGAGTTCATAGCCTCGCAATCTTTTAAATGTTTTTATAAATGTTTTATAAACCCGCGAGGGAGATAACATGTTAGTTTTTATAAAATTTTGGACACCATTTGTCCCGATTGTTTGTTTATTGATTTTGGACCCGAATGATTGAATGACCCGATTGTATGACCCGATAAATGATTAATGGACCCGATAGATGAAATCAAATGGATTATTAAAGTTAGGTTATGTCACTAAAAGTCCCATTAGCATGAATTGTGAACTACCGGGAGTTGGTAGACGCTTATGCATTTAATAGTACTATTTGGGGACGATCACCCCAGTTCGCGCCTTGACGGTTGATCCCCGTCGTGTCACATTGATTGGTAAGCGAATTAATGTATGAGAAGATTTCCATAGCGTGACCTTTGTGACGACACGCTACTTTAGATGGGCAAAATTGGTATCGGGTTAGCTACCCATTGTTGGTTTAGTAAGGTAACAATGTCATGCGACTTATAATAATCCGAATTAACAAAATAATAATAGACGCTCCGAATTACGATGTATTGCCTGACTAGCAATACAGGGTCATACTATTGATATTATGTTTGTGTTTTGGTTTTCATAACCATATTCATATAACGGTTTTTGTTTTCATACAACGTCATAAGACGTATTGTATGATGTTTTTACGACAATGGCTCGTATAATAATTTGTAAGGCAAATGCCTATATTATGATTTTCGATAAGGATTTGTATAAAATGACTTTGGCTATTTTATGGCCTATTACAATGATCTGTACGAATTGATTTTTGGTACTAACTTTATACCAAAGTTATATTGATGGAATTTATTAAACTCTATGAATTCACTCGGCGTTATCGCTGACCTTTTCTTTTAACATGTTTTATCTCAGGTACTTGAAGGTAATTCTCGGGAAGACGACAAGAATTCATGGCCCGCACTTAAACTATATTTTCCATTCAAATACTTGTAAAAACTTTGTATGAAATAATATGACTTGGGACCGATGAAACTTTGATATTTATGAATGGAAATGATTTATTATTAAACGACGCGATTTTTATGCGTTGTCTATGATGTGAGTAATGTGCTATCCCGTAACACCAACTAGTCTTCCGCTGTACTAAGTTGTATAAATTTGGGGGTGTTACAGTTTGGTACCAGAGCTCTCGTTATAGAGAACGAAAGATTTTTAAAACCAAGGTTTTGAATAAAACATTTCAAAATCATTTAACTATAAACATTTTTCTAAAAATGTCTAAAAATCTTTTGACTATAACGGTGCCGAAGAATTTCCGAGTTACCGACAAGGCCAGACTGAGAAGTGTTATTTTAATATATATATATAACTTGGATTATATATATATGATGTAATTTTATTACATGATTGTTTGATGATTATTTTGATTTTTATACGAGATATTTATACGACGTAGATTGTCACAAGTAACCCTAAAATCCCCTAGTAAATTAATCGAAGCTATTCTCGTAGGAATTCTAGCTATCCTAGATCTAAACCAAGTTGTGGATATTTATGATCCCAACAAATGGTTGATATTCATAGAAATATAGATATTAGTCGATTGTGATATTGAAAAACAATTGGCGAGATTAAATCTGATATCGATGTCATGACGATCTTTCTTATAGAGTGGAGTTTGACAAAACGTTAACACCTAGAAAGATGTCATCTGATTCGTTGTCATCCAATTCTTAAATTGAAATCGAAAGGGTGAATGTTGCACTTGAGGCTGTCATTGGAACCATTACCCAAAAGCCTCATGCCACTAATACCTTTCCGAGAAGTCTAATTGACTAATCGAGTCATTTCATATTAATGACTCATTTGATAATTGTTGTTGTAAGAGCTAATAGGATTGGAAATTGAGTGTTGATTCATATCGAGCTTTTAATGCCTATAAGGCCTAAGAATAAGGTTGTAAGTATTGGAGAATGAGGTAGAATATCGCATTGAGTATAAATTGATTGAAACTTGAATAAAGTAAAATTTAACTTGTATTGGAATATGAGATTGTTAAGAGGGAATCGTTAAGTTTTGTGATTGAATTATAAGGTTTTAATTGATTGTAGGTTCGTGTTAAGTGTTGTTCCTAGGCCATTGTCCACTAACGAGGATGCCCAGTGTCCGATAAATAAATCGAAGAAATCTTCTTCTGAATTGGGACCGATGGATCTTCCGGGACATTTGGAACACCTAATGACTCTTGTAGATTAGTATTCATTGTGGTATCTTTTAAAAATCCCTAACTTAACTGAGATATCAGTTGGTAGGATGAGTTCTGAGAATTGTATGACATAGTGACACGTAATGTGTTCCGGTAAAATTTTGACTTGTTTGTGATTAATGAAAAAGACTACCTTTGATTGCTAATTTCTACATGTATCGATGTTATCTATCTTTTATTACTTCATCCTAATGTTCGCATTAGTGATGCAACCATTGAACAAGTACTCATCTTGATTTGAGTTACGTTGTGGATAATTCTCTTTGTATTCTTGAGTGCCATCGAAGTCATGAACCTCATGATTATTTGGCTAAGCTCATTTCCTACCGTATTGTAGTTAGTTCTTGGTGAACAAGCTTTCATCACTCTTTTGCAGATCACACATTCTTTTTATAAAGTTAAAACAGGATCCTTTGAGAAAATTTAATTTTCATCACAATAAGGATTATTTAAAGTGAGATTTATAAGTGATTGATATCAAAATAAAGTTGTTTATGAGACGCTTTGGAAACTTAATTATTTCCATAACAAAGAAAATTTTTGTAAATTTATTCTGAATTCTTATTTAAGAATTAAGCATGAAAATGTTTCTATTATAAACATGATGATAAAATTTTGACGAACTGAGTATTGCATCGTTAATCTTGAAATTGTATATAGTTGCGCGCCTACATACAATTTGGAATGGACTATGCAAGACGTATTAGTAGTCACCATAAAACTAATGAATGAACAGTACATTTTCTTTGAAGATTGTGAAAGATTAAAAATTTATGAGATCTGCAAGAAGTGTAAAATGAGGACATAGTGTTAGGGACACCTACATATGTGCCTGTAGCATCTATTCTTCTGAGTCGAATTTACTCATCTGTGGAAATTGTCTTATTTGACAATTGACAATCCTTTCTTGACCAATTCTCCTGTAGTAAGATTCTTAGGAAAAGTATTTGATTACCGAGTGTTGATACCCGACTGTATGTATTGACGTTCTTATCATTTCTTATGATTTGATTTCATTTGAATGACCTGGGTAATGATCTGAGGAGCTTTCGAATGCGTACTCAAATTATGAAGACATGGAATATATTCATATTCGTTAAGTGTTTTCGTCTGTATCTGATTTGAAATTCTCTCGTGTAAATTATGAGTTGACCTTAATCTTTTGATAGTAGTTGTGTCTCCAGATATCCTTGAATTTGTGAAAGATTATGAATTATTATTAGTCTTTTGAGAAGCTCACATCTTATCGACAACAATGAAACTGGAAAGTTGATAATTCCAGTAGAATGGATTGATTGATTATGACATGACGACATTGTCTTAATTGATGGGAACTCGAGTAGAATTCCCCTAAAAAGATAAGATGTTGATTATCAAAAGTGAACTAAATAAATCTTGACGGATGATCATATCCTGTATTTAGACTTGAGATTATATTGTGATTGGTTGTGAACTAGTTATAGATGTTGTAATCTAGAAAGAACCTAGTATGTATTTATTAAAAGATGTTTATCTTATTTGAAACTTTAGGAGGTATTTGTTGGTGAACTACCTAGACTTTCGCCACTAAGGCAAGTTGAATTTGGTATTGGTTATATTTCCGGTGCTGCACTTGTGACTTGTGCACTGTACGTCAGCACCATCTGAATTTAAGGAATTACCGTACAACTGAGAAAGTTGTCGGAGAAAGATTTTATTATACCAAGCCTGTCATCCTGAAGAGCTATGGTGTTATCTTTCCTTACATGTATAGATTACTGTGACCGAGTAAATTGACAATCGAAAACGATATCCATAACTCGAAATGGAAGATTTGTTCGATCATTTACAAGGTTCTACTGTATGTTTTAAAGATTTGATCCACGGCATGGTTATCATCAACTTCGCATCTGCGAAGAAGATTATGTATTCCAATCACTACATCTAGAACTTGTAATGAACATTATAAGTTTCATGAAATGACGTTTGGATTGACTAATACACATGTAGCATTCATAAATTTGGTGAATCACGTGCGTAGGCTGTAATTTGATAAATTCATGCTCGTGATCATTAAGGACTATTTGTTTGTATATAAGAATAAGGATGAGTTAATAATTATTAATAAGAATGCCATGAATTGGCTAAACAATGACAACCTGAACCTTGAATAATTAACACGTGATTAAGGACTTAATCCTTTACATAAAATGACCGTTGGATTAATAATGGTAAGATGTATGCATATAGACTCTTCAAAAATTAAGAGCCCTTTTAAGACTTTGGATTTTACCAAAAAGAAAATGGAAATATGTTTTGACGAATGTTTTAACAAAGGATTTTTAAAGGGATTATTCCCTTATACACAAACCATTTAACTAAACTTCTGTTTAGGGGTAAATGTTTGTGTATACCTTAAAGACAACCTAAGAAGAATTGAGAAAACTATAGAACTTATTACTTGAAATTTGAAACGATAATTTATGCTTTCAACTAAGAAAACTTTGACCAAAATATAAACAAAGATTTTTCAAATATTTACAAAACTTATTAATATTTTCGATAAATCAACAAAAATCTTGTTAATTAAATTCAAATTTATTTTGAACATTTTATATAATTGGTCGAACTAAGAAATTTAAAACTTTTACGTTTACGCTTCATAAAAATCAACTAATAATTATTTAATTAATCATAATAATTATCGACGCTTTAGACGACGGATTAAGTAAAAACTGATAAAAATGATAGTTGAGACGAAACTAAAACTTAGAAAATATAAAGAAGGAATTTTGAATAAATACGGTTATGATATTTATTTCATCGGGAAAGTAAACGTAATTACCAACGCATAATATAGAAAGAATATCTGAGTGAATTGTGGACATGATGATTATATCATCATGAGAAGTGAATATAGATACCGACGCATTATGTAGAAAAGATAAAGAAACCAGTTAGGACATGTTCCTTAATGATGAAGGTGCAAAATAAATTGCCGAACGATATAAAAATAAACAATGTTTGTAAAAAGGATAATATAGATTATAAAAGGGGTTCGCGGCTAATGTGAACCATTAAAATAGAGAAGCCAAGGCTAAATGTTTTAAAGGCCACTTGTGGTTGCCTAAATATGAAGATTTTGAGATATAGTTATGTTGGAATTTGTAAGTATAAGTATTTTATTTATGTCATTCATGACTAAAGTATCTTTGTCTAAAGAAGTTGTACTGATGACAATTATGAAGGCAGAGATCGCCTCATACATTAGTAAACGTCTAGCTATTGCAAAGGTCATCATCTGAATTTGATTCGATTTGGGTCATCGTCGACAGACTGACCAAATCTGCTAATATCATTCCCGTTAATGATAAATGCAAAAGAATTATGTAAACATGGTGTGCCTGTATCGAACATCTATATCAAGATCCTCGCTTCGCATCGAATTTCTAGAGATTTGCTCAGAAATCATTGAGAACGAACCTTGATAAGAGTACTATGTACCACCCCAAATCGAAGGGACGAGGTAAAGTAACGATACAAAGTAATATAAGTGCTGTTTTATGTTTGAATGATTGACCTTTTGTAATAGACCGTATAATCGTTTTCCTTTGGAAGGATTACCATTGATAATCATCGTATTAGGATCGAGACCTAATCTTGTTAGGATCCATATTAGAGCATCTGTAAGCAAGAGTTGAGATAAAGACAACCGACATACACCCATTGTGAGTTGGACATGTCTTTTAGGTTTAAGGTTTCCTATGTTGGCGAACCTAACCTTACAAAATACCTGACCCGCGAGATCTGAAATGATTATTGAAATTAGGATTTGATTATTGATTGCCGATAGTGGGCAAGAGGTTATGTGAATATGAAATGTAGATCTTGAAGTGCCAAATGGGTAGCGAAGTTATGCCACAATTTTTAAACTTGGAAAAAAAATGAATTCATGATCTGACAAATCATGGGATATAAGTCCCCGTTGTATGGGACCATCGAGATGGTATAAAAGATTGGTTTGAAAGGCATATAAGCTGGATCTACCCTAGGACTTCAAAGACTGCGTGAATTATGTTTCGTAGATCAAACTTGATGGAATATCTATCAAGTGAAAATCTGAATTATTCTTAGTAGAGCTTAGATCGGCGAAAAGTTGCATTCATCAAAAACCCGTGAACATCATGGATAGAGAAAGTAAGTCAACATTAAGCCTGATCTTATTCCCGTAGTTATGTTTGATGAAACTCGCGTATTATAATGGATTACACTTGTGAGAAAAGACCGATTGTCGAGGAAATACCCACATGGCTTTAACTCAATAAGAAACGAGTAGTAAGATGATCTTTGAGGACAAAGATCCTGTTTAGGGGTAAATGCTGTGACAATCCGTCAATTTACGATTGATATTTTATTCTCAAATATTATTTGAAAATATTATTTAATGTTACAATATGAACTCACTTATTTTTGGGAAGAAATTTGGATTTACGTCTTGAAGTAGCATCGACTACGTCTAAACCGGAGGATTCAACGTTACGTGCTTACGTTTACATACACCGTCCTTGGTGACAGACCGACATTTCAAAAAAATAAATTTGTCTGTGAATATTATTTTGGAGTTTTAAATTTGTGTTGGTTCATAAACTCACAAATTTACGAGAAGAGATTAGGACTTACGATTTTATTTTAACGTCCTTTACGACTAAACCGGAAACCTTAGGATTACGTATTTACGTTTTCGAACTGCGTTTTTGATGAGACAATTTTTATTGGATTCGTTTTGTGACGTCGATTCATAATTTATAAAAACGTTTTTCGTAAAACGACCTGAGGGCACGCAAATCGAGGAAACTAGAATCGAGGAGTACCCGTAAATAAATGGGATGAGACAAGTGGGACACTTGTCCCACCCCACTCCCAAAACCGGCTTAACAAACCACTACACCATTTGAGGTGTCAACACTTACATAACAAGTTTACACTTGTAAACTTAAGCTTACTTTGTAAGCTAACAACTCCCCAAAACCATTTGCAACTCTCACACACCTCATTTGCAACATGCAAACCACCTAAAAATTTCCTCTCTACTCTCTTGAGCCGTCCCATTTCACACCACAAACCACCATCACTTGATCTTGATTCTACCATAAAATCTCATGTTATTTACATACATGTTGAAGCCCTTTTGAAACCGTATTGATTGATGCAAGTTATAACATCCAAGGAGGAGTTTCCATGGAGTATTAAGGCTGATTTTCTACAAGGAGTTCATGAAGAATGGTGTTCTTGAAGATGTTGTTGGCTAAGCACAAGTTTCTCCATCAAAATCCATGTTTTGATCACAACCTACATCATCATGGTGGTATAAAGATTGTCCTCCTCATCATCTTGTTATTTTGATTATGTACACATGTATTATATTTCCTATTGTATATATTTATGATGATTATATGATGATAAAAATGTTATGTGGGGATTTGTTGTTGATAATCATGGATAAAAAGATGAAAAACTATAAGAAACAAGTCTAAAATCTTGTCTAAATATGTTGGCTGTGTAAAACAGTAAATAAACAGGTCATGGACTGATAATATGATGAAGTAGAATCTATTTACAGTAAGCTATGGGTCTTGTACACATGTGAGAGTTGGCCATGCAATGGAATCAAATTAATGAGTGAGATATGATTAAAACAAGTTTAGGGTATAAATCTGAAGTTACTGTTTTGGACGATTTTTAGAAAATACTTAAAGGATGATTCAACAGTAGCTATAGGAGAGTTAAATGTAGCACATATCATGTAGTTTATGTGATAAAAATTTGAGCTTCTATCTCCATGTAGAACTCAAGATATGGCAGTTTTGGTGAAGATGAAGTTAAAAATCAGATTTTTGGAAATTAAAGAATAATACTATTATATAAGAACTCACATTTTAATATATAAAATGTAAAATAAAAACCCACTAACTTATAAAACTTATTTATATAAATATATATATATATAAGGTTAATCAAATGGATAAATTATATAAATGGTGGTGAAATAATGTTTATAAGTAATAAAAACTATAAATATGATTTTTACGACTTTTTCGGCTATTGCCGTAAAATTAACGTTTTTGTTAAATAAAACTTAGATGGTTGGACCCGTCTAATGAAAACTTTATAAAACTTATATACTGATATATAGACATGTATAACAAGTAAAAACCGATAAAAACCCGAACTATAGGACAAACGGACATTAACGAGCTAAATAAACACATTGGGCTAATAATTGGACTAAATAAGTTAAACACTCATAAAAAGACCTTATTGGGCTTAACCCATTTGGACCCAACTTGTAAGGTGTAAACACTGATCATATAAGTATAAAATGGATTAATAAGAGTTAAAGAACTTATAATAAGTTTATTGGACTTAAAACGCGTAAATAGGTAAAACTAGTAAACTAGTATAAACGTTACCGACACTGTTAGAAATACGTTTTTCCCAATAAAGTCTCGGTCACATCTTAGTTAGCATAGATCACGAGTTATAGACTATTTAGAACTTTGTTTCTTGGAGCGACCTCCCTTAGGGGGAGATTGTTGGAAATACGTTTTTACGTATTTATGAAGGATCGGTCGCTCCAACGATAATTATGTAATGGGCTCGTGATCTATTTACTTTATGTATGGTCCATATAGCCCACATGTAGGGTGGGCTATATATAACCCCTCCTAGCATGTTAGGAGGGGGTTGTTGATTCCATTACACATTAATCATTTATTCATCTTACTTTCTCTCTCTACAATTCTCTCCCTTCTCTCCTTTCTCTCTCTAATCCCTCATCTAATTCCTTCATTTCTTCTTTAATAATCAATCAATCAACCAACCTAATCCACCAAATCCATGATATAGAATAGGCCATTAATTACGTAGACCTTCAATTGGTATCAAGAGCCATGGTTAGTTTGGTTTATTCTTGTTTTATCTTTTTTTGATTTTGGTGGGTTTTGATTTAATCATGCTTAAACTTTAAAAAGTTTGTATTTTTTTTATAAAAAGTTTATGTTTTTATGTGTTAAATCATATCAAATCTTCAAATTTATTTACTTTTTAGATAAAAAATCACAAATTTTTATATAAAAATCAAAAATTTCTTTATCAAATCTTAAAAAGTTTTGTGTTTTTATAAAAAGTTAGTGTTTTTTATAAAAGTTTGTGTTTTTTCTTTTTAATTTTGTATTTTTTTTATTAAATCCTTCTATTTTGATTATTTTTTGTTTAAATCAATTTTTTATTATTTTTTATCAGTTATTTCTTTTTAATCAGTTTTTTTGTTTTCATCAGTTATAATTTTTCTCTTATTAGTTTTCTAAATTTTTATCAATTTTATTTTTTTTATTTTTTTATTTTTTTTAATCAGTTTATTATTCAAATTTTTATTAATCAGTTGTGTCGTTTAATCAGTTGTGTCATTTTTGGTCAGTTTTCAGTTATTAGTTATAATTTTTGGATTGTTTTTCTTAATTTTTAGTCATCTGGCCAATCCTACTGTCGAAACTTTGTCCCAACCTTTCTGTCCAGCTTGGTCCATCAAAACTGTCCAAATTTTGTCCAACAAATCTGATACAAAAAACTTCCGAATCAAACACTTCCGAATGAACAAAAAACTTCCGAATCAAACACTTCCGAATGAACAAAAAACTTCCGAATCAAACACTTCCGAATGAACAAAAAACTTCCGAATCAAACACTTCCGAATGAACAAAAAACTTCCGAATCAAATACTTCCGAATGAACAAAAAACTTCCGAATCAAACACTTCCGAATGAAGACCATTCAAACATAACGGGTCTTTAACAAAAAAAACCAAAATCAAAAGTTTCCCACCCTCTCGACCCAAGACCCTCCCACAAATCATTTTGTTTCGGTTTGAAAAGTTATCTCAAACGTCATTAACGACTCAACAGAATCCCAAAACACCTAAGCCTCGAACATCAAAAACGGACTCGACCCTCACACCCTCGACCTTAACCCTCTCGTCTCTCGTAATACCCACCCAACCAACCCTCGACTCCCTCTCTCGACTCTAACCCCGACACCCCTCGCACCAAACAAACACAAACACAAAACAAACACCCTCGCTCACAACTCTCGACATCAACATTCACAATCCAACTCTCACCACCCACAACCAACTCTCACACCCACTCCACTCGACTCGACACACAAACTCTCGTCTACAAACTGACTCGATCTCACATCCCTCCCAAACCCTCATCTCTCAAACCGTCTCGAAAACCAAAATAACCCAAGACTCTCGTCCCCTTACACCCTCTCGTCCCCCCCAAACCAGACTCACTCACAACACCCTCGAAATCCCTCACCCACGTCAAGCAGACCCTCGTCTCACACCATCTCACCAACTCACCCCTCTCACCCCAACTACCCACAACCTCGACTCACACACACAAACCCACCCTCGTTTACCAAAACAAACTCTCAGACACACACAAACTCGACTCTCGTTACAACCTCACCCTCACCCTCGTAACAAACTCACACGACACCCGACAGAAGGACACAACAGTAGAGAGAGAGGGACTCAACAGAAAAAGTTAAAATACTACCTACCCGAGACCACAATTATATGATCTTGATGCCAAATCTTCTGAGGACAAATAATATTTAAATCTTAGGTACTTTGTGGTGATTCACTTCGTGGTTTCTTATATCATCTAAGGGTAATTGGATTCGTGTGCATGAAGATTTGATGTGGGGCGGTGTAAACAAGATTGTTTAAAGATGAATGGAGTCTTGATTGGTTTTTAGTCTTAATAGATTTGGATTTAACAAAAGTTTTAAGGGTGGAGGAATTAATCTCGTGTACTTTTGTGAGATGATGATTTGTGATTTAATTGATGATTATCTCAGATTGGAATGAGATGATGATTAGTTTGGTTTGAGAAGAAAGGATTTGGGTTGTGGAGTTTTGTTTTTTGGCAGATAAGAATGAGAGACTGAGGAGGTAAAGTGAGGAGAGAAGAGAGATAAGATTATACTGGGCGGATTAAACAAGAAACACAAGTGGGGCGGTGGATATTTTTTTGTTTGAGGCCACGTGTGTAACACATTTAAAAAGATTTTCTTTTACTAGTTTAATATATCAGAATTTTTTTATTCTAAATATATCAGATGTTTTTTCCTTACTTTATTTTAGTTAAGTAAAGTTTTTTTTTATTTAAAGTAATTTTTCTTATATATTTTCATATTTTCAAGTCTATTTTTTAAGTAAGATTTTTTTTTAATTCAAGTTTATTTTGTTATATTTTTAGATTTTAAAAGTTAATTTTAAAAATTTTATTTATTTTTTTTGGCAAATCGTGTTAAGGCGGGTATTGTTTAACGTTACCGTGAAAAATTTTTGACGGGTTATCGTGACGAGTTATAGTGACGGGTTAAAAGTTTTGTGGCCGGATTTAAAGACAAACGTGACGAGTCAAAGTGACGAGCTTCATTTATACCATCCATCGAGGAATTTTACGTATTATTTACGGGTCTTTCGTTTTAATCGATCTTTAATGGATTCGTTCGATTCGACATGTAAAAAGGGAGAGTTGTATTTAAGGCAAAACGAAGTTAAGAAAAGTAGCATCACATCCTTTCAACTACTCCAGTCTCATCTTGTCACTCTTTCGGGGATTCAAGGAGGGAGCGAATTTGTGACAATCTTTGGACAAGATCGTCATATATTCATCGACTCCATTTTTACCGCTTTGACCCAACTCGCCGAGCAACTCAACCATGGAAACTTTAATCACTCTGCATCGGTACTTGCATATAAGGCTCTTGTGACACACCTCACGCCTTTCCTCCAATTTAATATCATCAAGCCTGAAAGTTCAATGATTTGCCAATCGTTTCTTCGAGATACACATACCGAGCTTCGAGTTTTCCGTGATACGATTTTGAAACTCATGTCATCGGTCTCGTCTTCGATATATCAAAGATCACAACTTCAGCAAGTGTATGTTAATGGAGTGCAAGAATCAATGACGCAGATGCAAGAGGATAATGGTCATACGGTTGACAACTTGGAGCCTAACGATGGCACGAGCATAGAATCAGGAGGACAACATGATGCCAGTGGTACGTCAGGGAATGTTCACGAGATTTCTCTTGATGACACCTTACCTATTTATGACGAAGAGCCTGCAAACATGGTACAATGTGATGTTGGTTATGATGTATATGCTGATGACATGCCGCATATTGAGCATTCTGAACCTAATTATGACAAACATGGGATGGACAAGAGTGATAGAAATACCACTTATGATTCATCCGATGTGAGTCATAATGGGGGAGAAAGTGTTCAAAATGCTATAGTTCATCATGATAAATGCTTTATAACTGCCTCGTTAACTGATTCTGATTCCAAGATTAAAGAGCTCGAAACGATCGTAGCTCGGCAATCAAAAGATCTTGAGGATGCCAAACTTGAATTTTCTAAGAAAACGGACAAATTTGAAACATACTTTGAAAAACTTGAAAAGTCAAACGTTGTTCTTGAAAGAAAATTGGATCAAACTGTTCTAGATTCTAAAGCTGAAAAGGATAATCTTTTGAAACAAATTCAACTGCTTGAATCTAAGTTGGCATCCCAAGATAACTTGCTCAAAGAAAATGAAACATTAAAGGCCCAAGTACAGGAAAAGGTTTTTGCTATAGCTGCGTTGAAAAACGAGTTAAGGAAAAGTAAAGGACCTAGTGTGGACACTAAGCTTGAAAAACCATCAATCTTGGGGAAACCGCCTACAAATCAGTTCGTCAGACAACCGATTGTCAGACAACCTACTGCATTTAGATCCGAGCGACCACAATCCTCGAGACCGCGGTTTGCCTCCCAAGTTGATTTGGTTCATCTTATTAGACCAGTCACTCCAGCTACTAGGCCCAATGTGATCACTCCAGCTTTAGCAAGACCAAATCATATGATTGCCTCTAGTTTCCCTAAAAATACCAAGACCACGTCTAGAACTAGTTCAAATGACGTTTGCCATGAATCTGATCTTAGGGAAGCTAAGCAAAAGACACATGTAAGAGATAGGAATTCCAAACCTAGTCAGATGCCTTCTAGTTTACCCAACACTGCTAACCGTAGCATGTCCAATCCTAGGAGCATCAATCAATCGTCTAGGGATTCTAGATCTTACTCGGACATTAAATATGCTACTTGTAAAACATGTAGAAAATGTGTCTTTACGGCAAATCATGATGCTTGTATCAAAAAATTACTTAATGAGGTGAACTCCCGTGCTAGACTTAAATCCCAGTGGGTCGCTAAAATCAAACCCTTTGGTAAAATGTGGCGCCCCACTGGTAGAACTTTCACTAGGGAGGAAACTGATAAAGATGATACTTCACTTACGCCTAAACTTAAGGTTTTCTATAAAAGGAAACGTTTGCCAGCCAAGACTAGTGAATCATCTACTCAGGTCGCCTCTGAAACAAGTAAAGCCAACTGTGAACCCCCATGTGCTTCTATAATTGATATCGCTAATCCATGCAAAAGTATACAAACTCCTAATGAGAATGCAGGTACCAAAGTTGATGTTCCAAAAGAACGAAGCGGTCCAATCGTTGTGTACCGTTCAACTAAGGACACTCTTAGAGTTTGGTTGCTGAAGAAGCAAATATCAGAGAAACAAATGTCTCAGGGGATTCATGGTTCAGCTGCACACAAAGGACTTACAGTCACATAACAGACTGTAACTCGATCTCCAAAGACAGGAAAGTTCATCCCGATGATGACTTATCCTAAAAACGAGAAATTCATTTTTCTCGGGCATGAGCTTATATCAAAAACATTCCAAGTTTTTAAGCTCATGCATTATGGCTCCTCGTTAAATGACAGACGACGACCCGGACTTCAGAGACAGGGAAGTTTATCCACGCAACGATAACTTACCCTCTTAACAAGAAATTAAGTTTTCTTGGACACGAGCTTACCCTAAAACCATTCAAAGGTTTTAAGCTCGTGTAAATGGTTTATCATTAAATATCAGATGGTAACCCGTGCTTCAAATAAAGGAAAGTTTATCGCCGATGATAAACTTATCCTTACAACGAGAAATTAAATTTTCTCGGACATGAGCTTACATTTAAACCATTCAAAGGTTTTAGGCTCGTGTACATGACTTACAGTTAAATGTCAGACTGTAACTCGAACTTAAAATAAAGGAAAGATTATCGTTTTATGATAACTTATCCTCTTAACGAGAAATTCACCTTTCTCGGTCATGAGCTTGTATCAAAACATTCGAAGTTTTAAGCTCAGAAAGGAAAGTGTATCTTTTAAATAAGAGAACTTTTCCTCGTAACGAGAAATTAACCTTTCTCGGTCATTAGCTTTCCGTTAAAACAGTCAAAGTTTTCAAGCTCATGAACACGACTTCTAAGTAAATGTCAGCTTAGGACTCGTTCTTCAGATAAAAGGAAAGTTTATCGCCGATGATAAATTTATCCTTAACAACGGGAAGGTTACAACTTCTCGGACTTGAGCTCGTTTTGTAAGATATTCAACATCTTAAGCTCAAGTAATAGTTTTTCAAAACTTTGAACACAATTTTTCGAGAATTTCTCAAAAGGTTTTTCTAAATCTTTCAAAATTGTGTGTTCAAAAACGTTTTGATAAAACGAGCATGTCTTCTGGAATCGATAATATTTACGAACCTAGAAATGTCATTCAATAATGACACGGGGTTGTAAATAAAGTTCGAGCAGAAGTTCAAATAATTTTAAAACATGCTCAAAATGGTTTGCTATTATTTCAGATAGCAACCCGCTTTTCATAATCAAGTCAAGCATTTCACCGGAAAGCTTTGACTCAACAACGGGAATTAATTTTCTCGGGGACGTGACGAGGTGACCAACATTCGTGAACAAGAACCATGTGCTTCTTTCATATGCTGTTCTCCATTATTCAGGTCCAACCTCGTACATTGCTAATCTTGTGAATTCATTATTATATATGATCTTTGCACGTAATAAATACCTTACACTTGTGTTTAAAAGGTATTTAATTTACGTTTCAAGCACACCCTCATTAATTTGAGGGGGAGCTTGTTAAAATCATGAAGATAATTGGATTTGCATTTTTCTTCCCAAATTTTCTTAAAATGCTATTAAATCAATTGATATTAAAAACATCGATTGGGTTAATATTTTTAATATGGGGGAGAAAATGTGATTTAATATGGGATATGATCAATCATAAATGGTTTGACTTAACGTGATAGCTCATCCCGACATGTGCAAAATGTTTTCGGATATCGTAGCATATGTTAAGGGGGAGCAAAATGGATTTGCACTTCAAAATGGATTTCATGGTGACATACACTTACCCAAAACATCTCTATTCACGACGATGAAGATTGTGGTGACATAAGGATGGTAGGATAGGTTAAAGTCCAATGATTTCTCTAGAACCGGAGGAATCTTCCCAAGGACATTCTATAGCTAGAAATAGTAGTCCTTAAGAAAGATGGAGAAAGATTGTGAACGTAGCTGAATGCCGACCAAGTACTTAAGTTAGCACTGGAACAATCACAACAAGGTGCTAGTAATGACGTATTGGTAAGCATTGAAGGGGTTGAAGAATGAAAAAGAATTGTAAAGATAAAGGGTGTAAAGAAAGAAGCCCTCCTTACAACTTTAGGCAGAAACCGGGTCAATACATATGCTATTGAGGTCATTTTTGCTAATGATTCTCGATATTGAAGAAAGACGTCATGGACCCAGTGATGCAATGCACAACCCTTCCCAGCTAACTCAAATATCTCTCAAAAGGTATTTGTTTTAATCACACGGAGATCAACACGTTATCTATTGATTTATTCACTCCGAATAAATTGGTATTGAAAAGGTGGCACTCCTCTCCAGCCTCCGATCACAAAAAATCCAAAATGCACGATCGAGTCTAGAGCCATTTGAGATCATCAAATATCTCATTAGGACACACTTTCATTATTCCTTGCTTCTTCACACACTGTGAAAAGTAAGAACGATCTTAAGAGTCCTACGCAAAATCTTCATGATCTTGCCTGAACATCCGAGTAATACGAAAGTACTTACAATGAAGATGGAAATCCTTCTTGAGCGAACATCAAAAAGCTCATGGTAGGTGACTTGTGCGATTCTTTATGAATCAAACTTGTGATAACTGGAAAGCAACAGTGGTTTAATTCTTAAATGAATTTAAACACGTTCCAGGCCTCTACGCAATATCTTAATGATCTTGCCAGAACATTCAGAGTAATACTATTAAGTATTTACAGTGACGAATGGAAATCCTTCTAGTGTTAACATCAAACAGCACTTGGTAGGTAACTTGCAAGATTCTTTATGAATCAAGCTAGTGACAACTGGAAAGCAACGATGGTGCGGTTCTTAATTGAACTTCACTTGTTCCAGGAACATGAATTGACGGCTTCAAATCATGCGGATAATATTATCCAAATGATCCACTCTTTACGTTCGCAGTCAGCTTTGGACGGTCGAGTAAAGAGAACGGGTTTACCCGCGAAATCTTGTCAAGGAGGTTCTTTATTGAAACTACCTGCCACAAGTACGATATTAAATATCGTCCAACGGTCTTCACCGACCGGAGGTAAATTGCTACCGAATTAGAATGAAATGTTCAAGGCCATTTCATCCGTGTATATTGTTTTGTTGCTAACTGTCTTATGCAGCGTAACAAGAAGGTGGCATTGCGGTGTACAATCCAGAAGAAGTCGTCACCACATGCTTATACTACATACAATTAGTACTTCAACAAATTCAAGAAAGCCTGAAGGTCAAGTCTTCCGCTGTATCAAACTCTGAAGCTTTCAAGAATTTAAAAGTATAAGTATGTGGAACATGAAGTCACAAAGAGGCAAATATCACAAGTGAAGAATGCACAAGGTCAAGGCAAGGAAACATGCTCAAAACTAAAGTCAAAGATCAAATCAAGCATATTCACAAGAACAAGATCGAAGACTCAAGCATAGATGCTAGGTTTAAGATTTTGTAAAAAGATGTGACCTCCCTTAGGGGGAGATTGTTAGAAATACGTTTTTCCCAATAAAGTCTCGGTCACATCTTAGTTAGCATAGATCACGAGTTATAGACTATTTAGAACTTTGTTTCTTGGAGCGACCTCCCTTAGGGGGAGATTGTTGGAAATACGTTTTACGTATTTATGAAGGATCGGTCGCTCCAACGATAATTATGTAATGGGCTTGTGATCTATTTAATTATTGTATAGTCCATATAGCCCACATGTAGGGTGGGCTATATATATCCCCTCCTAGCATGTTAGGAGGGGTTGTTGATTCCATTTCACTTTAATCATTTTATTCATGTTACTTTCTCTCTCTACAATTCTCTCCCTTCTCTCCTTTCTCTCTCTAATCCCTCATCTAATTCCTCCATTTCTTCTTTAATAATCAATCAATCAACCAACCTAATCCACCAAATCCATGATATAGAATAGGTAACACTAAAACGAGTAAACGAGAATATGTAAACCCACTTGATCATCATATATAAATAATCATCATATGTATACATAATTTTTATTTTTATAAAGTCATTGGACATGAGTCTAAGACGAGTATTATTTGTCTAGGTTTCCGTGATTGAAGCACGTACCGTACGTCCGAATTGCCGATAACCCGCCTTCCCACATCAACGTGAGTTCATAGCCTCACACTCTTTTAAATGTTTATAAATGTTTTATAAACCCGCGAGGGAGATAACATGTTAGTTTTTATAAAAGTTTGGACACCATTTGTCCCGATTGTTTGTTTATTGATTTTGGACCCGAATGATTGAATGACCCGATTGTATGACCTGATAAATGATTAATGGACCCGATAGATGAAATCAAATGGATTATTAAAGTTAGGTTATGTCACTAAAAGTCCCATTAGCATGAATTGTGAACTACCGGGAGTTGGTAGACGCTTATGCATTTAATAGTACTATTTGGGGACGATCACCCTAGTTCGCGCCTTGACGGTTGATCCCCGTCGTGCCACATTGATTGGTAAGCGAATTAATGTATGAGAAGATTTCCATAGCGTGACCTTTGTG
This sequence comes from Glebionis coronaria, assembly GCA_025667525.1. Lineage (NCBI taxonomy): Eukaryota > Viridiplantae > Streptophyta > Magnoliopsida > Asterales > Asteraceae > Glebionis > Glebionis coronaria. Next base: position 288,505,112 of record CM046876.1, on the reverse strand, counting down.
ACGACACGCTACTTTAGATGGGCAAAATTGGTATCGGGTTAGCTACCCGTTGTTGGTTTAGTAAGGTAACAATGTCATGCGGCTTATAATAATCCGAATTAACAAAATAATAATAGACGCTCCGAATTACGATGTATTGCCTGACTATCAATACAGGGTCATACTATTGATATTATGTTTGTGTTTTGGTTTTCATAACCATATTCATATAACGGTTTTTGTTTTCATACAACGTCATAAGACGTATTGTATGATGTTTTTACGACATTGGCTCGTATAATAATTTGTAAGGCAAATGCCTATATTATGATTTTCGATAAGGATTTGTATAAAATGACTTTGGCTATTTTATGGCCTATTACAATGATCTGTACGAATTGATTTTTGGTACTAATTTTATACCAAAGTTATATTGATGGAATTTATTAAACTCTATGAATTCACTCGGCGTTATCGCTGACCTTTTCTTTCAACATGTTTTATCTCAGGTACTTGAAGGTAATTCTCGGGAAGACGACAAGAATTCATGGCCCGCACTTAAACTACATTTTCCATTCAAATACTTGTAAAAACTTTGTATGAAATAATATGACTTGGGACCGATGAAACTTTGATATTTATGAATGGAAATGATTTATTATTAAACGACGCGATTTTTATGCGTTGTCTATGATGTGAGTAATGTGCTATCCCGTAACACCAACTAGTCTTCCGATGTACTAAGTTGTATAAATTTGGGGGTGTTACACAATAAGGGCACTAAATTTAGTGGATACAAAGCTCCTATCAGCACCCGAATCCAATAAAGCAACAACATAGTGATTGTTGAGTAAAAACGTACCGGTAACGAAATTCGGATCCTCTTTCTTCACCTCAATTGTTCCAAGTTGATAGATACCACCCTGGGGGTTTCTTCCAGGTACAATCGCTTTCAACTAGTGGCATTCCGATTTCCTATGACCTTCTTCATTACAGTTGAAGGAAATGGTTCCCTTCTTACACCTTTCAACCTTGTGTCCAAGCTTTCCGCAATTTCGGCACTTCCAGCAGTCGCCAACATGCCTCTTGTTGCCACACTTAGGACATCTATCATCGTTGCGCGGTGTGTTGTAGGTAAGAGCATTTGCATTCCCCTTTCTCTGGTTCTGACAGCGATTGAAATTCTTCCTATTGTCACCTCTATCTACACGATCACCGTCTCCCTTTCTTTTCTCACCAACACGGGCTTCATCTTCCCTATCCTGAATTATCTGTCCAATGAGTTGGTAAGCCATTCGAACAGCATCATCAATGGTCAGTGGTTTAGATGATGTCACGTCCCCCCGTATATTCCTGGTCAACCCTTTAATATATTGCTCAATTCGGATCTCTTCGGGTTCAACCAATCGAGGACATAGCAAGGCCAACTCATGGAATCGGTTCGTGTAACTATCAATATCAACACCTTTCATTCTCAAATGAATCAACTCTTGTTCTAACCTAATAATCACACTACGAGGACAAAACTCCAAAGTCATCCACTTCTTAATTTCAGCCCAAGGAGTAGCATTAGCAGCATCAAGACCCATGAAAGCAATTCTCCCGTTCCACCAAGTCAACGCACGACCTTTAAGAGTAGCCATAGCAAAAGTCACCTTATCTTCCTCTTTACACTTACTAATCCGAAACACCGACTCAATCTTCTCGATCCACTGGCTTAATCCTACAGCACCTTCAGTTCCATTAAAAGGTAGAGGTTCACACTTCATGAACGTCACATAAGTACAACCACAAACTTTAGGTGCATTAGCTCCAAGTCCTCCTATATTTCCTCCAGCATTAGCATTCACATTATTAGCATTCACATTCACATTAGTACCGCCAATTCCACTATCGCCAGCTCCACTACCGCCAGCTCCACTACCGCCAGCTCCACTACCGCCAGCTTCATTTCTAGCATTTGCCATAAATTCAGTCATAGATGCGGTAACTTGCTCCGTAATAATCCTACGTACATCATCCTCAGTCACAGCCTTCTTGGGCGGCATAGTTCTATAATTTCACAATTTCAAAGTATTAAGCATTCACCCAACAAAGGATTCATATAAAATGGATCGAATTTATAATCAAGATACAAATAACGCAAAATATGGAATTCAAGACAAGATACATATTTCATTCGATTTGAAACAAAAGTATTGTCTTAGTTACATCCCATATCAAAGTTCTAGCACTATACACACTCAAAATTCGTGCCAAGTCTACTACTAACAAGTCCGTTCAGTCAAAGCTACAAAAGCACAAAAGATACAAAGGTCACTACTAAATACAGTCTGGTCTACTGAGAACCGCTAGATGGTCCATCATCCATCGTCTTCTGAATCTTCGTCGGACGATCACTAGACACATCTTCAGCTGGGCGCTTACGGATCACTCCTCTTTTAACCATGTCAGCATAAAATCTACTATTCCATCCCACGGATATATTCAACTCCTTCTCATCTTTCTCACGCATCGCACGAGCTACACTCAACTGAATCTCCATAGAATTCACCTTTCTCTTCATTTCAGCAAACTCCCCACTTTCCAACACCGATAACCTCCTAAAAGCCTCATTCAAACCACGCTCTACATCAGTCAAATCCAAACTAAGAAATTCCCGCTCTTTCTCGCCAACCTTAGCCTTCGACTCCAAATAAGCAACCTGAGTCTGAACAACACCTAATCCAACCTCTGTCATACAACTCTTAACACGGGAAGCATCTAGATCACGTCTCAAGGCCCATGGTGCAAGACCATCAATATGAGTAGCCTCTCGAGTACTAGACGACTCTCCTATCTCACGTCTACGAGTAGCAATACCATCAGTTTCATCAGGTGCATCGTCATCCTCATCCTCCTCTGATTCATAATCAGATTCAGACGATTCAGACGTTTCATCCCTAGGTAACTCAACCCCAGAATCAGACAAATAAACTGGTGGGGGTAAAGGCTCGCCCTCTGGAACATCGTAAGGATAAATAAGCTCGGCTTCCTCATCATCATCGACCTCAACATCTATACCTACATCCTCCTCGACATCCTCGTCGTCAATCTCATCATCTAAATTATCCAACCCAATCTCCTCATCATTCTCTATATCAACATTCTCAATCTCATTCTCTACCAAGTCAACCTGAGGGCAATCTGATCTCCAAGTCCTAACTCGGGCTGGGGATCCTCAAATGGTTCCTCCTCATCATTCATATCATAATCTACTAAGTATAAATAAGGATCATCATCTACATTAGGTTCGGGAATAGCATGGTTTTCTACAGGAATATTAGGGTCAGCCATGACAATCTGCATTTATATATATATCTCGTATTAGGATAACATACTAGTTAAACAATTACATAATGAAATCACGATATATACATATATATAAATTAAATTATATATATATCAAAATATATATATCTTCTCGATAGGGCTTGTTGGTAACGTTGGAGATCTCTGGCACCGTTATAGTCAAAAGATTTTTCAAATATTTTCTTAAATGTTCATTGTCAAAAGATTTTGAAAAGTTTTGTTCAAAACCTTGGTTTTTAAAATCTTTTGTACTCTATAACGAGAGCTCTGGTACCAAACTGTAACACTTTCAATTTTTGTATCGGTACAGCGGAAGGGTCTTTTAGAGTGTTACGGGATAGCACAATAACTCCAATCATAGACAACACATAAAAATGGTTGTACAAGGTTCAACATACATTCATCCGATAAAAAGTTTTAAAGTGTACAACAGGTCCCAAATTATACAGGTCATTAAGTTTACAAGACATAGATCGAATGAACATTTTTAATATTATGTGGGCCATCAGAGTCGATCTCCATCCGGATTACCTTCAAGAACCTGAGATAAAAACATGAAAAAATCATATCAGCAAATGCCGAGTGAATTCATAGAGTTTAATAAAAACCGTTATATAAAACAATCATTTAAAATCAGAACACAAGAATATTATCGGAAGTAAGTCCTCATATTGCTAGTCAGGCAATATATAAATCAAGCATAAATCTTATACCGTCCATGAGACCGTAGTCTCTATATTACCATGATAGGTAATATATTCATCGTTATTAGCGTCGTATCATATCGGATATTTGGATTATATAGGATTATTATTAGTCGCATGACATTGTTACCTTACTATGAAAACAGCGGGCCGCGAACCCGGCAAACAATTTTCCCATCTAAGTTAGCGTGTCGTCACAAGAATCACGCTATGGAATCTTCTCATACATAAATTCGCTTACCAATCAATGTGGTACGACGAGGATCAACCGTCAAGGCGCGAACTGGGGTGATCGTCCCCAAATAGGACTATCAAATGCATAAGCGACTACCAAATCCCGGTAGTTCACAATTCATGCTAATGGGACTTTAAGTGACATAACCTAACTACTAATAATCCTTTCAGTCTCGTTTATAGGGTCATAGCATCATTCGGGTCCATATCATTAAGCATACCATCAGGACTACTTGTGTTCTATTTTTATAAAAATCTAGCATGTTATCTCCCTAGCGGGTTTACAAATCATTTTATAAAACATTTAAAAGAGTGTGAGGCTATGAACTCACGTTGATAATGAAAGGCGGATTATCGGCTACCGGCGTGCTTCGGTCACGGAAACCTATATAAATAATAATCGGTCTTAGACTTTGTCCAATGACTTTTATCAAAATAACAATATACATATGATGATTTTGTACATATGATGATGATCAAGTGGGTTTATATATCCTTGTTTACTCATTTTAGTGTTTACGTTTTGGTAACTTTTTACTAGTTTACTAGTTTTACCTATTTACCTATTTTAAGTCCATTAAGCTTAGTATAAGTTCTTTAACTTGTTTTGATCCATCTGATACTTATATTATCAGTATCTCTACTTTCCATGTTGGTCCCAAATGGGTTAAGCCCAATAAGTTCTTTTTATAAGTATTTATCTTATTTAGTCCAATTATTAGTCCAATATGCTTAGTTAGCTCGTTAATGTCCGTATGTCCGATAGTTCGGGTTTTATCGCTTTTTACTTGTATTAGTTACTTATATATCAGTATATGACTTTTATAAACTTTACATTAGACCGATTTGATCGTCTAAGTTTTAATTGGCGAAAAACGTTAATTTTACGGCAATAGCCGAAAAAGTCGTAAAAATTAAGTTTATAGTTTTTATTACTTATAAGTATTATTCCACTACCATTTATATAATTTATCCATTTAATTAACCTTTTACATATTTATATAAATAAGTTTCATAAGTTAGTGGGTTTTTATTTTACATTTTATACAATAAAATTTGAGTGCTTATATAATAATAATAAATATTAATTCTCAAAATCTGATTTTTATTTTCATGTTCACCATTTTTATCATATCTAGAGTTCTATAATGAATTAGAAGCTCATTTTTGGGTGACATGTTCTTCATATTATGTGCTACATTTAACTTAGTTATAGCTACTGCTCATTTTAAGTTTATCCTGCCTTAACAGTCCCTACAAAACTGCTTATTCAGATTAGAACACCCAACTTGTTTTGATCATATGTCACTCATTATATTGATTCCATTTCATGGCCAACTCTCACATGTGTATAACATCTTGTACTTACTGTAAATGGATCATACCATGCAAGTTTATCAGTTCAAGTTTTAGTTATATACTGTTTTTATACAGCCAACTAAATATGCATGATTTTAGCCTCATTTCTTATAGTTATTAACCTTTTTAAGCATATCTATCAACACTTGATCCCCACACAACATTTTTATCATCATATATACATCATATACATATACAATAATAAAGAAAATACATTTTTTCTTTACAAAAATAACAAGAGAAAATGGTGAGGATGATCTTCTTTACCAACCAAGTGTATTTCTTGTTTTTGGAAGACAAGAACTTGATGAACACCACAAGTAACTCCAAGATCATCAAACACCAAGAACAATAGTTGAGAAATCAGCCCTAGGACACAAGCAAATCACCTCCAAATCACCTTCAAGATAACTCCATGATAGAGCTAGTAAACATGTATTTCATGGCTAGAAAAGATCAAAAGGGGTGTTTGTAGCTTGAAAGTGGACGGCAAGGGTGAGAGTTTTCTTGAGAGGATTTGTGTTGGTTTGCATGTAAGTAAATGGTGGTGTGTGTAGTAGCTAATGGTTTTGACTAGGAAGTGGAAAGTGTAAGCATAAAGAGTAAGCTAAGTTACACTTGTAAGTGTTTAGCTAACATGATGCCACATATGGTTGTGGTGTCATGTTAGTGCCGTCCCTTATAAGCTAGTGGGGTGGGACAATGTATTTTGTCCCATCTCACTAGTTTACGGGTATTCCTCGATTCTAGTTTTCTCGATTTGCGTGCCCTCGGGTCGTTTCACGAAAAACGTTTTCATAAATTATGAATCAACGTCACAAAACGAATCCAATAAAAATTGTCTCATAAAAAACGTAGTTCAAAAACGTAAATACGTAATCCTAAGGTTTCCGGTTTAGTCGTAAAGGACGCCAAATTATGCACGTAAGCCCAAATTTAAATCCGTAAAGTGTGAGTTCGTCAACCAACACAAAAATAAGTTTCAAAATATTATACGAGAAAATATTTCACTACCTGAAAATGTTAGATTGTCACACATTTGATGCTAGTGAGTTTGTTTGTGAGAATTTTGATCCCGAGAGTGATATTGCTTTAATTGAACAATCTTTGAAAATGGACTCATTTTCACTCTCTTCTAAGGATCATGTTGATGTTCCTAAGGCACAATCTTCAATTGAAGAGCCTTTGATTCCTAACTTCACACCGAGTGAGGTTAGTGATTATTTATATTATAAGTTCGCCGATGAAATTGTTGATCCACTTCCACGGGGAAGTGAAGACATTTCCGATCTCGAGATCGAGCTTGATTCTCGTGTTTTACCTACCATTCTCGAGGAATTCTCCGATGAATTTCCTTCTAATGAGAATGATGAAACTTTAGTGACTTGCTCAAATCCTCTCTTTGAAGCTTCAATGAACAATAACCCATTGTTTCAAGAGGATTTTGAGAGCATCATACCTCCTACATCTCACAACCTTTGTGATGATGATATTTTCATTAGGGAGTTTGATAAGTTACTTTCCATAGACATTCCTTCGGAATTTGAGGAAGAGTCTAATGACGGTGATGAAGACTCTTGGTTTGATCACCCGATTTATGATGATGACAATGTTGACCCGGAGGGAGAAATTACTTTTGCTCCTATTATCCTTCCCACTCGCTTTGATCTTAATGTGCGGGTTTTTCATGCGACTCGTTTTGAGTACCATGACCCCTTTATTCACATTCCTAAGGGTGACAAGGTCAACAAAGTCATGCAAGTTGAAACCACTATGGTTGAAACTTTTATACCACCATTACCATGTGCTTCATATGATTTAGGACTAGCATGGGGGGACGACACCTTGTTGTCTATTCCTTTCTCCACCGAGGACGAGGTATTCGACCTTGGAATCGCTGATTTAGGGAAATCTCGGCCATTCACCGATGCAATAATTGACAGACTTGTTAATCATCTTGGTGCGAGTTTATCTCGGGGAGCATGCTACATCCATTTAGTGATTTGTGACTACCATCTCTTTTTAGAGATTTGTGTTGGAGTTTTATCCTTTCGTTTGTCATCCGACAACGAGGATGTAATCTTTGACCCCGACATCGTGCTTTATGTTGGATTTTATTCCATTATGCCGGTTTTCACCATTTTCCCTAAGGACCAATGAATGCGGGGATCAAGTCGAGCTCATGACTCGGTGAACAAAAACGAGGTGCCTTGTGGGGGAGTCCCATACATTCTATCTTCTATCTATTTTCTAACACCTAATAAGGCTTGATCTTTCAAGCTCGTGCTCGTGTTTTGTTGTGTTGTGAAACTTAGGTATGACCCTAATATTTGAAGACTCTCGTGTCGGTTTTTGCCGGTCCACTTGATCTTTCGTTCTTTGATTGCCAAAAGGGGCACACTCTTTATCCCTTGATTTTTATCGACTAACGTTTTATCTTGAGGCATAATTAATAAACGGCTTATAGATTTGCGTTCTCTTTCCATGCTAGGATTTTGCATTAGAATTTTCGTGTCTTAGTAAGGGGTTGTTACTCTTGAGCTAAGAAACATTGAGGACAATGTTTGGTTTTAGCATGGGGGAGTCAATCGATATAATCGCTTGCAATTGCTTTTGTCGTGTCCAAACGTGTTGTTTTTCTCATTTTTCATAAAATTTTAAATTTTTAGTGTTATTTTTAAGTTTTGATAAATAAAAATAAGTGCTTTTGACACGAATGTAGGCTTTCCGTTGGTGAAAATAAGAATAGTTTTTGACTCGACTTGGTTTTTAACCTTAGATTTTCCTTAACGTGTTTGAATTAAGTTTTGCTAGGCTTTTATATCGGGAGCTTTAAAACGCGAAAGTCTTAATTCATACGAGTTAAGAACAAGAACTTTTCGCAAGTTCCTATAATTGATCCTAGAAAGTCTTCTATCATGGGAACTTTAAAACGCAAATTCTAAAACTTGAAAAAGTATAAGAAGATGCAAGATCCTATAGATGACTTGAAAACCCAAATCTTTGATTTAATAGGCTAAGTATCCATTGTTTTCACATTTTTGAAATTTTTCGATATGGAGAACAAGAGATGATAGAGTTCAATCATAAGTTTCTAAGGTTAAATTCTTCTTTGTGCAAGTATTTTTGTGTTTGATTTAATCTCCTTGTACTTACTTTCCTCGCTTGTATAATAATTGCTTAATAAACGAAGTTTTTAGCGGTTTAGGCTTGATATCTTAACTCGTAACTCCTTCTTTTTCTTCCCTTGCAATTAAAGTGAGAACACATTAAGGGTGTCAGCGTTATGGACTTTTGATCATGGGATTGCGGAAATTTGGCTTACTATACATATCATAATAATAAAGAAGAATAAATAAAAACATGTTCTCTAGGAGCCTTCGGGTGGGAGTCATGTAGCACTAACCTTGTCATTAGAGCCTTAGGGTGTATGTCAAGGGGCGTGTTGAATAAAAATTGCTTCATCATTATGATCCGTAAGGTGGGATGGTGAAGTCAATTCCCTTATTTTTGTCCAAGGAGCCTTAGGGTGTGGATTTTAAATAAGGAGCACAATTGCATCTTAAAGAGCCAAAAGGTGTTATGATGTAGTTGTTGCTAACTCCATTAATAAGGTCAAAATTGACTTTGGAGGTTTTATTGTTGCTTTTAAGTAGCCATATTAGCCAAATTTCGGGTCCGGGATTTATCCCTAAATCGTGTTAAGTTATCCTTGATGTGGGCTTTCTTTAGTGACAACGGTTTTTGAAGTCGAGGTTAGGTTTTGAGTGTTGAGTTTACACCGTTCTTGCCTTCATTTTTGGACTAATAATTATCAAAATAAAGTCAAATGAGCCTTTGGGTGAATGACAAATAAAATCTAGAGATACAATTAGGAATAATAGGAGATTGAGTTTAACACAAATTACTTGTATGAGTTGGTTTAATTTTGGGGCTTATGATTGACAATGATCTTGTTTTTGCACTTGGCATGGAAAAGTGAAAAGTCGGGGACGATGAATCTATTTGAGTTTTATGATCCTTAAAGTTATTTTTCAAATAATGAAAGCAATACATTATGTCTTTGCAAAATAAAATGTCTAGAGTTGAATAATGGTGTAGCTATAGTTTTATTTTATCATTGCGTGAGGACACGGTAATTGCTTAGCAAGGGGGAGTTTGATATGAGTGATTTTACTTATATCAATTATATCATAAAACAATGAATAAATGCATAAATATGATGAAAATGCCTTGTGTATATGTTGTTTCTTGTTTTAATGTGTGTAGGTACCAAGTTTGCAAAAACCGACAAAAACCGGCACGAGTTTGAAGAAAAGATCGAGGAAGCCAAAATCGAGTTCGATTTAGAGGATTTAATATTTAAATAATTAATTTGGGCTTTGTGGGTCCCACTTTTGGTAAATGGGCCTAAAAGCCCATTTAAGGAAATCAATTATTTACTTTTGGATTAATGTTTCAAATAAAAACCCAAAAGGCCCAATTGGAAAAGTATCATGGACGGATAGAGTATAAATGTTTTGGGTCAAGCCCAAAATGGAATGTATGAACCAAATGGATTATGGTCTTTCAAGTAAAGGCCCAAAAAGGCAAGAAATGGTGAAGGTTTTATAAACTTTGGTCAAAAAGTCAATCTACACAAACAAAATAGAAGAAATAAAACGAGAGAGTTGAAAATAAAGAAAGGGAAAGAGAAGTAGTAAAGATAAACCCTAGAAATTAGGGGTTTCCATCCAGTTGATAATTGTTCTACACGCGCCTAATCTTCAGATAAATCAGGGCAAGAGGTGTGTGTATTCCACGAATATTCCTAGTACGAAGATCCATGTGGCCCATTGATTCGTCACAGCTATTCCATGATTGGTTGATATCTCTGCTGACTGACAAGGAGCCAATAAGAATCATCCAAGTAAGCAACAAACTAGCACACATTGTGCCACGGTGTCAATCCGTGTGCACAAGGGCGAATCACAGCCATCCGATCTTAACAGAAAAGAGAGAGAAGAAGAAAAGTTGATCCAAGGGCCTGAAATTACTTCTTCCTCAACAAACCCCCACCCCAACACCCTCGGGTTAGCCTATATAAACCCCTGATTTTAATCTATAAATCATCCCTTTTTCTTTCTATTGTTATTATGTCAAAATTTAGTTAGATGTATTTTCTTTTAATATTTTAATGAAGATTTCGATTTAATAAAAGTTATATTTCAGTTTTTAATCTTTAACTTGCTGTTTATTTTTAATCGAAGCTTTAATTTGATATAATATTTGTGATTGTTCATTCAAGTATTAATAGCTTTAGTGAATGATTGGAGGGAATTAGGGATAAAAATCTATTCCCACTGGATAGATAAATAAATAAGAATTGGTTCGAAAAATTATTAGCAGCTCGATTTAAGTTTCGGTTCATGATGTTGATTTTGGTTAAATGGTCATGTTTGGGTGTCGAGTTTGAATAAGGAAGCTCAACGCTTACCTTCACGTCAACGGTTATCATCAAATAATGGTTAAGCATATTTACTTTCTAAGTTCTTAGTTTAATTTGATTATATGTTGATTGTGTGTTTTAAATCTGTTAATGGTCACATTTTTATGTTTTTAATTTGGTTTAATAATATGCTATAATTTGTTTAAACTGTTTAATGTGAATTTGGAATTGATTGTTTATGTTTAATGATTTCAAGTATTATGATAATGAATCTGTGCTTGAGATGCTAGAATGGATTTGTGTTAAAATGCTTGTTAATGTATCTACTGGGTTATTATATGATGTTTAGGATGAATCGAAGTAAAAGGATTATTAGATTTTAGATGATCTTAATGAATAAGTTTCGATAGGCTGCTGTTAGTTAATTCTGCTTAGATTTACTTAGATAGATAAGGTAATGCTTGATAATTTGTTTAGCGTAATTGATAGACGACACTGCGTTTGTGAGTTACTGTAGCACTGTTTGCTCGATTTTGACGACATTAGATATGTGGCATTAGATATTAATCAGCATGAATTGAATTTTTCGCTGTCAGTTTTAGTTGTCATCGTAATTATTCTTTAGGCTTGAAATTTGTGGTTGCTTAATTGTTGGTTACATTGATGCGTTTATTCTCATAAAGTGTTGTTCTCAAAGTAATGGTTTATAATATATGTCGCTAAACTGGATTTTTGAATGCTGCGTTCACTGCCAATCAAAGTAATTGATTTCATTTCGGTTCACTGAATTGGTTTCTATAACTGATATAGGATATGATCTGCTAGTATATTAGTCTGATGATAAATTGGGCTTCATATTTGTACTGCTGAATCTTGAAGCTTTTATTTGCATAAATTAATTGTTTTTTTTGTTGATTTATCTTGTTTAAGAACTGTATGATTGATTCTACTTGTTTGATTTAACTGAGTGTAAAAGCTGCTTATTTTAACTTTTGGTAATTACCGATATCTCTGTTACTTTTCATAGATATCTATGTTCTTTGATAATTGTGTGACTGTTACTTGAGTTGTCTGTTAATTCTGATTGCTGATAATGATTTTTTTAAACTGATAGCTGAAATATTATTAAGAAAGGATTCTACTCATTGTGGAGTTATGTTTTTGATGTACTGTATACTTAAGCATTTGGTTTCATATCATATTGATATTGCTGTGTGATTATAAGGTTTACTGAGTTGTTTATCTGTTTTCTTTCTTACAATTTTACTATATGTTTTTAAAAAATAAATAATTGCAAAAATATGTCATTCCAGAGTCTCGAACTCGAGACCCCATTGTCCACTGCCAAACGCATTTACCAACTGGGCTAGATTGATGTTTTTGTAATACTTTGCTTAATATATCTAATATACTTTTAATATTTTGAGCTGTCAGTTTTAATTCATACGTTTTCATTAAATTAGTTAAGTCTATAATTTTAAATAATAAGTAAAATTATTTCCTTTTGATAAATTTAAGTTTTAGTTAATTAGTTTAAAATCATTAGTTAAAAAAGGTATATAATAAATAAAGTTTAAAAAAATATAAATAAATATTTTATTACTTTTAAAATTTAAATTGTTTAAAAATTGCTTTAATTTATTTTGTTTTAAATAATTTGATTTAATAAATGTTTATTTAAATAAGTTTGTCTAATTAAATAGTAAAAGTAAAGTTAAAATAAAAAAATTAAATAAATAAATAAATAAAATAATTTTGTTTAAGTAAATTTGTTTCAAAATAAAAAGTAAAAAAAAATATAATACAGATTTAAAAAATTTGTTTTTTTTAGATTTTAATTAGGGATACGATTCATGCACTTTAGGTTAAGATTAAATAGTTTAAAATTGGTAGATTTTATTTCTAGTTTAAAAATCGAAAACCTATTCAAATCGATTGTCCAATCAAAGCAAAACATCTCAAATTCACTCGATCTTCGTGTACAACGAACTTGGTTCACCCACGTGTTTAATTGAATTCGTCATTGGTAATATTAGTCTATTACTTTTTCCTAAAGGTAATTTTCTAATTTACCCTATAACGTATCTCAAATTATAACTATACTATCAACGACACATCAAAAATTTTGGCGCCGCTGCCGGGGATCTTGTGTACGATTACTTTTGTGGAGATTTGTTGATCGTTGATTTGAAGACCCTTTCTGTCCTCGGAAAGTTTTGTCATTTTTCTATTATATAGTATGTATCGTTTTTCTCGTTTTTTTGTGAATAATATATTGTATTACGTAGAACAATAAATTAACATACTTTTCAAATAAGGCCTTAGTTGGGATTTCATCACCTAGCTATTGTAGTCGAATCCAAAAAAAAATAATAAAAGGCAAAATAGATAAATACTAATAAGAAGTTTGAACTCGATTTATACAAACTATAAGGTGGGTATAAGGCGACGTGCTATAAAAGGCCGTCTAAGGAAAAAGGTTTTTAAGTGCTTTGTGCCACCTCGTTTCCCCGCTTGCTTGTGCGTATATTGAGAGGGACAACCTATTATTGGTTTGCCAACTCAAGTAGTAATAAATCTTATTTTTTGTAGTTTACTTATTGAACCTCGAGACGTTTAGGTTTTCACCTATCGTTTCAAAGTCGACCGAGGGTAATTTACTTCCATAGTAGTTATCCTTATTCCCTGTTTTTATCGATCATTATTGATTGAGCAATACCAAATAAAATACCAAAAATAATTTTCTTCTTGTCTAATTTCTTTTCTTCAATCCTCTAAATTCTCGTCTTTGTAGTGTATGCAATTACGTTCTTCTCGTCTTGTGATTGATTTTAACAGGGTTGAAAATATTCCTTGTAGAAATAGAAATCGTCAACAACGAATAGTGGAACCCGAGCTTCCACCTACTGTTGTAGAGATGGCCGATAACCGAACAATGGAGGAATTGCTCCGTGCACCCACCGAAGGGTATGGGGAAGCAATCGTTGTGCCGGCTATTTTGGCGGATCATTTTGAGATTAAGACGGGTCTTTTAACGCTCATTCGTGCCGACCAATTTCGTGGCAATGAGACCGATAGCCCGTATTCTCACATACGGAATTTTAATCGAATTACCTCGACTCTCAAGTTTAGAGATGTGCCGAATGACGTGATTAAGCTCATGCTTTTTTCGTACTTGCTCGAGGGTAATGCTAAGCTTTGGTATGAGAAAGAACCACCGGGTTCGATCTTAACATGGGATGATTTAGTGTCTAAGTTCATGAATTATTTCTTTCCACCGTCCAAAACAACACACTTTAAGAACGAGATCACTAGATTTGAACAAAAAGTGCATGAATCGTTTGGGGTTGCATGGGAAAGATTTAAAGATTTGTTGAGACAATGTCTACACCACGGTTTCTTAGAATTGCATCAAATAAATACTTTTTATAATGGGCTAAATATGATTGAACAAGGTTCTTTAAATGCCGCCACGGGTGGTAATCTTCTAAGAAAAACTCCGAGAGACGCGTGGGGAATAATTGAGAATAAATCTAGAGCACAATATTCACGAAACACACCAGTTGTTTCCAATGTGAATCCCGAGATTGCTAGATTGGACTCTAAGATTGATAGTGGATTCGCGACTTTGTTGAGTTACATTAGGAAGAATCCTCATGGATCCATTAATATGGTTGAGAATGTTTGTGTATCATGTGGTGGAGCACATCCTAATTATGCTTGTTTAAACACGGGGTTTGATCAAGCTAGTGCTTTTGCCGCGACGGGAACTTATGGCTCTAACGGTCAAGTTCCTCGTCAAAATCATGTTGCTCCACCGGGTTTTCCACCGGTGCAAAATAGGTACAACAATGGAAACAATGGGAATAATTTTAACCGTGGTAACCAAGGGAATTATAATCAAGGAAATGGGTTTAATGCTAATCAAAACAATCAAGGTTTTCAAGGGAATAATCAAAATGATTTGTCAAGTTACATTAAAACGAATGAGGTAAATTAGAAAGCTTTTCAAAATAACATTCAAGGACAAATGGCAACTTTGAAAAATGAGTTTCAAAATACGATTAAAGGGCAAAATAATAAGATTGAGCTTAATCAACAAAGACTTGAACAAAACCAAAACCGTTTTGAGCAAAGATTAGAGCAAAGTCACAATCGTATGCAACAAAGTTTGGAACAAGGTCAAAATAAATTGCTTTCGATGTTTGAGGGATTTATGTCTAAACCGTCATCTTCTTCGGGTTGCTTACCTAGTAACACCATTCCAAACCCGAAGGAAGAGCTTAAGGCCATAACCGTTTATGATGATTGTGAGAATTTAGATGAAGTTGAAGTGATTGAGTTTAAGCCTCCACCTAAGGAAACTTTTCTAGAAGTCACTAAGGCTACTTTGAATGTGATTAGTACCTCGGTTTTCTTTGATTTCTTTCCTGAGAAGTATAAAGATCCGGGTCAATTCTTGATACATTGTGTTTTCAATGAGCTTGGGGTTTGCAAAGGCCTAGCCGATCTAGGAGCTAGCATTAACATAATGCCCCTAGCCCTTTGGAAGACTATTGACTATGCACCACTTAGTACCACTTGTATGATCATTGAGCTTGCTAATGGAACCACCACTCGACCGGTTGGTATAGCGGAAAATGTCATTATGAAAGTGGGAAATTTCTTGTACATAACCGATTTTGCTATAGTCTATTATGAGACCAATCCTCGTGTGCCTATTATTTTAGGACGACCATTTTTGTGCACGGCTCAAATTCAAGTTGATATGAGGAAAGAGGAAATTAAATTGTTTTATGGAGATAAAAGCATTGTTTTTAAACCGGAAAATATTCCAAGATTTGCTCCTAAGAAAGTTGAAAGTGTTAAACTTGTTGAAACAACTGAAAGTAATAAGAAAGCTCTTTTTGATAAAGGTGTTTTTCCAATTTTGGAAACTCCATTTTTTGAAAGTAAAAAGTTAAATTCAAATGAAGAAGCTTGCTTTGTTGAAACATGTTGTAACCTTTCCTCATCTACACTCACTCCACACGAGGATGATAGTGCTAAGATTGAAAAACAAATTGATGATTACTTAAGTGAGCCATTTGATGCTAGTGAGTTTGTTAGTGAGAATTTTGATCCTGAGGGTGATATTGCTTTAATTGAACAATCTTTGAAAATGGACTCATTTTCACTCTCTTCTGAGGATCATGTTGATGTTCCTAAGACAAAACCTTCAATTGAAGAGCCTTTGATTCCTAACTTCACACCGAGTGAGGTTAGTGATTATTTATGTGATAAGTTCGCGGATGAACTTGTTGATCGACTTCCACGGGGAAGTGAAGACGTTTCTGATCTCGAGATCGAGCGTGATTCTCGTGTTTTACCTACCATTCTCGAGGAATTCTCCGATGAATTTCCTTCTAATGAGAATGATGACACTTTAGTGACTTGCTCAAATCCTCTCTTTGAGGCTTCAATGAACAATAACCCATTGTTTCATGAGGATTTTGAGAGCATCATACCTCCTACATCTCACAACCTTTGTGATGATGATCTTTTCATTAGGGAGTTTGATAAGTTACTTTCCATAGACATTCCTTCGGAATTTGAGGAAGAGTCTAATGACGGTGATGAAGACTCTTGGTTAGATCACCCGATTTATGATGATGACAATGTTGACCCGGAGGGAGAAATTACTTTTGCTCCTATTATCCTTCCCACTCGCTTTGATCTTAATGTGCGGGTTTTTCATGCGACTCGTTTTGAGTACCATGACCCCTTTATTCACATTCCTAAGAGTGACAAGGTCAACAAAGTCATGCAAGTTGAAACCACTATGGTTGAAACTTTTATACCACCATTACCATGTGCTTCATATGATTTAGGACTAGCATGGGGGGACGACACCTTGTTGTCTATTCCTTTCTCCACCGAGGACGAGGTATTCGACCCCGGAATCGTTGATTTAGGGAAATCTCGGCCTTTCACCGATGCAATAATTGAAAGACCTTTTAATCATCTTGGTGCGAGTTTATCTCGGCGAGCATGCTACATCCATTTAGTGATTTGTGACTACCATCTCTTTTTAGAGATTTGTGTTGGAGTTTTATCCTTTCGTTTGTCATCCGACAACGAGGATGTAATCTTTGACCCTGGCATCGTGCTTTATGTTGGATTTTATTCCATTATATCGGTTTTCACCATTTTCCCTAAGGACCAATGAATGCGGGGATCGATTCGAGCTCATGACTCGGTGAACAAAAACGAGGTGCCTTGTGGGGGAGTCCCATACATTCTATCTTCTATCTATTTTCTAACACCTAATAAGGCTTGATCTTTTAGTGTTATTTTTAAGTTTTAATAAATAAAAATAATTGCTTTTGACACGAATGTAGGCTTTCCGTTGGTGAAAATAAGAATAGTTTTTGACTCGACTTGGTTTTTAACCTTAGCTTTTCCTTAACGTGTTTGAATTAAGTTTTGCGAGGCTTTTATATAGGGAGCTTTAAAACGCGAAAGTCTTAATTCATAATAGTTAAGAACAAGAACTTTTTGCAAGTTCCTATAATTGATCCTAGAAAGTCGTCTATCAAGGGAACTTTAAAATGCAAATTCTAAAACATGAAAAAGTATAAGAAGATGCAAGATCCTATAGATGACTTGAAAACCCAAAACTTTGATTTAATAGGATAAGTATCCATTGATTTCACATTTTTGAAATTTTTCGATATTGAGAACAAGAGATGATAGAGTTCAATCATAAGTTTCTAAGGTTAAATTCTTCTTTGTGCAAGTATTTTTGTGTTTGATTTAATCTCCTTGTACTTACTTTCCTCGCTTGTATAATAATTGCTTAATAAATGAAGTTTTTAGCGGTTTAGGCTTGATATCTTAACTCGTAACTCCTTCTTTTTCTTCCCTTGTAATTAAAGTGAGAACACATTAAGGGTGTCAGCGTCATGGACTTTTGATCAAGGGATTGCGGAAATTTGGCTTACTATACATATCATAATAATAAAGAAGAATAAATAAAAACATGTTCTCTAGGAGCCTTCGGGTGGGAGTCATGTAGCACTAACCTTGTCATTAGATCCTTAGGGTGTATGTCAAGGGGCGTGTTGAATAAAAATTGCTTCATCATTATGATCCGTAAGGTGGGATGGTGAAGTCAATTCCCTTATTTTTGTCCAAGGAGCCTTAGGGTGTGGATTTTAAATAAGGAGCATAATTGCATCTTAAAGAGCCACAAGGTGTTATGATGTAGTTGTTGCTAACTCCATTAATAAGGTCAAAATTGACTTTGGAGGTTTTATTGTTGCTTTTAAGTAGCCATATTAGCCAAATTTCGGGTCCGGGATTTATCCCTAAATCGTGTTAAGTTATCCTTGATGTGTGCTTTCTTTAGTGACAACGGTTTTTGAAGTCGAGGTTAGGTTTTGAGTGTTGAGTTTACACCGTTCTTGCCTTCATTTTTGGACTAATAATTATCAAAATAAAGTCAAATGAGCCTTTGGGTGAATGACAAATAAAATCTAGAGATACAATTAGGAATAATAGGAGATTGAGTTTAACACAAATTACTTGTATGAGTTGGTTTAATTTTGGGGCTTATGATTGACAATGATCTTGTTTTTGCACTTGGCATGGAAAAGTGAAAATTCGGGGACGATGGATCTATTTGAGTTTTATGATCCTTAAAGTTATTTTTCAAATAATGAAAGCAATACATTATGTCTTTGCAAAATAAAATGTCTAGAGTTGAATAATGGTGTAGCTATAGTTTTATTTTATCATTGCGTGAGGACACGAAAATTGCTTAGCAAGGGGGAGTTTGATATGAGTGATTTTACTCATATCAATTATATCATAAAACAATGAATAAATGCATAAATATGATGAAAATGCCTTGTGTATATGTTGTTTCTTGTTTTAATGTGTGTAGGTACCAAGTTTGCAAAAACCGACAAAAACCGGCACGAGTTTGAAGAAAAGATCGAGGAAGCCAAAATCGAGTTCAATTTAGAGGATTTAATATCTTAATAATTAATTTGTGCTTTGTGGGTCCCACTTTTGGTAAATGGGCCTAAAAGCCCATTTAAGGAAATTAATTATTTACTTTTGGATTAATTTTTCAAATAAAAACCCAAAAGGCCCAATTGGAAAAGTATCATGGACGGATGGAGTATAAGTCAAGCCCAAAATGGAATGTATGAACCAAATGGATTATGGTCTTTCAAGTAAAGGCCCAAAAAGGCAAGAAATGGTGAAGGTTTTATAAACTTCGGTCAAAAAGTCAATCTACACAAACAAAACAGAAGAAATAAAACGAGAGAGTTGAAAATAAAGAAAGGGAAAGAGAAGCAGTAAAGATAAACCCTAGAAATTAGGGGTTTCCATCCAGTTGATAATTGTTCTACACGCGCCTAATCTTCAGATAAATCAGGGTAAGAGGTGCGTGTATTCCATGAATATTCCTAGTACGAAGCTCCATGTGGCCCATTGATTCGTCACAGCTATTCCATGATTGGTTGATATCTCTACTGACTGACAAGGAGCCAATGAGAATCGTCCAAGTAAGAAACAAACTAGCACACATTGTGCCACGGTGTCAATCCGTGTGCACAAGGGCGAATCACAGCCATCTGATCTTAACAGAAAAGAGAGAGAAGAAGAAAAGTTGATCCAAGGGCCTGAAATCACTTCTTCCTCAACAAACCCCCACCCCAACACCCTCGGGTTAGCCTATATAAACCCCTGATTTTAATCAGTAAATCATCCCTTTTTCTTTCTATTGTTATTATGTCAAAATTTAGTTAGATGTATTTTCTTTTAATATTGTAATGAAGATTTCGATTTAATAAAAGTTATATTTCAGTTTTTAATCTTTAACTTGCTGTTTATTTTTAATCGAAGCTTTAATTTGATATAATATTTGTGATTGTTCATTCAATCTTATTAATAGCTTTAGTGAATGATTGGAGGGAATTAGGGATAAAAATCTATTCCCACTGGATAGATAAATAAATAAGAATTGGTTCGAAAAATTATTAGCAGCTCGATTTAAGTTTCGGTTCATGATGTTGATTTTGGTTAAATGGTCATGTTTGGGTGTCGAGTTTGAATAAGGAAGATCAGCGCTTACCTTCACGTCAACGGTTATCATCAAATAATGGTTAAGCATATTTATTTTCTAAGTTCTTAGTTTAATTTGATTATATGCTGATTGTGTGTTTTAAATCTGTTAATGGTCACATTTTTATATTTTTAATTTGGTTTAATAATATGCTATAATTTGTTTAAAATTTTTAATGTGAATTTGGAATTGATTGTTTATGTTTAATGATTTCAAGTATTATGATAATGAATCTGTACTTGAGATGCTAGAATGGATTTGTGTTAAAATGATTGTTAATGTATCTACTGGGTTATTATATGATGTTTAGGATGAATCGAAGTAAAAGGAATATTAGATTTTAGATGATCTTAATGAATAAGTTTCGATAGGCTGCTGTTAGTTAATTCTGCTTAGATTTACTTAGATAGATAAGGTAATGCTTGATAATTTGTTTAGCGTAATTGATAGATGACACTGCGTTTGTGAGTTAATGTAGCACTGTTATTGAATCTGCTCGATTTTGACGACATTAGATATGTGGCATTAGATATTAATCATCATGAATTTAATTTTTCACTGTCAGTTTTAGTTGTCGTCGTAATTATTCTTTAGGCTTGAAAGTTGTGGTTGCTTAATTGTTGGTTACATTGATGCGTTTATTCTCATAAAGTGTTATTCTCAAAGTAATGGTTTATAATATATGTCGCTAAACTGGATTTTTGAATGCTGCGTTCACTGCCAATCAAAGTAATTGATTTCATTTCGGTTCACTGAATTGGTTTCTATAACTGATATAGGATATGATCTACTAGTATATTAGTCTGATGATAAATTGGGCTTCACATTTGTACTGCTGAATCTAGAAGCTTTTATCTACATAAATTAATTTTTTTTAGTTGATTTATGTTGTTTAAGAACTGTATGATTGATTCTACTTGTTTGATTTAATTGAGTGTAAAAGCTGCTTATTTTAACTTTTGGTAATTACCGATATCGCTGTTACTTTTCATTGATATCTATGTTCTTTGATAATTGTGTGACTGTTACTTGAGTTGTCTGTTAATTCTGATTGCTGATAATGATTTTTTTTAAACTGATAGCTGAAATATTATTAAGAATGGATTCTACTCATTGTGGAGTTATGTTTTTGATGTACTGTATACTTAAGCAATTGGTTTCATATCATACTGATATTGCTGTGTGATTATAAGGTTTACTGAGTTGTTTATCTGTTTTCTTTCTTACGATTTTACTGTATGTTTTTTAAAAATAAATAACTGCAAAAATATGTCATTCCAGAGTCTCGAACTCGAAACCCCATTGTCCACTGCCAAACGCATTTACCAACTGGGCTAGATTGATGTTTTTGTAATACTTTGCTTAATATATCTAATATACTTTTAATATTTTGAGCCTGTCAGTTTTAATTCATACGTTTTCATTAAATTAGTTAAGTCTATAATTTTAAATAATAAGTAAAATTATTTCCTTTTGATAAATTTAAGTTTTAGTTAATTAGTTTAAAATCATTAGTTAAAAAAGGTATATAATAAATAAAGTTTAAAAATAATATAAATAAATATTTTATTACTTTTAAAATTTAAATTGTTTTAAAATTGCTTTAATTATTTTGTTTTAAATAATTTTGATTTAATAAATGTTTATTTAAATAAGTTTGTCTAATTAAATAGTAAAAGTAAAGTTAAAATAAAAAATTAAATAAATAAATAAATAAAATAATTTTGTTTAAGTAAATTTGTTTCAAAATAAAAAGTAAAAAAAAGTATAATACAGATTTAAAAAATTTGTTTTTTTTAGATTTTAATTAGGGATACGATTCATGCACTTTAGGTTAAGATTAAATTGTTTAAAATTGGTAGATTTAATTTCTAGTTTAAAAATCGAAAACCTATTCAAATCGATTGTCCAAATCAAAGCAAAACATCTCAAATTAACTCGATCTTCGTGTACAACGAACTTGGTTCACCCACGTGTTTAATTGAATTCCTCATTCGTAATATTAGTCTATTACTTTTTCCTAAAGGTAATTTTCTAATTTACCCTATAACGTATCTCAAATTATGACTATATTATCAACGACACATCACTCCTTTAGGGGTAAGTGTTTGTGTATACCTCAAGACAGCCTAAGAGGAATTGAGGAAACCATTTAAACCATGACTTGAAAATTTAAACGACAATTTTTGCTTTTCAACTAAGAAAATTTTGACCAAGGTATATACAAAGATTTTTTGAACATTTACAGATCTTATTAATTATTTTTGGTAAATCGACAAAAATCGTATTAATTAAATTCAAATTTATTTTGAACATTTTTATATAATTGGTCGAACTGAGAAATTTGAAATTTTTTACATTTACGTTTCATAAATATTGAATATTTATTATTTAATTGCTTGTAGTAAGTATCGACGCTTTAGACATCGGATTGAGTAAAACGGATAAAAATGATAGTTGAGACGAAACTAAAACTTAGAAAATATGAAGAAGGAATTTTTGAATGAATACGGTCATGATAATTACTTCATCAGGAGAGTTGAACTTAGATACTGACACATTATGTAGAAAGGATAATGAATCAATTAGGATGTGTTCTTAATAATGAATGTGCAAAATAAATTGCCAAGCAATTTAAAATATAACTGATGCTGGTAAAATGATAATATAGATAATAAAAGGGGTTCACGGCTAATGAGAACCATTAGAATTGAGAAGCCAATAGCGTTAAAAGTTTAAAAGGCCGTTTGTGGTTGCCTAAATATGGAGAGTTGTGAGATTTAGTTATGTTAGAATCTTATAAGATTAAGTATTCTATTCATGCCATTTCTGATTTAATGTATCTTTATCTGAAGAAGTTGTACGGATGGCCAAATTATGAAGGCTGACATTGCCTCATAAATTAGTAAACGTCTAACTATTACAAAGGTCATCATCTGAATTTGATTCGATTTAGGTCATCGTTGATAGATTGACCAAATGTGCTAATATCATTCCTGTTAATGATAGATTCTCGATGAAGAAATTGGCTCTTTTGTATTTAATGGAGTTGTGTAAACATAGTGTGCCTGTTTCGATCATCTCTATCAAGATCCTCACTTCGCATCGTCTAGAGATTTGCTCAGAAGTTATTAAGAACGAATCTTGATGAGAGTACTTTTTACCACCCCAATCGAAGGGACGAGGTAAAGTAACGATACAAAAAACTAGAAGTCTTGTTTTATGTTTGAATGATTGACCTTTGGTAATGAACCGTAAAATCGTTTTCCTTTGGAGAGATTATTATTGATAATTATCATATTAGGTTCGAGACCGAATCTTGTGAGGATCTAAATATGAGAGCATATGTAAGCAGGAGTTGGGATGAAGACATCTGACATACAACCATTATGAGTTGGACATGTCTTTTAGGTTTAAGGTTGCCTATGATGACAAACCTAACCTTACAAAATACCTGACCCGCGAGACCTGAATTGATTATTGAAATTAGGATCTGTTTATTGACTGCCGGTAGTGGGCAGGAGGTTATGTGAATATGAAATGTAGACCTTGAAGTGCAGGATGGGTAGCGAAGTTATGCCAAAAAATTTCACCTTGGAAAAAAAACAAAAATACGAATTGATGATCTAAAAGATCATGGGAAATAAGTCCCCGTTGTATGGGACCATTGAGATAATGTAAAAGATTGGTTTGAAAGGCATTTAAGCTGGATCTACCCTAAGACTTCAAGGACTGCGTGAATTATGTTTCGTATATTGAACTTGATAAAATATCTATCAAGTGAAAATCTGGTTGTTTCTTGATGAAGTTTAGATCGGCGAAAAGTTGCATTCATCAAAAACCCGTGAACATCATGGATAGAGAAAGTATGTCAACATTAAGTCTGATCGTATTCCCGTAGTTATGCTTGATGAAACTCGCTTATTGTAATTAATTACACTAGAGAGAAAAGACCGAATGTGGAGGAAATACCTACATGACTTTAACTCAATATGAAGCGATTAGTAAGATAAATCGATCTTTGAGGACAAAGATCCTGTTTAGGGATAAATGCTGTGACAATCCATCAATTTATGGTTGATATTTTATTCTCAAGTATTATTTAAAAACATTATTTTAATGTTATATTATGAACCCACTCATTTTTGGGAAGAAATTTGGGTTTACGTCTTGAAGTAGCATCGACTACGTTTAAACCGGAGGACAATACGTTACGTGCTTACGTTTACATACACCGTTTTTGGTGAGAGTCCGAAATTTCAGGAAATAAATTTATCCGTGAATATTATTTTGGGATTTTAAATTTGTGTTGGTTCATAAACTCACAAACTTACGAGAAGAGATTAGGACTTACGTTTATAATTTAACGTCATTTACGACTAAACCGAAAACCCTAGGTTTACGTATTTATGTTTTTGAACTCCGTTTTTTATGAGACAATTTTTATTAGATTCGTTTTGTGCCGTTGATTCATAATTTATAAAAACGTTTTTCGTAAAACGACCTGAGGGCACGCAAATCGAGGAAACTAGAATCGAGGAGTACCCGTAATTAAATGGGGATGAGACAAGAATAAACTTGCCCCACCCCCACTCTTGGACGACAAGCTTAAGCTACACACCTTTGAGGTGTCAACATGATAAACAAACTAGGAAACTTGTCCTAGTTTATTCACCAAACTTGCAACATAGTAAAACCACTAAAGCACAAACCACTAGCTTCATTATTTTCATGCAAATCTCACACAAATCCTCTCATCTCTCCACCATTGCCGTCGAACCCACACACCATAACACCCCATTTTGATCTTGATTTAACCATAAATCCTATGTTATTCATACATATGATGATGCCCTTTTGAAGCTCTATTGATTGGTGGTGATTATAACATCCAAAGAGAAGTTTCCTTGGTGTCCTAGGGCTGATTTTCCACAAGGAGTTCTTGAAGATAGGTAATCTTGAAGTTGATAATGGTGTACCACAAGTTTTGCCAACAAAAGTCAAGATTGATCTTAACTTTCATAATCTTGGTGGTAACAAGATCATCCTTCCCATTTCCTTGTTATTTTTGTAAAGGTAAATTGTATTTTCTTTCTTGATGTATATGTATATGATGATATATGATGATAAAAAATATTGTGTGGGGATCATGTGTTGATAAACTTGGATAAAAAGATTAAAAACTACATGTAAAAGTTATAAAATCTTCCTTAAATAAGTAGGCTCTATAAAAATAGTAAAGAACCTTATGTTAAACTGATAAAATGGCATAGATGAATTAATATACAGTAAGTTATAAGACTTTTACACATGTGAGAGTTGGTTATACAATGGAATCCTTAAAATGAGTGAGATATGATCAAAACAATATTGAAGTACACATATGAGTAGTCTATTTTGGACGGACTGTTAGGGACACTTAGAGTAAGATTGAGCAGTAGCTAAAACTAAGTTAATTGTAGCACATAATATGAAGTTTATGTCATACATAAATGAGCTTCTATCTCCTTGTAGAACTCAAGATATGATAAAAATGGTGAAAGTGAAAATAATAATCAGATTTGTGAAATAAAAGTATATAGTACAATATTAGCACTCAAGTAAATATAATATAAAACGTATACTTAAAACCCACTAACTTATATATTACATTTAAATAAGTATGTACATTAATAAATAAATGAGACATTTTATAAAAATGGCAAATTAATGAGTTTTATAAGTTATAAAACTAAAAACATGAGTTTTACGTCTTTTCGGCTAAAACCGTAAAATTAACGTTTTCGTCAATTAAAACTTAGATGGTCGGACCCGTCTAATGTAAACTTTTTATAACTCATATACTCATTTATAAGTACATATACAAGTAAAAACCGATAAAACCCGAACTTTATAACATATGGACATTAACGGGCCAAATTAGCCTTATTGGACTATGAATCCAACTAATTTAGCTAAACACTAATGGACTTACTCTTTGGGCTTAACCCACTTGGGCCCAACATGTAAGTATTGGGCTGATGTTAAAAGAATAATTTGACTAATATAATGTAATGGGATTATAATTGGCTTATTAGGCCTTAACAAGTAAAGAAGTTAAACTAGTGAAACTAGTATAAAAATTTACCAACACATAACACTATAATGAGTGAATAAAGACGTAAAATCCCACTTGATCATCATCATATTTATAAAATCATCATATATATACATAGTCATTGTTTTTACAAAGTCATTGGACAAGAGTCTAAGACGAGTATTATTTGTCTAGGTTTCCGTGATTGAAGCACGTACCGTACATTTAAATCGCCGATAAACCGCCTTTCCAAATCAACGTGAGTTCATAGCCTCTCACTCTTTTAAATGTTTTTATGAAATATTTTATAAACCCGCGAGGGAGATAACATGTTAGTTTTAATAAAAATAGGACACCAGTTGTCCCGATTGTTTGCTTATTGATTTGGACCCGAATGATTGTATGACCCGATAAATGATTATATGACCCGATAAATGAAATGAAATGGATTATTAAAGTTAGGTTATGTCACTAAAAGTCCCATTAGCATGAATTGTGAACTACCAGGATTTGGTAGACGCTTATGCATATAATAGTACTATTTGGGGAAGATCACCCCAGTTCGCGCCTTGACGGTTGATCCCCGTCGTGCCACATTGATTGGTAAGCGAATTTATGTATGAGAAGATTTATATAAGCGTGATTATTGTGACGACACGCTAATGTAGATGGGAAAATTTAGTTTCGGGTTAGCTACCCGTTGTTTGTTATAGTAAGGTAGCAATGTCATGCGGCTTACAATAATCAAATAATAAAAATACTGTTATACGCATTGAATTACAATATATTGTCTGACTAGCAAAATGGGGTCTTATTATTGATATTATGTTCGTGTTTTGGTTTTACATAACCATATTCAATTAATGGTTTTTATTTAACTCTGTATAACGTTATAAAACGTATTGTATGATGTTTTTACGACATTGGTTCGTATAATGGTTTTGAAGGCAAAAGCCTATAGTATGATTTACAACAAAGATTTGTATAAAATGTTTTTGGCTTATTTTATGGCCTATTACGAAGAATTGTATAAAATGATTTTCGCTAATAAATATATACCGATGATATATTAATGGTTTTTATTAAACTCTATGAATTCACTAGACGTTTTCGCTGACCTTTTCTTTTAACATGTTTTATCTCAGGTACTTGAAGGTAATTCTCGAGAAGACGACAAGAATTCATGGCCCGCACTTAAATAACAATTTCCATTCAAATGTTTTGTAAAATTGTATGAAATACTATGACTTGGGACCTATGTAAATTTGATATTCATGAATGGAAAATGCTTTATTATTAAACGACGCGATTTTAAGCGTTGTCTATGATTTGAGAAATGTGTTATCCCGTAACACCAACGACTCTTCCGCTGAACTAAAGTATAAATATTTGGGGTTGTTACATTCATTCCTTCATCATATCTATCATTTTCAGGAGTATCAACTGACTCACTAAAACTATCAAAAATCCCCTTTGATAAGTCCTTGTCAGTTAAAGTTATCCCAGGTTGGTCCTCAATAGATCCTAGGCCTGATTTATCATAATACCCTATTTGTGAATTAATCAGCTTACCCAATACTTTAGAGGATCTTTGCAAATGATTAATCACTTCCCTTTCATTATAAAGACTGGATTTTAAAGCTTCATTTTCTACTGATACTTTTAAAAGTTGTTTTTTAAAAGCTTTAATTTCCACATCTTTTTTCCTCATTTGAAGAGTCAAAATTCTAATTTTATATTCATAATTTTGTTGACCCTTTTTATACAAAACTATATTTTCCTCTAGCTTAGCAACACCCTGTTTAAAATCATTTGTTTCTACAATACATGTGTTGACCTTTTGATACTGTTCATCTAGTTCTACTTTTAGACTATTAAATTTAAGAACACAATCTTTAGAACAATGATGTACCTTAGTATCTTCATGTGAGAGAGCCATCAAACCAAGCCCTTATTCTTCCTCATCTTCAGCCCAGTTCACCACTCCATCGACAGTTACCAATGCTTTGGTTCCTTTGGGACTCCTACTGTTTCCTTTTGGAAAGCTTTCAGAAATTCTTGGACTGGTTCTATAGCTGTTTTTGGACTTTTGACTGCTACTTTCAGCCTTGTCTCTAGTGCACTCCCTTGCAAAATGTCCATTCCTTCCATAGTTATAGCATTCAACTTTAGACTTGTCATATCCTAATGGTTCATTAGGATCAACAGTCATCTTCCTTTCAGTCTTCTTAAAGAACCTATTAGATCTCACAGAGATCATAGCAGCTGGCCATTTGAGATCCATCTCCTCAACATCAGCATCATCCATTTGGAATAAGTCATTGAGAGTCAATCTTGGTTTGTTCTCTTGTCCAGCAAAGAATGAGAAGGCATCATTGTCACTAAACAATGGTGGAGATCTTCCTTGTAGGGGTTTTGAGAGAAATAGGTCTGCCTTTAGTACTTTTTGAGTAAGTACTGCTTGTAAGTCCTCCAGTGGTATTTTGGAAGCAAGTACCACTACTTGATCGACTAACGGTATTTTGAAAGTAAGTATCGCCATTACCTTTTTATACAAAATCCAAGTTAAACTTTGTTGTTGCTGCTGCTTTGGTCACCTCAACGCCTTTAACGTCCATCTCATAAGCTCTAAGATTGTTGTAGAGATGATCAAAAGGAATTGTATCCAGATCATCCCTTGGGACGAAGTACATAGCCATTGCTTTCCATTCTTGTGGAACACTCCTTAAGAATTTTAGATTAGCTTCTTCATTAGGAATTATTTGTCCATAAACTGCTAATTGAATGAGCAGCTTACTGAACCTTCCATAGCCACCATGGATTCCTTCTATACTCGAAATTGAGAAGTTATCAAATTATTGTTTCAGAACAATCTTCTTCATCTTCTTAGATTTGTCATTACCTCTAAATCTAAGTTTGATGGAATCTCATATAGCATTTGCATCCTTGTAGTGATGAAGGATAGGTAAGATGTCCTCTGAAAGTGCCATAGCCAAAGCAGTTCTGGCCTTTCTTTCTCTGATCTCTGCTTGTACCTCTTTAGCAGTTACAGCAGGTAAACCATAGCATGTACCATCAGGCAACCAATGTAACTTCTTAGGTGTATTCCTATTCTTGATAGCTTGACACAGAGTATGATCTGTGTGATTCAAGTAATGTTCCATCTACATAGCCCATGTCTCATAGTTATCACTGTTGGGCCAATGAGAGATTTAACTATGGCCCATTCTATATTTGTTAAAATTAGACTAAGTGTTACTGATCGCTGAGAGGACTAGCGACAGAGACCAGACCAGTGGAAGGAAAAGCCTCAGCTGGCACACCAGGAACATTCAAGTCAAAGACAACGTCAGAGAAGTCGAAGACAATCTGAAGTCATACTTACCAGCAATTATGAATAGATGGGATGTAGAAGGAATGTGCTGGTGTTCAAGGATCTCTGAGTTGACAATACTCAGAGATCACTTAATAACCCTAGAAGTCTAATACAAGAAAAGCTTGTCCAATCCTTTATAGTTTAGGCGGGAGAATCTACAAAGTATTTTGAGCGGGACAAAACAAGAGATTCAAGATAAAGCCTAGTACGACCTAGTGGGACAAAAGGTGAACAGTTGGCAGAACTGTTCACCTAAAGTTGTTTAAAGGTATGTCTCGATTTGGACATGCATTTAATACGTTGTACTCTTCGACTCAGAAGATGACACGTATACACTACTCCCACTAAGGAAGCAACCTCGTACCACTATAAATAGGAGTGAGAAAGAAGAGTTAAATCAACCCTTGTGCTTGGATAAATTATCTAAGTTCTTTCTCCCTTTGGAACCTCTGTGCCCTCAGCTGTCTACCAGCGACTCATAGGTTTTCTTGTAAACTTGAGTCTCAAATCAAGTTTATTTGTTCTAGGGTTCAATTCCTATTGTCATTCAACGGGTGTATTCATAGCACTTTGTAATACTTTGTTTATAATAGTTAATAAAGCATTACGCGTTTGAAAAGTATTTCGTTATGTATTTGTGTTATACGAGTTATAGTTTCGACAATTGTTATATTAAGGGACTTTCAATTGGTATCAGAGCGGTTTGATTTATAAAACTTTTTTAAATCGTTCTTGTTTTAAAAATCAAGATCCTAATATGACTGAAACTATGCCTCCTATACCATCACCCTTTGGTCAAACCAGTCAAGGTAAAACTTCCACCAACGCACCAGCCACCATATCTACTACCATGCCTACACCGGTTGTAAGAACTGGTAATAATGATGATGACCTTCCCCAACTTCATGATGTACGTGGGGGTCACATGTGTCCAATGTTCCAGTGTTTGATGAAGAAGATTTTTCAAGTTAGAAGAGTGAATTTCTTATATATTTAGATGGCTTAGAATCCTTCTTGATATAAATCTTAGAAAATGGTCCCTATGTACCACTGGCCGTTTCCTCTACCCCTGAGAGACCCATTAAGAAGCCTGTTAAGCAATGGTCTCTAGCGGATAGACGTCTGGCTAACCAGGACAGAAGACTCAAAAGTATCATAGTCTCTTGCCTACCCAAGAACATTATGAAGTCCATTATCAAATGTAACTCTGCTAAGGAGATGTGGACTGAATTAGTTCTAGGGTATAAAGGTCCAGAGGAAATAAAAGCAACCAAAATCCAAGCCCTTAGACTTAAGTTTAATGCTTTTAAAGCTTTGGAAATAGAAACTGTTGCTCAAACTTATACTAGGCTTAAGATTTTGTTGAATGATTTGGGAAACAATGGAGTTGTTCTACCTAAGGCTGAGGTTAATGCTACATTTGTCAATAGTTTACCTAGAAAATGGCTTAGCCTAAACCAGACCTTAAGAGCAAATAATGCTATCAAGAATGATACTTTGGCCCAACTATTTGGTAGATATAACTATGAAGAAGGGCTAATTGACTCCATTAACAAATCAGAGACTGATAGGTTTACCACCAATATCACTCGTTCAAAAGCTCTTGTTGCTAACCATTCTTTTCAGGACAGTGGCTCTGACATAGAAGAGGATACCATAAGCAGTCAAGAATTTCTCGATGAATTGCATGCTGAGTTCCATGACAGAGCTCTTCTAGCTGACCAAAAGAGGTACTATAAGAGGTCAAGTAGAGTTGGAGCTGCCAAGGTTGACAAATACAAGGTGTCATGCTACACTTGTGGAAAGACTGGTCATTTTCAGAAAGATTGTTGGTCAAACAAAACCTCCTCTCCAAGCTTTCCATCATCCAACAACAACCACAACAGCAAGAAGAAGTTCTCTACCTCACCTTTCAAGCAAACTTCCCACTCCGACTCATAGGGAAAGAAGGACTACAAAGTCAAGTACAATGCCTTGAAAGATAAGCTGATGAAACTCAACCAAAAGGCTGAAGACGCAGCTAAGAAAAAGGACAACAAAAAGACTGAAAGAGGTCTGATTGCTTCTTTATTTGACTGGGATGATGAACCTCTTACATCAGAGGATGAAGGAACCACTACTGTCAGAGCTTTTATAGATGTCGCTGATGAAGAACCTGCTGTAGGAAAGAGTGAAGCTAGATCAGGTCAATGGGTGGACATCACCATGAAAAAGGTACAAAGATTGCTTTCTATGCCTGAAGGTCTTGATAGAGACCATGTTAGTGACTATACCTTAGTTGACCTCCACTTTGTGGAAGAGAAAAGAAAAAACCTGTCAAAAAGTTCCATAGTCTTAAAACAGAGTTAAATCTTTGTCAATCTGAGTTAACAAATCTCAAACCTTTTGTGAATCTTGCAAATCAACTTCAAAATGAAGTAAGCAAACTATCCATTGAAAATGAGTCTTTAACTGATGAAAACGCTGAACTCAGAAGAACCATAGAAAAATGGAATCTGGCTCAATCCACAGTGGAGGAAATAGTTGCTGAAGCCATTCCAGGTGATGTGGTTCAGGCTATTGGGGGAAGGGTAGGTTCAAAAATCATATACCTGTGCCCAATGTTAAATTTGTCCCTTCAAATGTTTCTTCTCCATCTTCCACCTCTGTGGATGAGAAAAACTCTGACAAGAAATCAGAGGCACCAGCACTACCAAAACTAACTGGTGCTAACCTATCTGATTCCTTGCTTGGCCCAAAACCTCCCACCAAAACCTCTGGGACTTCAATTCTCAAAGTCGCTGATAAAGCGCACAAAAAGGTTTTTGTGGCCAAAGACTCCACCAAACCCACTCCTCCCCCTGAAGAGCTTTAACCCACCAAGCAACTTCTCCTCACCCTGATGGAAGAAGTAAAGGGTTTGAAAGAACAGATCAACCCCAGAGTCAACAGTGCACCTGTTAACTCTCTTGGTGAAGGATCAAGCAGCTCAAAGGGGAGAGCATTATTCAGACCTTGCAAACATTGTGGTTTCAAAAATCATTCCTCTGAGGACTACACTAAGAAACCAAATTGTTTAACATGTGAGTCCACTAAACTCACCTCCACAGAGCATGAGGATACCATTGTTGTTCAAAGAACAAGAGCACAATTAAGGTCTAAAACTCCTCATAGGCCCTCTAGGAGACCTGAACCCAAACCCAGAGGCAACTCATAGGGTTACAGACCAAATCCCCCATGCAAGTACTGCGGTTTCTTTGACCATCACTCTGATGAGTGTGAACATTATCCCGGATGTGATGTCACACCCCAACATGGCGGAATATAGGGCGCGACGTATGGATACCATCACAACATGGCGTGTCTATAGAGATAACTAAACGAAATGGAAATGTCATAAAATGGTGACACAAATGTCATGACAATATCTCCACAAAATGCAGGATTCTAGGCAAGTAGGTAACAGTCCTACCTCTTACCCAAGACAAACAATAACATAAACAAAGCAAACATATAGGTGTCAACTGTATCACTTATTCAAAACACATAAAAAACTAAGAAGGAATGGGGATCTCCTTCTAAATGCAATCCTAATGCCTCCAGAACTAGCCTCTTCTATTCTCAAGCTTAACCACATTCTTACCTGAAAGAGACACTAAAACACGTCAACATAAAGTTGGTGAGAGTCATAGGTTAGACTCCAACGCCAAAATCAAACCATAAGCTATGAATAATAACAAAATTTGAGAACATATGGACAATGTGATACAAACATGCATTAACAACTAGCATTCAATATTTACCAATCACCACAAATCCAAGGCTCCAAGCCTTACCATTAACCAAAATTCTAAGGCTCCAAGCCTTACCATTCACCATGGTCCCAGAGGCGCCCATACACCTATGAACCAATCCTAAGGCTCCGCCTTGTCAACATCCCCTTGGTACCAAGTCAAACCACAATAACTGAGACGGTACATGTCCCCCGATCCAAATCATAAACACAATCTAGAACCACATAGCAGTTAATCATATCAGTGCACACACAAGTCCGTCACAAACCATTAAAACATTAAAAGCATTAGTTACAAAACCATAGAGTGTCTCTTCCATCCCATCTAGAATTCAAATCATAAAAAGACATGGGACTATGAAACTCACCTGATTGAGCTTCTCCAAAAATCCGCGCACTAGCAAAAAGCTAATAAACAAAAGCACACAATCAAAACATGAACCAAACACTAAGATGGCTCATCAACCCATGATGGACATCTAACCTTCTCCCATATATATACCTCATTTATATGCTCTAAGCATCTCATTACATCCCTCTATAAAGCCCTTAACTTATTTTACATCATAACCCGTCCCGTTAACATTTTACCCAAAACAGTCCCAACTTTTAGGTCTCCAAACTATAAGCCAAACGCCCTCCTAATCATACCCATGACCTCCGTAAAGGAAATCTTATGCCCTTACATATGTTAGCTAACTCCTCCCCTTTGCCCCAACCTTAAAGCTACTGTTAAGGCCCCGATATATATATATATATATATATATATATATATATATATATATATATATATATATATATATATATATATATATATATATATATATATATATATATATATATATATATATATATATATATATATATATATATATATATATATATATATATATATATATATATATATATATATATATATATATATATATATATATATATATATATATATATACTTTTGTCTATCCAGATTTTACTGATTTTGAACATACAAAAAGTTTGTTATGATTAGAGGGTCTTACCCTAACCCATTTTCTTAGCCCCACCCACGGTCTCTTATTTAATATATAAACCAACTCCCCTGCTCATCAGAGGGCTCAAGTGTACTCTTAAGTACCCCAATCACCTTAAAACATTAAATTAAACCCGACGGATTTCAAAACTGTTTTGACCTTCGACTGTTGTAACCTGTTTTTGACCCACTTCCCGACCTCCACAGTAGTTCTCGTTTCTTGCATTTGAAAGGCAACTCAATTACCTTTCCAGGGATACTTGGATCACAAAATAAGAGTTTGTATAACTCTCTATATGATCAAAACAATTGACCTAAAATTCTGCCCAGTTTTTAAAAACGGATTCAATTAAATTAACCTAATTAATTACCCATAGCTCCACTAATTACAACCCCTAATTCACCTAATCATTATAATATCATTAATATACAGTTTTTAATTTAAACCCTAACCTAAATCCATCATAAGATGATTATAAAAATGTTAAAAACAATTAAATTGAAAAGGGTTATGAAGATTTACCTTTGATTTATGAAAACCCAAAAATTTGGATGAAACCCTAATTTTTCTTGTTTATGCCGTGACTTTAATTGTTCTAGGAGAAAAATAATGTGTTTTTTTATTAACTATAAGTTTTTATATAGAGTATGGGGGAGTCCTAGTCCAACCCAAGCCCAAACTCCCCTTTCCTTTTCCCCTTCTTCCTTTGATTCGTCCCAAACCGACTCCCCTTTATTATTTTTTATTATTTTTTTTCTTTTTATTGTTTAATATTATGTTATTAACAATACCTTAATTTACCTTAATTTATTTCAGCTCTAAAAACCTCTAAAACCTCAAAACGGTAAAACTAGTCAAATTTACGCGTATACCAAAAAACGTAAAATATACAGTTTTAAAAAAAATCTTAAATTTTGAAATAAACTTTATAACTAAGTCCTAAATGACTTAAAAACATCCCGAAAAATACTCACATGACTAAACACCTTACCCGAGACCTCTAAATGCTAAACCCCATATCCAAAAAAAAAATACAATTTACTATAATACTTATACGTATACACACCAAAATAACACCATTTCACTTCATAGTCACTAATTGTGAGCTCATGAACATGAAATAACCGTTCCTCGATTTACTTATGAGTACTATATACCCATAAACGATATCCACACCAACCTTGTTCACGCAAAATAAACATGTAAACACACTAATAAAATAGTCACACATAAATTAACCTTAAAATAAGACCAAGTGACGAACCTCAAAACCACGGTTGTCACATCACTCCCTCCTAATAGAAATCTCGTCCCGAGATTTACTCCTTAGGATCGACATTATCAATTAGCTGAGGATACTTGCTCCTCATAAATCCTTCCCGTTCCCACGTGAACTCTAGTCCACGTTCCAAATTTCATCTACCCATAACTACGGTATATTACCCTTTTTATCCAACGTCCTAGCTTCACAACCCAAAATCTCTATCGGCTATTCGATAAAACGAAGACTCGTATCCATACTAATATCATCTAACGGTACTTGCAAGTCAGTTCTTGCTATGCATTTCCTCAAGTTTGATACATGAAATACGTCATGCACACTACTTAATTCCTCCGGTAATCTCAACCTATACGCCACTAGCCCAATCCTTTCATGGATTTCAAATGGACCCACAAATCTAGGTGCTAACTTCCCTTTTCTTTCCAAACCGCATCACCCCTTTCCATGGTGAAACCTTTAGCATAACTTTATCTCAAATCTCAACGGCTTACGCCTCTTGTCCGCATAGCTCTCTTGTCGGTTCTTTGCTATTTTCAACCTCTACTTAGTCACTGCCACCACCTCCATAGTTTTCCGATCCACCTTCGGTCCAATACGTTGGCCGCTTCTAACTTCATCCCACTGTAACGGTGATCCACCTCATCTCCTATGAATTAACTCCTGCAGTTTCTACTACAATTCCTATCACCATACCTAACGGCTTCTATCCTCTACGGATTTTCCATCATTCGGAAGTTCTCCCAACCTTAAACACATCCAATGGTATATGCAGGATTGCATAACCAAAAGCTTCCCATAATATTCACAAGAAACATGTCATAACCACCACCTCATCCTTGCTTTCCCATGCTCGACACCAAGTAACTAACCATCCTTCATACTAACATGTGTTACACCTTTGCTCTAGGTGGACGTTCCATTGTTCGTGACTACTAACCTCTTTCTCTAACGGTTTCTCTTCAGTATCACCCCACTATCTTCACAACCTCTTTCTCCCTCGAATCATTCTTCCTCCATACTACTTTTCGCTTGTCTCTACACAATCTTAATTTCCATACCATCTTATATCCCGTCTTCAACCTATAATTTAGGTGTTTCCTCCTTTATTCCTTACATCCTCATCAATGGGGAATATGCCCCTCTCACCGGTGACTCTCTCTTTGTAGGAGAATTCTTCCTAATATAATGCGTTCTCCAGCTATCTCCAAATCTCACGCCAATTCTCTAGGTGTATTTCTAAATTACCCCTATAGTATGCTCATACCAAACATTAGTCTATCAACGGTATACTACGCTTGCTTCCCATCGTTTCTTCCCTTGCCGTAATCCTTCATAAGGCATTCCATACATAGTAGGCTAACTTTTACGCAAAACCCTCTATTCCATCACATCCGTACGCAATCCTTCCAACTTCTCAACTACGTGACATCTCATTCCTCTTGAAATATGAGATGAATTAGTCAGTCTATCGACTATCACCCAACTCTCGTCGTACTTATTCCTCAACCCCATTATGTATCCCTTTCACCAACTTCGTCCTTACATCGCTCTTTCTAAGCTACTCCTATCTATGTAGGAAGTATAGTATACGTCCCTTTTCTCCATATGATTGTCCAAGCCACGCAACATACATGTTGACGCGTTCTCTGCTTTAGGCAACTCAACTCGTGCAACCTACATCCTTCATCCAAACCACCCTAATACGTCATCCATATAGTTCAAGTTCGTCTCTGCTTCACTTCATCCTTCTTATTCCATGTCTCATCAACCATGCTTGCCTTTCCCAGATGGTACTTGGCCTTGCAATTTTCTTTCATCACTTAACTTCACCCATCACCTTTTCCAAATGTTCAACCAAGATGATTAAATATGTGTTGCAGACGTTCATGATCTATATAGATCATTCTCTACGTCTCGTACCCCAAATGCCTCTAGCATTCTAGGCAGATATAACAATCCAGCTCCACTAACTAAGTCTATCTAGTTCTTCCAAATCTTTAGTTCCCACAACGTATAAACAACCGCCTTTCTTTATCGTTCTCGTATACATCCAAATCCTTGCTCCACGTATCGTCATGCTTCGTGAATTCATCCAGTCCTTCTGATAATTCCAAGATCTTCTCATTATCCAATCCACCTCTTCAGCCTCCAAAATTCTTCCTCACCCTTCTTCACTTTGCCCCTTGCTGGTTCCAGGATATGCCATCATCTCTAACTACTCGTCCTAGCTAACTTAATCCTAAAACTCACACTTGAAAATCTCACGTATAATTCCCTTTCCTAACAACTCCAAAACCAACTCATAATTCGCCTCACTCTCCTTCTTAGATTTGAGTAGATCAAGATGTCGTCGATGCTCCCGATGACAACTTGTTTATATATTTTCATGCACCCCCGGTTCATTGACTCCATGAAAACTGTCAGCGCCTCGGCGAAGCCAAAATCATAATCGTAAAACCAAAGCGTTCATACAACATCCTTAGCAGTTTCAACTACGTCCTCCTGGCACCCTCTCTTAGAAGAAATACGAATAAATTTCTACCTCGTTCTACTCGCGAAAATCTACACTTATTATAAAAGACCAATACTTCCCCTTATCATACCACTCAACCGCTTTTCACAGCCAATCTACTACTAAGCAACTCAAATTTTACCTTGCATCCGTTGCAATTTCTAACAACTCTTGCTCTTAAAATTATTCCATCAACAATTTCCTTGGAAAGGCACTAACTACAACTCTCACTTCTCCTACTTGCTCTATTTATGGTTCTACCTCACAGTAATAGGCAAACCTACTAAATCTCAGGAAATTTTCGGAAAACTTACATGCCTTACGAACAATCATAAATACCTTTGATGTATTATATCCCCTTCCAACACTCTGTATGGCGCGTTACTTGTGCCAATATCCATACATTATACAAATCTCTATTAATCTTCCTTGGCACTCCTAAGAGACCTCATGACCACATTAGTTCATCTACAAACTTTTAACTCTTTCATCCCCACTAAGGGCATTCGGACCATTCTCTCAGGGCCACCTACTTAATCGTGTAGGCGCGACCAAGTTTTTCATATATCTACCTCAACGCTCCCAATCAATACGAACCCAAAACTACATCCTGAATCCACTAGATATGATCGACGAATCAAACCCACGGATAACTAACGACATTTCACGTGCACGAGTTAAAACAGACCAAATCCACGAAAACTCAAAAGGAAAACTCAAACAGGTACCAATTCAAATGACTCATGACAAAGAAAAATGATCCAAGAAACACTTAATGGCAACCAAAACATCTTACGCCCCGCGACATATTATTTAAATCGTGCACAAGATCGACTTTTCCAAAAGAATATATTTTTTTTTCTTTACCTCCCAACATCTATGTGACTCAAACAATCTACAAACAACCCTCTTGACGAACTCAAAACTCAACTCAAAGACTAGGTATCCCGTGCATCCCAAATCATAAAAAAACTACTATTCAAAACTCAACCTTGAAC
Organism: Glebionis coronaria; assembly: GCA_025667525.1. Classification (NCBI taxonomy): domain Eukaryota; kingdom Viridiplantae; phylum Streptophyta; class Magnoliopsida; order Asterales; family Asteraceae; genus Glebionis; species Glebionis coronaria. The sequence goes on along the minus strand of CM046876.1, from coordinate 288,465,913 downwards.
CCGTCACTTGTACAATAATTTCGACCAGGATACTGACCTCCCATGACTATACATTCTGAATATTTGAAAAGTATGTTCCGAGTACATAATTTTAGGCTTTTGAATCACCCAAAAAGCTAATACACGGCTTTTGGCCGAGTATAAAATAATTTCGTAGTTCGAAGTCTTTTCGAATTGATTATTGGTAGAAAGTGTGACTCAATTGTCTTTTGGTGAAGAAGAGGATGGTTTGGTTTGATTATCTAATTCTAAACTAAAAGCAAATGATTGTCGTTGAGTAAAGTAGAAGCTTTTTGATAGGTGTGTAAACACCCATCCTTTTACCACTTAATTCGAGCTAAAACGAGACCAAAACACGTATTTAATATCATTTGTTTGGAATTATGCGTGGTTTTTGTGTTTGTTGTGTTTTCAGAGCCAACCGGATAAATATTGAAGAAAACATGGGATTGCACGGGTTTTACTGAAGAAAAAGGCTCAAGATAAAGTCTATTGTCCAAGAGATGCAAAAGATTTGAAGTCGCTGGGCCTATTCGAAGATTTATCGAAGAAAAGGACCAAATATGGAAGATTTATATAAGTCGAAGAAACTCAAGTCTATTAAACGAAGAAATTAAAAGACGAGTTGAATTTAATCGACAACAAATCCCGAATCAGAATCGAAAACGGAAGCTTTTCTGAAAAGACGAAAAGACACGAAGAATGGGAGAAAGCCCACTCACCAACCAAAGGAAACACCTATAAATAGGCCATCCCATACACATTTTTAGCTAGCTAGTTTTTCTTTTCTTCCTCCCTTTTCTTCCTCCTGGTTCGTAGAACACCATCACCACTAGGGTGATTGGTGATTTTTATTTTTAGTTCTTCAATCTTGTAATTTTAATCTTTTTTTCATCTTGTCAAAACATCAATCATTTAATACCAAGTTCTTGTTTAATCTTTCATTTCATCTTGTTCATCATCATCTTTATCTTCAAGTTATTAAGTTTTATTTTTCTTGATTTGATCTTCAAAAGTTTTGTGGATTTGTGTTTTTATTAGTGGGATTTGTTGCTTATGGTGTCTAAATGATTTGTGTTTAATTTGGTAAAATCTTTTTAAGTGTTTGATTTGATTTTGATTAAAAACCTGTGTTCCGTGTTCTTCGTTACTATTTCTGTAACTGGGTTTCCAAAGTTCCGAATCAAGACAAAAAGTTCCGAATGAAGGCTTCATTCGGAAACTTCCGAACCAAGCACTAAGTTCCGAATCAGTGACTTCCGGACCAGTCAGTTCCGAATCAAGCATTAAAGTTCCGGATCAGTTATTTCCGAACCAGCAACTTCCGAATCAACCTTCATCCGGAAGGTTCCGAATCAAACCATAAGTTCCGAACCAGTTCTTCATTCGGAAGTTCCAAAAACTTCCGAATCAGCACCTTCATCCGGAAGGTTCCGAATCAGCCGTTAAGTTCCGGATGACAAAGTTCCGAATGGATGAATAGTGTCTTCCGAATCAGAAAGTTCCGAATCAGTTATTTTTGAGTAATTTAATGTTACTGTTTTACTGTTGATTAATTTACTGTTTCTTTACTCATATTTCACAATTTACTTGTTAACTTTAATTTTAATTTGATTTTAATTTGAACTTTAAATTTTCAACCAAGCTTTTGTTAATCATAATTAAAGTAATTGCCTTTGATTTAAACTTTCATTTCACTTTTTATTAGACTAGAAAACCAAACCCCTTTATTTAGTATCCAAGAACAATCATTCCACTTAAGACCTAGATCAATTCGAGAGGATATCGAGAGATAAAATCTGAACCTAGCAAAACCATTGTATCAAATGGCGCCGCTGCCGGCTCTTCTCGTTAAGATCAAAAGTTTTTTGTAGAACTTGGATTTTGGGATCCGTTCCCCGTGAACGTTACTTTTTCAAGAAAATTTTCAAAAACAACTAAAAAATATAAAACTTTCAAAAATCCTAAAAAGTAAAAAACCATAAAAACCAAAAATATTTGTGCTTTGCTTTTCTTTGTTCGTTCTTTTACAGGTGTATGCGCACTCGATCCACGTCTTATCAAGAGCCCGAGCCTCTCGATAACCTAGACATGGCTGGTGTACAAAACAACAATAACATACCACCTCCGAACAACAATAATAACAACAACAACCCGCCTTTCAACAACATGAATAACAACAACAATGAGCACCTTCCGGATAATCGCCCAATGATTGAATTGCTGCAAGCTCATGTTGATGGCAACACGGATCCAATTGTCATCCCTCCAATTGCCGCCAACAATTTCGAGCTCAAGTCAGGCTTTATCCAGATGGTCTCAGCTCAACCATTCTTGGGACGCACCATTGATGACCCACACGACCATATCAAGAGATTTCTACAACTCACCAACACGGTCAAGTTCAATGGCGTTTCACAAGAAGTGATAAGGTTACAACTTTTTCCCTTTTCTTTAGAGGGACAAGCCCGGCATTGGCTTGCTAAGGAACCGCCACAGAGTATTCTCTCGTGGACGGATTTGGAAACAAAGTTTATCAACTACTTTTTTCCACCCTCTCGTACTACCGCTTTGCGGAATGAGATTATAAACTTTGAACAAAAGTACGATGAGTCATTCAGTGAATCTTGGGATCGTTTCAAAGATCTTTTAAGAAAATGCCCACAACATGGTTTTACCAAAGTACATAAAATTAATACTTTTTACAATGGTTTAAGCATGAATGATCAAGATTCACTGAATAGTGCCTCAGGGGGTAATTTATTGGCTAAGACTTCCAATGCTGCTTGGGATATCATTGAGAACAAGTCTCGTGTTCAAACCAAGAGCGTTAGGACCAATGTTGCTAGTGCTAGCACTAATGACAGCGACAAGCGATTAGACAAAATCACCAAGCTTCTTGAATCGCTTGTCACCCACACCGTCAGCAACAACAACAGCAACAACGCCAAAAATGCACAAGTGAACGCTGTCAGCCAACCTTGTGAGATATGCGGTGGTCCCCACTCCTACACAACTTGTACCGCCACCCAAGATTACCCTGCTGAGAATGTGAATGCGGCATATGGCACCTACCAACAACCTGCTTATCAAGCTAGACCTCAAGGTGACCGTAACTTGCTTAGTTACCGCACCAACAACTATCTTTCACCACCTGGCTTTCCTCCAACCAACCCAAACCAACAACAAAACCTTAACCGCCCTACTCAACAACAACAACAACCTCGACAACCATACGTCCCTCCTCACAAGCAGCAACAACCGCCTCAACGTAACAATCAAGTATACCAACAACCTGCTTACCAACCACCTGCATACAATGCTCCTTCCAACCAAACCAACACTGCACTACACCAAGAGGTCGCCACCTATATGAGGACCAATGATGTGATAGTGGGAAATCTCCAAGAAGAAGTGCGCAACTTGAAGGCAGATCTGGTCAAGCAAGGAAATGATTTGCGAGCTGATATGAGAAACACGTTGGATAGCCAGACTAATGATCTGAGGAACATGATGGCTAGTTTTTTCCAAAGTAGTCAACCCTCTTCTTCGGGTACTCTTCCGAGTAACACCGTTGCGAACCCAAGAGGGGAGATGAAAGCAATCACTACTAGAAGTGGTAAAGGTACCAAGGAACCCGAGCTTCCTATACCCCCACCGGTGGTTGTGACTAAGGAAAACGAGTCGCCTGCTCCTATTCCTCCTCCTTCTCCTTCCCCAATTTCTCCACCTCTTCTTCCTACCCCTCCTCCACCCGTGGTTGTGAGTGATCCTATTCCCTTAAAGCCTTCCTCTTCTTCCAATATACCTTATCCTTCAAGGTTGAGGAAAGAGAAGCAAAAGAGCAAGGATGATATTCAGGTTTCTAACTTTCTTAAAATGTTTAAACAACTGAATTTCAATATCTCCTTCGCTGAGGCTCTCGCTCACATGCCCAAATACGCCAAAATGTTTAAAGACCTTCTGAGCGACAAGGAAAAGCTCCTCGACATTGCTAACACCCAACTTAATGAGAACTGCTCTGCAGTGCTCTTAAGGAAATTACCAACCAAGCTTGGTGATCCGGGTCGTTTTCTTATCCCTTGCAATTTCCCGGGAGTAGAGAATTGCATGGCCCTAGCCGATTTAGGTGCCAGTATTAATCTCATGCCTCTAAGTGTTTGGAAGCAATTATCTCTCCCAGAGCTAGTCCCCACTAAAATGACTTTGGAATTGGCCAACCGTACGGTTGCTTATCCAGTGGGGATAGCCGAAGATGTTATCGTAGGAGTCGACAAATTCACCTTCCCTGCTGATTTTGTTGTCGTCGACTACGAAATGGACCCACGTGTACCACTTATTGTTGGTCGTCCATTCCTTAGGACCGGTCGCACTCTCATTGATGTTGAAGCCGGTGAGCTTATCATGAGAGTGGGTGACGACAAAGTAGTCTTCAACATGGGAAAGTTGTCTAAACAGCCTTATTCATATGAGAGCGTTAATTGTATTGACGTTCTTGATGAGGCTTGTGAAGAACACTTTAATGATGCTTGCAAAAGTATTCCTCCCTCTCTTCCCACAGTTGAGACCGTGTCCTCAATTGATTCATCGTTGTCTCTATTTGGAGATAGTGATTTATTCTGGAACAATCTTGAAGCTACCATGGGAGATGCGAATTTAGCTACTAATGATTCTCCCACCGAGGGGGATGAAGACATGAGTTTCTTTGACAATCTTCTCACTGAAGACAATCCTTCGCCTCCATCTCCCACGGTTATTGCTATCGATGCCACGACTTTGAAAACGCCTCCCGTCGAAAATCCTCCGGATTTGGAACTTAAGGAGTTGCCGCCTCATCTCGAGTACGTGTTCCTTAACGACAACAAGAAGTCGCCTGTCATTATTGCAAAGGATTTGAAAGATGAAGAGAAGACTCGCCTCGTTGCTGTGTTGAAAGCTCACAAGAAGGCTATTGCGTGGAAAATCTCGGATATTCGTGGAATTGATCCTCACTTATGCACGCACAAAATTCTCATGGAGGACGACTTCAAGCCCACTATTCAAAGCCAACGAAGGGTGAATCCAAAAATACATGAAGTCATCAAAACAGAGGTTATCAAACTTCTTGATGCGGGTATGATTTACCCTATTTCGGATTCACCGTGGGTTAGTCCAATCCATTGTGTGCCCAAGAAGGGCGGAATAACCGTTGTTCCCAATGAACACAACGAGTTGATTCCCACTCGTCTCGTTACTGGGTGGAGAGTTTGTATAGACTACCGCAAACTCAATGATGCCACGAGAAAGGATCATTTCCCTCTACCTTTCATGGACCAAATGCTTGAACGATTAGCCGGTAATGAATATTACTGCTTTCTCGATGGTTTCTCGGGTTATTTTCAAATACCCATCGATCCCCAAGATCAAGAGAAGACTACATTCACTTGTCCCTACGGCACTTTCGCTTACAAAAGAATGCCTTTTGGCTTATGTAATGCGCCCGGGACTTTCCAAAGGTGCATGTTAGCTATCTTCCATGACATGGTTGAACAAACCATGGAAGTCTTCGTGGATGATTTCTCTGTCTTTGGGGATTCCTTCTCTGCTTGCCTTGCCAATTTAGAACGTATGCTAAAGCGGTGCGAAGACACTCGCCTTGTTCTAAATTGGGAAAAATGCCATTTTATGGTAAAAGAAGGCGTCGTGCTTGGACATAAGATTTCGAAAGCCGGTCTTGAAGTAGACCGTGCTAAAGTTGATGTTATAGCAAAGTTGCCTCCACCTTCCACTGTGAAGGGTGTGAGAAGTTTCTTGGGTCATGCGGGCTTCTACCGCCGATTTATCAAAGACTTTTCTCAAATCGCTCGCCCGATGACCCACCTCTTGGAAAAAGATACTCCTTTTATCTTTTCCAAAGAGTGTCTTGAAGCCTTCAACTCGCTTAAGGATAAGCTAACAAAGGCACCCGTCTTGGTTACCCCTAATTGGGAGCTTCCCTTTGAGTTGATGTGCGATGCTAGTGATTTTGCTATTGGAGCGGTTCTTGGACAAAGAGTGAACAAACACTTCCAACCGATCCATTACGCTAGCAAGACAATGACTGGGGCACAATTGCATTATACGACAACCGAAAAAGAGCTTTTAGCCGTTGTCTATGCTTTTGAAAAATTTCGCCCCTATCTTGTCCTTTCCACCACCATTGTGTACACCGATCATTCCGCGTTGAAGTACTTGTTAACAAAGCAAGATTCCAAACCAAGACTTCTTCGCTGGGTTTTGCTGCTCCAGGAATTTAAAATCGACATCCGCGATAAAAAAGGAGCAGAAAACTTAGCCGCGGACCATCTTAGTAGACTTGAGGATCCATACCAAGGGGATCATCCGACCAAAGAAATCAATGATTCTTTTCCCTTGGAGACCTTAATGTCTATAAACTCGAAGCCGAATGAAACCCCGTGGTTTGCGGACTTTGCAAACTACTTGGCGGGTGGAATTCTCAAGGAAGGGTTGACGTCCCAGCAAAAAAAGAAGTTCTTTACCGACATTAAGACTTACTTTTGGGACGACCCTTACCTATTCAAACAATGTGCTGATTTGATTATTCGCCGATGTGTTGATGGACCGGCAGCGTCGGACATCCTTGATGCTTGCCATAAAGGACCCACCGGTGGTCACTTTGGTCCCAACTACACTGCTAAGAAAGTGTTTGATTCGGGATTTTATTGGCCCTCCATATACCGTGACGCTCACGATATGGTCAAGAGATGTGATGTTTGCCAAAAGCAAGGAAAAATCACACATAAAGACGAGATGCCTCAGAATTTCATTCAAGAGTGTGAAATTTTTGATGTTTGGGGTATCGACTTTATGGGGCCATTCCCTTCGTCTAAAGGAAACAAATACATCCTTGTTGCCGTTGACTACGTTTCAAAGTGGGTTGAAGCCAAAGCTTTGCCTACTAATGACGCAAGGGTGGTTTGTAACTTTTTGAAGGCTCTATTCGCTCGCTTCGGTGTGCCTCGCGCCATTATTAGTGATCGTGGGACTCATTTCTGCAATGACCAATTTGCTAGAGTCATGGCTAAGTACGGTGTAAATCCTCGTCTTTCCACAGCCTACCACCCACAAACTAATGGCCAGGCTGAAATATCCAACCGAGGGCTGAAGCGAATTCTTGAAAGAACTGTGGGAGAGCATCGCGCCTCATGGGCTGATAAATTGGATGATGCTTTGTGGGCTTTCCGTACTGCTTACAAGACCCCGATCGGCTGTACGCCTTATCGTCTTGTGTACGGGAAAGCGTGCCACCTCCCCATTGAGTTGGAGCACAAGGCCTACTGGGCCTTGAAGTGGGCTAATTTTGATATAAACAAAGCCGGTGACCTGCGCAAGATCCAACTCAATGAGCTGAATGAACTTCGGAATGAGGCTTATGAAAATTCTTTGATCTATAAGGAAAGAACTAAGCTCATTCACGACTCTAAGATCAAAAACCGAGAGTTCCATGTTGGAGACAAAGTCTTACTTTTTAACTCTCGGTTGAAAATCTTCTCGGGAAAGCTCAAATCTCGTTGGTCCGGCCCATTCACCATTGCCCAAATTTTTCCATATGGTACTCTCGAGCTCGCTCAACCTAATGGACCAAATTTTAAGGTGAATGGCCAACGAGTGAAGTTGTACTTTGGTGAGGACACCTCTAAGGAGGTGATTCCATCCCTCACCACGTTCCCCATAAACTAACTCACATTTTAGGGGGGCCTTGTATATGCGTTTGTCTTTGTGGTGATGTGATAACAGGGATAAGTGCACTCTTGGAATCTTTAAAGAACCGTGCTCCCGTGTTTACCCGAAATCCGGTTCTATCTCTCAACTATCGTGATTCAATTTTCTTCATACTCACATTTGAAATTGATCACTTTAGTCGTCTCTTCCTTAACTTGAGTTAACCAACGTGCACAATGTCATAAGTGTAGGGGAGACTTCTCCCACATGCTTAAACATTGAGGACAATGTTTATCTTAAGTGTAGGGGGGACTTCTATCGAAGTTTTAAGTGGACTTTTCCATGAAAATGCCTTCAATTAACCGGAAAATCCTATTTTTCAAATTTTTTATTAACTTTGGCCATTTAGTTGTATTTTTCAAATTTTTATCGTTGCTTTCATATGTATATATTCCGCAATAAAGCCAAAAATATTAATAAAATGGTGTAGCTAGTTTAGAAGTCTTTGATCTATTAGGCCCGTTGCGTTTATTTTGACTCAACCCGAATAGACTTATCCAAGTTTATTCTAGCTAGTATCCTTAACCATGTAGACCTTAATTGGTTTATTAGGCTAAGTGTCCACGAGTCTCATTACTTGAGATTTTAAATTGTGGAGGACGAGAAATGATAGAGTCAATTATAAGTCGGTATTCTTGCGCAAGCTCACTTGGTGTAATTATTTGCCTATTCTCCCATCACTTGCTAATAATTTATCTGCAATAAGTAAGGTCTTACGATTTGAAAAGTTACTTAGCTTCTAGCCCAAGATCGTTTAAAAGTTGCTCGGTAATGATAAGAGTTCATAGCCAAGGCATAACTTATGAAGCGGGGCGCGAAGATTGGCGAGTCCGAAAAGGCCCTAACAAGGCATGAGGATTCAATTTTATTGCTGAAGATCCAAAGTGATGTGAAAAGCATTATTCCTAAAGTCAATATGAAGGATCAAGACTCACGACGAAAAGCAATCAACTCCCATAAAGATCATGGAGAAGTCTATCCGAAAAGACCCTAACAAGGTATGAGGATAAATAGATCCAAGTCCGAAAAGGAGGCGGATCGTTGTATCTCAAAATCCCAATTAGAGATTGAAGAAATAATCATGAAGTCGTGGTCAACAAAGTTGGAGTACCCCTCAAAAGTCTCCAAGCGAAGAAACTCTATTATGATGAGAAGACCATTATCTCAAGAACGTCTCTCGAAGATATGAAGTATGAAGTACATGCCAAATATCGGCCCGAGAAAGGTCTCAAATCGTGAACCAAGTTATGCCAAGATATGAACTTTTTGATATCCCGAGAAGCAGTTTTAAGAGATTTTGTCCTTTAGCTAACTATTGATCAAATCGTCCTACTTTGCTTTCAGCCCTAATAAACTATCGAAATAAGTCCAAAAATGCATCTTCATGATCATTCTAAGACAAAAATAAAATATAAGAGATACACCTAGGAATAAGGGAGTTTAAGCATTTAATTAAGCCATGTGTGTAAGTGTTTGAATTGCTAACTTATAATAACAATGATCTCGTTTTTAAGCTTAGTGTAGGGAACGTGAAACTTGAGGGTGATAAATCTTCGCAGCACCTAAGCCCTAATGTAAGTCATCGATTTCTCTTCAAGTTATTTCCATGTAGCTATTTTCAAGTGAAAATGGTTTTCTATCCCTTTGTTACCTTTGAAGTTTTATTTCTTTAATTTTTGTTTAGTAGAATTTTAAATAAGGCCAAGGTTGATTTATTATGAGAAAAGTGTAAATATGCTTTATCACTAAGCATTGCATGAGGGCATGGCAATGGTTAAGTGTAGGGGATTTGATAGGTGTGTAAACACCCATCCTTTTACCACTTAATTCGGGCTAAAACGAGACCAAAACACGTATTTAATATCATTTGTTTGGAATTATGCGTGGTTTTTGTGTTTGTTGTGTTTTCAGAGCCAACCGGATAAATATTGAAGAAAACATGGGATTGCACGGGTTTTACTGAAGAAAAAGGCTCAAGATAAAGTCTATTGTCCAAGAGATGCAAAAGATTTGAAGTCGCTGGGCCTATTCGAAGATTTATCGAAGAAAAGGACCAAAGATGGAAGATTTATATAAGTCGAAGAAACTCAAGTCTATTAAACGAAGAAATTAAAAGACGAGTTGAATTTAATCGACAACAAATCCCGAATCAGAATCGAAAACGGAAGCTTTTCTGAAAAGACGAAAAGACACGAAGAACGGGAGAAAGCCCACTCACCAACCAAAGGAAACACCTATAAATAGGCCATCCCATACACATTTTTAGCTAGCTAGTTTTTCTTTTCTTCCTCCCTTTTCTTCCTCCTGGTTCGTAGAACACCATCACCACTAGGGTGATTGGTGATTTTTATTTTTAGTTCTTCAATCTTGTAATTTTAATCTTTGTTTCATCTTGTCAAAACATCAATCATTTAATACCAAGTTCTTGTTTAATCTTTCATTTCATCTTGTTCATCATCATCTTTATCTTCAAGTTATTAAGTTTTATTTTTCTTGATTTGATCTTCAAAAGTTTTGTGGATTTGTGTTTTTATTAGTGGGATTTGTTGCTTATGGTGTCTAAATGATTTGTGTTTAATTTGGTAAAATCTTTTTAAGTGTTTGATTTGATTTTGATTAAAAACCTGTGTTCCGTGTTCTTCGTTACTGTTTCTGTAACTGGGTTTCCAAAGTTCCGAATCAAGACAAAAAGTTCCGAATGAAGGCTTCATTCGGAAACTTCCGAACCAAGCACTAAGTTCCGAATCAGTGACTTCCGGACCAGTCAGTTCCGAATCAAGCATTAAAGTTCCGGATCAGTTATTTCCGAACCAGCAACTTCCGAATCAACCTTCATCCGGAAGGTTCCGAATCAAACCATAAGTTCCGAACCAGTTCTTCATTCGGAAGTTCCAAAAACTTCCGAATCAGCACCTTCATCCGGAAGGTTCCGAATCAGCCGTTAAGTTCCGGATGAGAAAGTTCCGAATGGATGAATAGTGTCTTCCGAATCAGAAAGTTCCGAATCAGTTATTTTTGAGTAATTTAATGTTACTGTTTTACTGTTGATTAATTTACTGTTTCTTTATTCATATTTCACAATTTACTTGTTAACTTTAATTTTAATTTGATTTTAATTTGAACTTTAAATTTTCAACCAAGCTTTTGTTAATCATAATTAAAGTAATTGCCTTTGATTTAAACTTTCATTTCACTTTTTATTAGACTAGAAAACCAAACCCCTTTATTTAGTATCCAAGAACAATCATTCCACTTAAGACCTAGATCAATTCGAGAGGATATCGAGAGATAGAATCTGAACCTAGCAAAACCCTTGTATCACTTTTACAAAATTAAACTAAAAGTTATTTAGAAAAACACTTAAAATATAAAATTTTGTAAAACTTTAAAACATAACATACTTAATTAATCGGAATGTAACAAGTCCTTTCTATCGGAATGCACCAAAAGTAGAACCATCGGAATTTTATTAAAACAAGTCATCGGAATAATATAAGTGAAAAGCCATCGGAATGTTCATCTGAATACCCATCGGAATAACAAAGTTAATTCTGTCGCAATATGATTCCATCGCAAAGTCCAAATCGGAATAAGGGAGAAATACTTCTGTCGCAATATTTCAGATCGGAATACAAGCTATCAGAATGTTGTAGACTAAAATTGGGCAGAGTTTTAACTCAAAGTAACCTTACCACCCGTCGGAATATGTGATCGCAATGAGCGATCGCAATCCCAGATCGGAATAAGGGGGTAAAATCCAAGCTATGGTAAAGTAGAACCCTTAATGGTTTATTGCGATAGAAACCAACAACAAATCAGAATACATAATACCCAATATTGCGATGAACCCAAGCAGTAATCCGAAAATGAAGTTAAGCTGAAATTTCAATAAGCACGCTCAATAAGCTACCTTAACCGAACTTTTGAACAACACAATAAGCATAAATTTGACATTTTTCAAAACTCCGAATAAGCAAACTTAATAAATCGAATCTTTTAAAAACACTAGACTTTTTAAATAATCCGAAAATGCAATAAGCTATAAATTAGAAATAAACCAATAAGCACAAAGAGCTTATAGCTTATATCGTATGAAAGCTTAGTAAGGACTAAAAAGAATAACTTTTTACTCACTAAAACATCAAAATAAAACACGAATAAAGGACTATTCGGATCAAAGATGAAGTTTCAGATCAAGAATAATAGCAAAATCAAGAAAGGTAGAAAGAGATAAAAGATTAAAAGCTTAAACTTGAACTTTTGATTAATGAAACTCTAATAAAAAGATTAAACAAAGTTTAATTTGAAAGAAAAGATGAAGTTTTAGTGAGATAAAGTTAAACACTTTCTCTCTCTAAAATGAAAACTAAAACAAAGAAAATTAAAACTAGCTAATGACTAACACCCTCCTAATGTGTCATTAGGAGGGTTTATATAGGGAGTGGGGAATGCATGCATGCTTTCTTGTTTCTTTCTTTTCTTCTCGACTCGATCTAAATTCTTCTATAATTAGACTTGAGTTCTTCGGCTTCATTAAACTTCCGTATTTAGACTTTTTCTTCGATAAATCTTCATAATAGGCCTTGGACTTCCGTTCTTTTTGCACTCTTGATCTTTTGACTTCGTCTTTTCTCGTTTTCTTCGATAAAAGCCCGTGAAAGCCCGTGTTTTCTTCCTTTTTCATCTTTTGGTCCTAAAACACAATAAAAACACAAACCACGCATAATTCCGACTTTTACGACATAAAATACACGGTTTGGTCTTGTTATTATTGGAAATAATTGGTAAAAGGATAAGTGTTTTCACACTTATTAAATCCCCTACACTTGACCATTGCAATTCCCTCATGCAATGCATTAATTTTAAAGCATGGTTTACATTTTCCATCATAAATAACCCACCTTGGCCTTTATTAAATACTAAACATTTAAGTAAAATAAAAAGATAGAAACAAGTAAAGAAATCAAAGACTTACATTGGGTTTTGGTTGCCATGAACGTTTATCATCCTCAAGTTTTACGTTCCCCATACCAAGCTTAAAAACGAGATCATTGTTATTATAAGTTAGCAGACTAACACGAATTCATGTGGGCCAATTATTCACTTAGACTCCCTTATTCCTAGGTGTATCTCTTATATTTTAAGATTGTCTTGAATGATCACGAGGATGCATTGTTTGACTTATTTCGATAGTTGTTTAGGCCGAAAATAAAGTGGGACGAGTTAATCAATAGTTAGCTAAAGGACAAAATCTTTTAAAACTGCTTCTCGGGACCTCTTAAAGTTCATATCTTGGCATAACTCGCTTCACGATTTGAGACCTTTCTCGAACCGATATTTGGCAGCGACTTCATACATCAAATCTTTGAGAGACGTTCTTGAAATTATGTTCTTCTCTTCATAATAGGAATTTCTTCACTTGAACTTTTTGAGAGATTCTTCATATTTGGACCACGACTTCTTCATTTTTATCCAATATTTATTTGGGATTTTGATATACAACGATCCGCCTCCTTTTAGGACTTGGATCTATTTATCCTCATACCTTGTTAGGGACTTTTTGGATAGACTTCTCCATGCTCTTTATGGGAGTATTTGCTTTTCGTCGTGTGTCTCGATCCTTCATATTGATTTTTGATAAATGATTCTTCACATCACATTGGATCTTTAGCAACAAAATGTAGCCCTCATGCCTTGTTGGCCCTTTTCGGACTCGCCAATCTTCGCATCCCACTTCAATAAGTTATGCCTTGGCTATGAAATCTAATTAATACCGAGCAACTTTTAAACGATCTTGTGCTAGAAGCTAAGTAACTTTTCAAATCGTACAACCTTATTTATTGCAGATAAATTTATTAAGAAGTGATGGGAGAATAGGCTTATAATCAACTCACATAAATTCACGAAAGAATACCAAACTTATAATTGACTCTATCATCTCTCGTTCTCCACAATTTAAAATCTCAAGGAATGAGACTCGTGGATGCTTAGCCTATTAAATAAAAGTTTTGGGTTTTTTAGTCATCTATAGGATCTTCCAAACCCTTAGACTTTTTCAAGTTTAGAATTTGCATTTTAAAGTTCCCTTGATAAACGACTCTCTAGGATCAATTATAGGAACTTGCGAAAAGTTCTTGTTCTTAACCCGTGAGAGTTAAGACTTTCGTGTTTTAAAGTTCCCTATATAAAAGCCTAGCAAAACTTGACTTAAACACGTTAAGGATACTAGCTAGAGTAAACTTGGATAAGTAAACTCGGGTTGAGTCAAAAGATTCACAACGTTTCAAAAATTAAAACCACTTTATTAAAAATTTATTTAAGCAAGGAAAGTAAATAACGATAATAAAGGAGAATACTACTATACTACTAGGCCAAAATAGATTAAAAATTTTGAAAAATGTCGAAAAATCAATTTTTCGGTTAAAATGAGGACAAATACAAGGAAAAGACCACATACTTCGATAAAAGTCCCCCTACACTTGATATAAACATTGTCCTCAATGTTTAAGCACGTGGGAGTAAACTCCCCTACACTTATGACATTGTGCACTTTGTTTAAATCTTGCTAAGGAAAGGACAACTATAGTGATTTCAATGTGAACATATAAGATATGAAATATTGAATCACGAGAGTTTAGGATAGAACCGGGAAGATGGGAACACGGGATCACGGGCCGTCAAAAGTCATCAAAAGTACTCTTTGAAGCTTGAATCCCTGCACAAAATAAGAAACAAGAGAACAAATACATATGGGGCTCCCCCTACACTTATTATGAAAACGGTAAAGGATAGATCACGGGTTGCCTCCCGAGAAGCGCTTGTTTTTGATAACCGAGTCACGAGCCTGACTTGACCCAAAACTAGTTCATGGGAAACGTGGTGAGAGATGGAATCATCTCATGAGAGATGTCCTCACCAAAGTACAACTTCAAACGCTGGCCATTCACCTTAAAATTGGTCCCATTTGGTTGAGAAAGCTCAATGGTGCCATACGGGAAAACTTTTGCGACGGTGAATGGACCAGACCAGCGGCTCTTCAACTTGCCCGAGAAGATCTTCAACCGAGAGTTAAACAGAAGAACTTGATCACCAACGTGGAACTCTCGGTTCTTAATCCTTGCATCATGGATGATCTTGGTCTTCTCCTTGTAGATCAACGAGTTCTCATAAGCTTCATTCCTTAATTCATTTTGCTCGTTGAGTTGAATCTTCTGAAGATCGCCGGCTTTGTTGATGTCGAAGTTAGCCCACTTCAAGGCCCAGTATGCCTTATGTTCAACTCGATAGGGAGGTGGCACGCTTTCTCGTACAAAAGAAGATAAGGTGTACAACCAATCGGAGTCTTATATGCGGTACATAATGCCCACAAAGAATCATCTAACTTATCGGCCCACGCGGCACGATGCTCTCCCACAGTACGTTCCAGAATTCACTTTAATCCACGGTTGGAAATCTCGGCTTGACCATTGGTTTGAGGATGATAAGCGGTGGAAAGACGATGATTAACACCATACTTAGCCATGACTCTTGCGAATTGATCGTTGCAAAAATGAGTCCCACGGTCATTGATGATAGCACGAGGAACACCGAATCAAGCAAAAAGCTGCTTCAAAAAGTTCACAACCACCCTCGCATCGTTCGTTGGGAGAGCCTTAGCTTTAACCCATTTAGAAACGTAGTCAACGGCTACGAGGATGTACTTGTTCCCTTTAGATGATGGAAATGGCCCCATAAAGTCGATGCCCCATACATCAAAGATTTCACATTCTTGTATAAAATTTTGAGGCATCTCATCTTTATGTGTGATCTTGCCTTGTCGTTGGCAAGCATCACAATGCTTAACCATTTCGTGAGCGTCACGATAAATGGTGGGCCAATAGAATCCTGAGTCAAAGACTTTCTTCGCGGTATAGTTGGGACCAAAGTGACCACTGGTGGGTCCTTTATAGCAAGCTTCGAGAATGTTTAAAGTTGCGGGTCCATCAACACACCGACAAATAAGCAGATCAACACATTGTTTAAATAAATAAGGGTCATCCCAGAAGTAAGTCTTAACATCTTTAAAGAACTTCTTCTTTTGTTGGGATGTTAACCCTTCGATAAGAATACCACCCGCTAAGTAATTTGCAATGTCCGCAAACCACAAGGTGTCATCAAGATTGGAATGAATAGACATTAAGGTCTCAAGGGGAAAAGAGTCATTGATCTCTTGATTCGGATGATCCCCTTGATAAGGTTCCTCAAGTCTACTTAGATGATCCGCTGCTAGGTTTTCGGCTCCCTTTTTGTCACGAATTTCGATTTTAAATTCTTGAAGGAGCAAAACCCAACGAAGAAGTCTTGGCTTAGAATCTTTCATAGTCAACAAGTACTTCAACGCGGAGTGGTCGGTATACACGATGGTGGTGGAAAGGACAAGATAGGGGTGGAACTTTTCAAAGGCATACACTACAGCTAAAAGCTCTTTTTCGGTAGTGGTATAATGCAATTGAGCCCCCTTCATTGTCTTGCTAGCGTAATGGATTGGTTGGAAGTGTTTGTTCACTCTTTGGCCCAAAACCACTCCAATAGCAAAGTCGCTAGCATCACACATCAATTCGAAAGGTAGCTCCCAATTAGGGGTAACCAAGACCGGTGCCTTAGTAAGCTTATCCTTAAGAAGATTGAAGGATTCAAGACACTCTTTGGAAAAGATGAAAGGAGTATCTTTTTTCAAGAGGTGGGTCATCGGGCGAGCGATTTTAGAAATATCCTGAATAAAACGACGATAGAAGCCCGCATGACCTAGGAAACTTCTCACACCCTTCACTGTTGAAGGTGGAGGTAATTTGGCTATGACATCCACTTTAGCACGGTCCACTTCAAGACCGGCTTTAGAGATTTTATGTCCCAGCACAATGCCTTCTTTCACCATGAAATGGCATTTTTCCCAATTTAGAACAAGGCGAGTGTCTTCACACCGCTTAAGCATGCGTTCTAAATTGGCAAGGCAAGAAGAGAAAGAATAACCATAGAACGAGAAATCATCCATGAAGACTTCCATAGTTTCTTCAACCATGTCATGGAAGATAGCCATCATACACCTTTGGAAAGTCGCAGGAGCATTGCATAAGCCGAAAGGCATTCTTTTGTAAGCAAATGTTCCATAAGGACAAGTGAATGTGGTCTTCTCTTGGTCTTGCGGATCGATGAGTATTTGAAAATAACCCGAGAAACCGTCTAAGAAGCAGTAATAGTCATTACCCGCTAGACGTTCAAGCATTTGGTCCATGAAAGGAAGGGGAAAGTGATCCTTTCTCGTAGCATCATTGAGTTTGCGATAGTCTATAAAGACTCTCCACCCTGTAACGACACGAGTAGGAATCAACTCGTTGTTTTCGTTGGGCACAACGGTGATTGCGCCTTTCTTAGGCACACAATGGACTGGACTAACCCATGGTGAATCCGAGATAGGATAGATCATGCCTGCATCAAGAAGTTTGATAACTTCTTTTTTGATAACATCATGGATCTTGGGATTCACCCTTCTTTGGCATTGAATAGTGGGTTTAAAGTCGTCCTCCATGAGAATTTTATGTGTGCAAAAGTGAGGATCAATTCCACGAGTATCGGAGATCTTCCAAGCAATCTCTTTCTTATCATTCTTAAGTTCTAGATGAGACGGAAGATCTTTAAGCTCTAAATCCGGAGGATTTTCGATGGCAGGCGTAGTCAAATTCGGATCATCGGTAGAGATAGCCTTAGGAGACTGTGGAGAAATATGGTCCTCATTGAGAATTTTCTCAATGGTACGAATGTCTTCATCCCAATTGGAGTGAGAATCGTCATATTGCAAGTCCACATCTCCCAAAGTTGCTTCAAATTCTTTCAAGATGAAACCACTTTCTCCAAATGGAGTTAGTGATGGAGCAATAGAGGCAACGGTCTCAACAGTGAGTAGAGAAGAAGAACCACTTTTACAAGCGTCTTTGAAATGTTCTTCACAAGCCTCATCAAGAACGTCAATAAAATTAACACTCTCGTGTTCAGAAGGCTGCTTAGAAAGTTTAACCATGTTGAAGACGATTTTATCGTCACCAACTCTCATGATTAATTCGCCAGCGGCTACATCAATGAGAGTGCGACCGGTCCTCAGGAATGGACGTCCAACGAATAATGGAACACGGGGGTCCATATCGTAGTCAATGACAACAAAATCCGCCAAAAAGGTGAATTTGTCGACACTAACGAACACGTCTTCGGCTATCCCCACTGGATAAGTAACCGTACGATTAGCTAATTCCAAAGTCATTCGTGTGGGGACTAGCTCGGGTAGAGACAATTGTTTCCAAATGCTTAAAGGCATTAAGTTTATACTAGCACCTAGATCGGCTAGGGCCATATAATTCTCTACCCCAGGGAAGTTGCAAGGAATTAAAAAACGACCCGGATCACCAAGTTTTGTTGGTAATTTTCTTTAAGAGGACTGTAGAGCAATTCTCATTAAGTTGGGTCTGAGCGATATCAAGGAGTTTCTCCTTATCACTGAGAAGACCTTTAAACATCTTAGCATATTTAGGCATGTGAGCGAGAGCCTCAGCAAAGGAGATAATAAAATTCAGTTGTTTAAACATTTTGAGAAAATTAGAAACCTGAATATCATCCTTGTTCTTCAACTTCTCTTTCCTCAACCTTGAGGGATAAGGTATATTGGATTAAGATGAAGGCTTCGGTATGGAACTCTCACTCACATCCTTGGGTGGTGGAGGGGTGGAAGTAGGAGGTGGAGGAATTGGAGAAGGGGACTCGTTTTCCTTTGTCACAATCACCGGTGTAGGTGTAGGAATCTCGGGTTCCTTTAAACCTTTGCCACTTCGAGTGGTGATTGCTTTCATATCCCCTCTTGGATTAGCAACGGTGTTACTCGGAAGAGAACCCTAACAAGAGGCTTGATTACTTGGGAAAAAACTAGCCATCATATCCATTAAGTTATTCGTTTGATTATTCATAGAGTTTCTCATGTCGGCTTGTAGAGCAGTCCCTTGTTTAGCCATGTCATTCCTCAGCTCGGCTCGAATATCGTTCCCTTGTTTTGCCATGTCACCTTTCAAGTTAATGAATTGGCTTTGAATATTTGTCACCATCTCTCTATTGGTCCTCATGTAAGTTTCGAGGTCTTGGTTCAATGCTGTGGGTTGATTGAGAGGTGGAGCTTGGTAAGCTGAATTATTTCCTTGATGTGAATATGGGTTTCTTTGGGATTGATATTGATTGGTAGCTCGAGGTTGGCTTTGATTGTTGCAGTTGAAATTGTTTTGGTTTTTGTTTTGAGGAGAAAAACCGGGTGGAGATAGATAATTGTTGGAACGATAACTTAGCAAGTTACGATCTCCTTGAGGACGTGCTTGGTAGCCAAAGTTACCGCTAGAGGCGTACACATTTTCTGGATTGTCAAGTGTAGAAGGACAATCGGTGTACGAATGAGAACCCCTGCAAATCTCACAAGAAGGTGCAATAGCTTTGGCTTGTTGAAATTGGTTTGTGGCCATGGTTAAGAAGTTTTTGTTCATCTCGGCTATTTGGCGAGTAATTCGGTGAGCTCTAGGTTAGATGATGTAGAAGAAACATTGGCCCTCTGATTATTTCTTGAAGATGCAGATGAATCCTAATTTTTGTGGTGAGTGGTCATGTTCTCTATCAGCTCTCTACACTCCTCAGGTCGTCTCTTCATGAATGTACCACCGGCGGCAACATTAATCGTATCACGATCACGAAAAGTTAGACCATTATAGAAAGTATCAATCAAAGTAACGGGTAGCATGTTATGGTTCGGACAACGGTCGATCAAGACATTATAGCGTTCCCAAGCATCGAAAAGCGACTCATCAGGTTCTTGTGTGAATCCACTGATTTGGTTGCGAAGACTAGTGACCATGGATGGTGGAAAATAGCGCGACAAAATTTTTTGATTCATGTCATCCCATGTTTGAATTGAGTTTTTAGGGAGACGATCAAACCATTTTTCAGCATGATGGGATAAAGTGTGTGGAAAAAGGTGAAGGCGAAGAAAATCCATGGAAGCACCGGGTAGTTTCATGCTTTGAGTGACGGTAATGAACTTGTCTAGATGTTTGTTGGCATCATCATCCGGTAATCCGCTAAACGGTCAAGCGTTTTGAACTTGCTGGATCATGTGATGCTTCAATGAAAATTCAGGAGCCGTGATTTGCATCGGCGCAATCGGTCCTCCGCGTCCGTTCATGGTGGGTTGACACAGTTCCTCCATTGTTCTTAGATCAGGTAGGGGAGCATTGTTGTTGTTGTTATTGTTATTCAAATTGGGTAGAGGTGGGTTGTGATTGTTGTTATGCACACCAGCCATTTCTAAATCTTCACGAGTCTCGGGCTCAGAATAATTTGAAGATCTAGTACGCATACACCTGCAGAAGAAAAAGATACCAAAGAAACAGAGAATATATATATAATCTTTTTGGTGCAAAACCTTTAGAAAAGAAATGTTTTTTTATGATTTTTTAATGTTTTTGTATTTTTGAAAATTTATAATTTTTATGGATTTTTTGAATTTTTTTAGCAAGAAAAATAACGTTCTAAAAAGAACGGATCCCCAAAATCCAACGCGTCTCTCACTAAAAACCGTTAATCTTAACGAAAAGAGCCGGCAGCGACGCCATTTAATACACGGCTTTTGGCCGAGTATAAATTAATTTCGTTGTTCCAAGTCTTTTCGAATTGATTATTGGTAGAAAGTGCGACTCAATTGTCTTTTGGTGAACAAGAGGTGGTTTGGTTTGTTTATCTAATTCTAAACTAAAAGCAAATGATTGTCGTTGAGTAATGTAGAAGCTTTTACAAAATTAAACTAAAAGTTATTTAGAAAAACACTTAAAATATAAAATTTTGTAAAACTTTAAAACTTAACAAACTTAATTAATCGGAATGTAACAAGTCCTTTCTATCGGAATGCACCAAAAGTAGAACAATCGGAATGTTATGAAAAAAAGTCATCGGAATAATATAAGTGAAAAGCCATCGGAATGTTCATCTGAATACCTATCGGAATAACAAAGTCAATTCTGTCGCAATATGATTCTATCGCAAAGTCCAAATCGGAATAAGGGAGAAATACTTCTGTCGCAATATGTCTGATCGGAATACAAGCTATCGGAATGTTGTAGACTGAAATTGGGCAGAGTTTCGACTCAAAGTAACGTTACCACCCGTCGGAATATGCGATCGCAATGAGCGATCGCAATCCCAGATCGTAATAAGGGGGTAAAATCCAAGCTATCGCAAAGTAGAACCCTCAATGGGTTATTGCGATAGAAACCAACAACAAATCGGAATGCATAATACCCAATATTGCAATGAACACAAGCAGTAATCCGAAAATGAAGTTAAGCTGAAATTTCAATAAGCACGCTCATTAAGCTACCTTAACCGAACTTTTAAACAACTCAATAAGCATAAATTTGGCAACTTTAAAAACACCAAATAAGCAAACTTAATAAATCGAATCTTTTAAAAACACTAGACTTTTTAAATAATCCTAAAATGCAATAAGCTATAAATAAGAAATAAACCAATAAGCACAAAGAGCTTATAGCTTATATCGTATGAAAGCTTAGTAAGGACTAAAAAGAATAACTTTTTAATCACTAAAACATCAAAATCAAACACGAATAAAGGACTATTCGGATCAACGATGAAGTTTCGGATCAAGAATAATAGCAAAAATCAAGAAAGGTAGAAAGAGATAAAAGATTAAAAGCTTAAACTTGAACTTTTGATTAATGAAACTCTAATACAAAGATTAAACAAAGCTTAATTTGAAAGAAAAGATGAAGTTTTAGTGAGAGAAAGTTAAACACTTTCTCTCTCTAAAATGAAAACTAAAACAAAGAAAATTAAAACTTGCTAATGACTAACACCCTCCTAATGTGTCATTATGAGGGTTTATATAGGGAGTGGAGAATGCATGCATGCTTTCTTCTTTCTTTCTTTTCTTCTCGACTCGATCTAAATTCTTTTTCTTTCTCGATGTCGTCTCGGGATTTGAACTCGTATTTTATTTTTTCTTCTATAATTAGACTTGAGTTCTTCGGCTTCATTAAACTTCTGTCTTTAGACTTTTTCTTCGATAAATCTTAAGAATAGGCCTTGGACTTCCGTTCTTTTTGCACTCTTGATCTTTTGACTTCGTCTTTTCTCGTTTTCTTCTATAAAAGCCCGTGAAAGCCCGTGTTTTCTTCCTTTTTCATCTTTTGGTCCTAAAACACAATAAAAACACAAACCACGCATAATTCTGACTTTTACGACATAAAATACACGTTTTGGTCTTGTTATTATTGGAAATAAGTGGTACAAGGATAAGTGTTTTCACACTTATTAAAAGCTTTAAAAACGAGCAAGTTACGACCAAAACAATTTTATACTAGTTGTTTTAAAAACTAAAGAATAAACTTAGTGATAAATGCAATCCTTTTAAATGAAAGAAGTAATTGTATGTGAAATTTTCATGAACTCAATTTAACCCTTGTATAGATAATTATAAGTGACCTAAATCGGTTAAACTCAATTATATAAACTATGTAAGTAGAATTATATTTTATTTCGCTTTATTTTTAAAAAAAGTCTTTTAGAATTTTGAAATAAATAATTGTTGATTAAGAATTCTTATGTTACATCTTGTTTTAAACACGACTCCAACACCTTACCCTTGTTTTACCGAATATAACCAACTATCTAACTCTATAGTAGATTTCCAAGTCCCTTTTTTTTCAATATATACCGACCAAAAGAAATGTAAGACCCAACACAAAAGATTTCATTATCTCAAAAGAAATCCCAAGTTATTTCAATAGACTTAAAACCAAGAACATCATTTTAAAACGTACACGTGAAATACGAAACTCAAAGAATATGCTACAACGGAGGTTTAATATAAAAAAAAGCGAGCTAGCACCCTCCTAAGGATAAAATCGATAATTATAGGGGATCATACATATATAGGCATATCGGGATACATATACTTAAATCCGTCTAACATCTACTATACAAGCATGTATTAACCCTATTTCATGCAATAATACTTAGGAATCCATTAGAGTTATGGTACTTGTATAACTATATTGGACACCATACTTATACAATTACCCTTTCTCCAATGCACTACCTCCTATGACGACCCTTATAAGAATTAATACAACACATAACACATATATCCATCTACTCACATAAGCTCATAACCACATAAACAATAAAGTCCAAAACTCCATCCTTTAAAATAACATAGTCAAACTCTTGAAATACATAAATCCATAGTCTAGCTAAAACAGCATAGACTAAATCCAAAACAAAAACATAATCAGTTATAAGTCATGTCGCCCATAAGAGTGGAAACAGCTCAAAATCCTTCATATCCACCTACTCCTAATAACTCGAACCACCACATGATTCTTAGGGAACATGACTTAAACATCAAAAGAAAAATACTTTACCTCAGGTACATAAAATAACCCAACAAAAGATAGAAACTATCATGTACCAAATTATGTACTATAATGTACAATTTAAGAAAAATGCGACAATGACTAGCATGGATGATTATGGTTCAACCAACACTAGTCACACCCCAAAAAGAAAATAACATGTGGCTAAGTATGAACTACTATGGTTCAACCCATACTAGTCAAAACTTAACAAACATCACAAGTAAAAACCAATAGCATCCAGAAAACTTTAATTAATATAAAATGCACACATACTCCTATGACGCCTATATGTAGGGACCCATAAGTTAAAGACTAGGCTGCTAGACTAGGCAACCTAATTCTCTATAACCATTGGCTCTGATACCATTCTGTCACACCTCAACATGGCGGAATATGGGGTGCGACGTATGTATATCATCACAACATGACGTGTCTATAGAGATAACTAAACGAAATGGAAATGTCATAAACTGGTGACACAAATATCATGAAAATATCCCGAAAAAATGCAAGAGTCTAGGCAAGTAGGTAACAATCCTACCTCTTACCCAAGACAAACAATAACATAAACAAAGCAAACATATAGGTGTCAATAGTATCACTTATTTAAAACACATAAAAATAAACTAAGAAGGAACGAGGATCTCCTTTTAAATGCAATCCTAATGCCTCCAAAACTAGCCACTTCTATTCTCAAGCTTAACCACATTCTCACCTGAAAGAGACACTAAAACACGTCAACATAAAGTTGGTGAGAGTCATAGGTTTAGACTCCAACGCCAAAATTAAACCATAAGTTGTGAATAATAACCAGATTTGAGAACACATGGACAATGTGATACAAACATGCATTAACAACTAGCATTCAAGATTTACCAATCACCACAAATCCAAGGCTCGAAGCCTTACCATTAACCAAAGTTCCAAGGCTCCAAGCCTTACAAATCACCATGGTCCCATAGGCGCCCATACACCTATGAACCAATCCTAATGCCCCGCCTTGTGAACATCCCATTGGTACCAAGTCAAACTACAATAACTAAGTCGATACGTGTCCCCCGATCCAAATCATAAACATAATCAAGAACCACATAGCAGTTAATCACATAAGTGCACAAACAAGTCTGTCACAAACCATTAAAACATTCACAACATTAGTTACAAAACCATAGAGTGTCTCTTCCATCCCATCTGGAATTCAAATCATAAAAATACATGGGACTATGAAACTCACCTGATTGAGCTTCTCCAAAAATCCGTGCACTAGCAAAAAACTAACAAACAAAATCACACAATCAAAACATGAACCAAACACTAAGATGGCTCATCAACCCATGATGGACATCTAAACTTCTCCCATATATATACCTCATTTATATGCTCTAAGCATCTCATTACACCCCTCTATAAAGCCCTTAACTTAGTTTACTTCATAACCCGTCCCGTTAACATTTTACCCAAAATAGGCCCAACTTTTAGGTCTCCAAACTATAAGCCAAACGCCCACCTAACCATACCCATGACCTCTGTAATGGAAACCCTATGCCCTTGCATATGTTATCTAACTCCTCCCTTTAGTCCCAACCTTAAAGAAACTGTTAAGGCCCCGCTATATATATATATATACTTTTGTCTATCCAGATTTTTACTGATTTTGAACATACAAAAAGTTTGTTATGATTAGGGGGTCTTACCCTAACCTATTTTCATAGCCCCACCCATGGTATCTTATTTAATATATAAACCAACTCCCCTGCTCATTAGAGGTCTCAAGTGTACTCCTAAGTACCCCAATCACCTTAAAACATTAAATTAAACCCGACTGATTTCAAAACTATTTTGACCTCCGACTGTTGTAACCTGTTTTTGACCTACTTCCCACCTCCAATTTAGTTCTCGTTTCTTGAATTTGAAAGCCAACTCAATTACCTTTCCAGGGATACTTGGATCGCAAAATAAGAGTTTGTAGAACTCTCTATATGATCAAAACAATTGACCTAAATTTCTGCCCAGTTTTTAAAAACGGATTCAATTAAATTAACCTAATTAATCACCCATAATTCCACTAATTACAAGCCCTAATTAACCTAATCATTATAATATCATTAATATACAGTTTTTAATTTAAATCCTAACCTAAATTAATCATAAGATGATTATAAAAACATTAAAAACAATTAAATTGAAAAGGGTTATGAAGATTTACCTTTGATTTATGAAAACCCCAAAATTTTGATGAAACCCTAATTTTCCTTGTTTATGACGTGACTTTAATTGTTCCAGGTGAAAAATAATGTGTTTGTTATTAACTAGAAGTTATTATATAGAGTATGGGAGAGTCCTAGTCCAACCCAAGCCCAAACTCCCTTTCCTTTTCCCCTTCTTCCTTTGATTCGTCCCAAACTGACTCCCCTTTATAATTTTTTTTTCTTTTTATTGTTTAATATTATGTTATTAACAATACCTTAATTTACCTTAATTTGTTTCAGCTCCTAAAACCTCTAAAACCTTAAAACCGTAAAACTAGTCAAATTTACGCGTATACCGAAAAACATAAAATATACAGTTTTAAAAAATCTTAAATTTTTAAATAAACTTTATCACTAAGTCCTAAATGACTTAAAACCATCCCGAAAAATACTCACATGACTAAACACCGTACCTGAGACCTCTAAATGCTAAACCCCAAATCCTAAAAAAATACAATTTACTATAATACTTATACGTATACGTAAACACCAAAATAATACCATTTCACTTCATAGTCACTAATTGTGAGCTCATGAACATGAAATAACCGTTCCTCGATTTACTTATGAGTACTTTATACCCATAAACGATATCCACACCAACCTTGTTCACGCAAAATAAACATGTAAACACACTAATCAAATAGTCACACATAAATTAACCTTAAAATAAGACCAAGTGACGAACCTCAAAACCACGGTTGTCACATGTGACATCTGTGGAAGTATGCGTCATGAACCCAAAGACTGCAACCAAAGAGGGGGAGAAAGGAACCAGAGAAGACCTAATGTCGCTGGTCAGCGACAACATGGACCCACTGGAAAGTGTGTTCATCATCGAAACTAATATGGATCTATTAGATATATGCAGACATACTTGAAGAAATCTGTTTGGTATCTTGATAGTGGGTGTTCCAGACACATGACAGGGGTTAAACAATATCTGCATAGATATAAGGAGTCTGGTCCGAAAGTAGTCTTTGGAGATGACTGCTCAGGGTATACTGAGGGTTATGGCTCAGTGGATTACAATGGTATAACCTTCACAAGGGTTGCTTATGTCAATGGACTAAAGCACAACTTAATCAGCATTAGTCAACTCTTCGATGCTGGTTTCAAAGTTCTGTTCACCAAGAACCAAGGAACAATCTTCAATCAGAATGATGATGTCGTTCTAATTGCACCCAGAAGAAGGGATGTGTATGTTATTGACATGACATCATGTCCAGAAGGGAAGAACACCTGTCTCTTTGCCAAAGCATCTGATAGTGAAAATTGGCTCTGGCATAAGAGACTTTCCCACCTTAACTTCAAGAACATCAACAAACTGGCCAAGAATGATTTAGTTGTTGGGCTTCCCTCTCTAACCTTCACCAAAGACAGACCCTGCTCAGCATGTGAGAAAGGGAAGCACCATAGAGCCTCATTTAAAATAAATCAATCATTCTCCATAAATAAGTGCCTCCATCTTCTTCACGTGGACTTATTTGGGCCAGCAAAATCACAATCCCTAAATCACAACAAGTATACACTAGTCATAGTAGATGAATTCTCTAGATTCAAATAGGTATTATTTCTCAAAAGAAAGAATGATGTAGCTAAAAGAATAATAAGGTCTTTCATAAGAGAAATAGAGAACTTAAATGACTGCAGAGTTAAGGCTATCAGAAGTGATAATAGCACTTAATTCAAGAACCATGCCATGGAAGCCTTTTGTGATGAAAAAGGAATCTCACCAAACTTTTCAAACCCAGGCACCCCTGAACAAAATGGTGTCGCTGAAAGAAGAAACAGAACTATCATAGAGGCTGCAAGAACTATGCTCAACGAATCAAGACTTCCAAAATAGTTTTGGGGTAAAGTTGTGAACACAGCTTGTTACACACAAAATAGATCCATTATTGTGAAGAGACACGGCAAGATCGCTTATGAAGTGTATAGGAAGAGAGCCCCTGATGTAAACTACTTATATGTCTTTGGTTGCCCTGTTTTCATTCACAACTACAAAGATCATCTGGGAAAATTTGATGAAAAGTCAGATGATGGATTCTTTGTTGGATACTCTCCCACCTCTAGAGCGTATAGAGTATTCAATATTCGCAGGCAAGAACTTGAAGAATCCATTCACGTTACCTTTAATGAAGTAGATGATGTCATTACTCACACCAACCCAGAAGAATGTGACATTGATTTCAATGAAGTCAAAATATATCCAAAGGATGATTTCTCAAATCCCAAGGAATCACCTCAGGCATGTCACAAGGACTTTCCATATGTTCATGCTTTTGATCCTCACTCAATCTCTAACACCACTCCAGAGGTTGCAATTGCTGAATCTATCACTCCACCACCCACATAAGAGAATGCCGATCTTACCGAACCAATCTCTCACTCAGATGAAGAGGATGAAGAAATAATATGTGAAGATCCTCCAGCATTCATTGAACCTGTTGTGACTCCTAAACCCACAGAGACTCCTAATCCTCAATCCAAATGGACTAGGAACCAAGATATTCTTCTGGTGAATATCCTTGGTGAACCCTCTGAGGGAGTCACCACCAGAGGAAAGTTGAGATCTATGGAAACTGCCTCAGCGAATGAATGCCTTTTCACTGACTTTCTCTCTGAAGATGAACCTAAGAATGTGGCCGCTTCTCTTCTTGATGAAGGTTGGGTTGTTGGCATGCAAGATGAATTGAATCAGATCAAGAGGAACAAGGTGTGGACTCTGGTAAAAGCTCCATCTGGAAAACAAGTAGTTGGAACTAAATGGGTCTATAGAAACAAGAGGGATGAAGCTAACATGATAGTTAAAAACAAGACTAGGCTTGTGGTGCTGGGGTACAATCAATCTGAGGGTATTGACTATGATGAAACGTTTGCACCAGTAGCCAGATTGGAAGCTATCAGAATCTTCCTATCCTTTACAGCTTATATGGGGTTCACTGTATACCAGATGGATGTAAAGAGTGCTTTTCTAAATGGTAATCTTGCAGAGGAAGTATATGTCTATCAACCACCAGGGTTCGAAAGCAGTGACTATCCTAATCACGTCCGCAGACTTCACAAAGCACTCTATGGGCTGAAACAAGCGCCTAGAGCCTAGTATGAAACTCTATCAAAATTCTTACTTGGAAATAAATTTGCTAGAGGTACCATTGACCAAACCCTTTTCACTTATAGGTCCAAGGGTGATGTCATTTTAGTACATATTTATGTGGATGACATAATTGTTGGTTCAACCAACATTACCTTGAGCAAACAGTTAAGTATAAAATGAGCATGATGGGGAATTAACTTTTTTCTTGGGTCTTAAAATCAAACAAAAATCAAAAGGTATTTCTACTTGTCAAGAAAAATATGTTATGGATTTGCTCAAGAAGTATGATATGTCTGATTGTGCATCAGTGAAATGCCCCATGCTTCCTCCCAACAACTTGGGAGCTGATGACTCAGGGGTCTCTGTTAATGAGACCTTATACCGAGGCATGATTGGGTCACTGATGTACCTCACAACAAGCAAACCAGACATACAATTTCCCACATGTCTCTGTGCTAGGTACCAAGCTAATGCCAAGGAATCCCACCTTGTAGCTGCCAAAAGAATTTTTAGGTACTTAAAAGGATCTCCCACACTGGGTCTCTGGTATCCAAATGGATCAGGCTTCGACCTCAAAGACTACTCTGACTCAGACTACGCTGGGTGCTGCCTTGATAGAAAGAGCACCTCTGGGACTTTTCAAATCCTTGGAGGAAAGTTGGTATGCTGGAGTGCAAAGAAACAAAACTCAGTGGCCATGTCATCAGCAGAATCTGAATATGTAGCTGCCGTTGGTTGCTGTGCTCAAGTTTTCTGGATGAAAAGTCAGCTGACTGATTATGGGATCAATTATGAAAAGGTTCCCATATTCTGTGACAACACAAGTGCTATAGCCATCTCCAATAATCCGGTACTTCATTCCAAAACCAAGCATATTGACATTAGGTATCACTTTATCAGAGACCATATTTTAAAAGGTGATATCGAGCTTCATTTTATACCCACTGAATATCAGCTCGCTAATATTTTCACCAAGCCTCTGGCTGAGCCAAGTTTTACTAGGCTGGTTGCTGAGCTGGGTATGCTCAATATTGGCAAACAAATCTGATAAATGATCTTTGTCTCTGGGCATTTAAGGGAATTTAATGTAACGAGGTAGGTACATTCCAATGGGAGTTAATATATTCCTATATCTAATTCAAATGATTTTCCTTCAATGTCAACAACTTTCCCGCTTTCCAAGGGGACAGAAAAATCACATGAAGGGTCAAGGGGTCCCACTTTTTCTTAAAAGGCAAACATTTTCATTTAATGCTTTAAATTGAGAAACGGCAAAAACCTTTTACAAGCCCTTGACTCACTTTCTTTCATCACATCTTTCATATTTTTCACACACACATACTATTCATCTTCTTCTCATCCTCCAAACCTTCACTAAACATCAATGACGTCTTCATCAACAAACCCCTCATTCACCGTCCACGCTGCGTCCAACGTAGACTTTGAGATTAACGATGGTAAGATTGCGCTCAACAACGTTGTGGCACTCCTCGAACACAATGATACAATGATTTTTGTATGGGTTCTAAATTCATGTCTCTCGATATCCTCTCGAATTGATCTCGGCCTTAAGTGGAATAATTTGTTTTTGGTTACTAAAAAAGGGGTTTTAGATTTCTAATCTACTAAAAAGTTTAAATGTATTAAAATGAAATTTTAAATAAAAAACAATTAATTAAATGACAACTAACAAGACTAGAATTAAAATTAAAATTAAAATAAAGAAACAGTAAGAAACAGTAATACAGTAACTCTTAAAAATATTCAAAGAAAACTGACTCGGAAGTTTAACCTTGATTCGGAACTTTTCACCCGGAAGTTGGTTCGGAACTCTTGATCCGGAACTTTCTTAGGAACTTTACTCGGAACTTAATGCGGAACTTTGATTCGGAAGTTTATTCAGAAAAATCAACTCATTCGGAACTTTTGCTCATCCGGAACTTTTGGTTCATTCGGAAGTTTTGCTCATTCGGAACTTTATGTTCATCCGGAACTTTAGGTTCATCCGGAACTTTAGACTGACTTGGAACTTTTGAAAAGAAAACTCATTCGGAACTTTTTGGAAACAAATTCATCCGGAACTTCTTAAACTCATGCGGAACTTTTGTTCATCCGGATGTTTAAGTTCATTCGGAACTTTTTGAGATGAAAATTTATTCGGAACTTTAGCTGTTTATCCGGAACTTAATGTTCATCCGGAAGATTTGGTTCATTTGGAACCTAGGGAACTTCAAGAACAGTAACTTACCCGAAGAACAAGGAAAATCGATTTTAATCCAAAAATCACCAAGTTTTTCACCAAAAACTTAAATAAACTAATCACTAAGCATCTACTAACCATAAACTACAAATCCCATCAACAAAAACATAAATCCCAACAACTTTTGAAAATCAAATCAATAAAATAAGAACTTAAGAACTTGAAATAAAAGATGATGATGAACAAGATGAAATGGAAAGATTAAACAAGAACTTGTATTGATGATTAATGTTTTAACAATCACCAAACAAGAATTAAAATTACAAGATTGAAAAACAAAGATAAAAATCACCAAACACCCTAGTGGTGTTGGTGATGCTACGAAACAGAAAGGAGAAAAAAGTGGAGGAGAGAAAAACTAAAAAAACTGGCACTAAGTGTGTGAGGGGAACCCTTTATATAGGTGTTTCCTTTGGTTGGTGAGTGGGCTTTCTCCCGTTCTTCCTGTCTTCTCGTCTTTTCAGAAAAGTTGACGTTTTCGATTCTGATTCGGGATTTGTCGTCGATTAAATTCAACTCGTCTTTTAATTTCTTCGTTTAATGGACTTGAGTTTCTTCGACTTTTATAAATCTTCCATCTTTGGTCCTTTTCTTCGATAAATCTTCGAATATGCCCAGTGACTTCAAATCTTTTGCATCTCTTGGACAATAGACTTTATCTTGAGTCTTTTTTCTTCGATAAATCCCGTGCAATCCCATGTTTTCTTTAATATTCATCCGGTTGGCTCTGAAAACATAATAAACACAAAAACCACGCATAATTCCAAACAAATGATATTAAATACGCGTTTTGGTCTCGTTTTAGCCAGAATTAAGTGGTAAAAGGATGGGTGTTTACACACCTATCTAATCCCCTACACTTAACCATTGCCATGCCCTCATGCAATGCTTAGTGATAAAGCAATTTTACACTTTTCTCATAATTAATCAACCCTGGCCTTATTAAAATACTACTTAAACAAAAATTAAAATACTTAAGAGAAATTAAAACTTTAAAGTAAACAAAAGGATGGAAATAACTTGCAAAGAAATCAAGGACTTACATTAGGGCTTTGGTGCTGCGAAGATTTATCACCCTCAAGTTTCACGTTCCCCAAACTAAGCTTAAAAACGAGATCATTGTTATTATAAGTTAGTAAATCAAACACTTACACACATGGCTTAATTAAATGCTTAAACTCCCTTATTCCTAGGTGTATCTCTTATATTTTATTTTTGTCTTAGAATGATCATGATGATGCATTTTTGGACTTATTTCGATAGTTTATTTAGGCTGAAAGCAAAGTAGGACGATTTGATCAATAGTTAGCTAAAGGACAAAATCTCTTAAAACTGCTTCTCGGGATATCAAAAAGTTCATATCTTGGCATAACTCGGTTCACGATTTGAGAACTTTCTCGGGTCGATATTTGACATGTACTTCATACTTCATATCTTGAGAGACGTGCTTGAGATAATGGTCTTCTCATCGTTCATAGAGTTTCTTCATTTGGAGACTTTTGAGAGGTACTCCAACTTTGTTGACCACGACTTCATGATTATTCTTCAATCTCTAATTGGGATTTTGAGATACAACGATCCGCCTCCTTTTCGGACTTGGATCTAGTTATCCTCATACCTTGTTAGGGTCTTTTTGGATAGACTTCTCCATCATCTTTATGGGAGTTGATTGCTTTTCGTCGTGAGTCTTGATCCTTCATATTGACTTTGGGAATAATGCTTTTCACATCACTTTGGATCTTTAGCAATAAAATGGAATCCTCATGCCTTGTTAGGGCCTTTTCGGACTCGCCAATCTTCGCACCCCGCTTCATAAGTTATGCCTTGGCTATGAACTCTTATCATTACCGAGCAACTTTTAAACGATCTTGGGCTAGAAGGTAAGTAACCTTTCAAATCGTACGACTTTACTTATTGCAGATAAATTATTAGCAAGTGATGGGAGAATAGGCAAATAATTACACCAAGTGAGCTTGTGCAAGAATACCGACTTATAATTGACTCTATCATTTCTCGTCCTCCACAATTTAAAATCTCAAGGAATGAGACTCGTGGATACTTAGCCTAATAAACCAATTAAGGTCTACATGGTTAAGGATACTAGCTAGAATAAACTTGGATAAGTCTATTCGGGTTGAGTCAAAATAAACGCCACGGTCCTAATATGTCAAAGACTTCTAAACTAGCTACACCACTTTATTAATATTTTTGACTTTATTGCGGGATATATACATATGAAAGCAACGATAAAAATTTAAAAATTACGACTAAATGGCCAAAGTTAATAAAAAATTTGAAAAATGTTGAAAAATAGGATTTTCCGGTTAAATGAAGGCATTTTCATGGAAAAGTCCACTTAAAACTTCGATAGAAGTCCCCCTACACTTAAGATAAACATTGTCCTTAATGTTTAAGCATGTGGGAAAAGTCTCCCCTACACTTATGACATTGTGCACGTTGGTTAACTCAAGTTAAGGAAGAGACGACTAAAGTGATCAATTTCAAATGTGAGTATGAAGAAAATTGAATCACGATAGTTGAGAGATAGAACCGGATTTCGGATAACACGGGAGTACGGTTCTTCAGAGATTCCAAGAGTGCACTTATCCCTGTAATCACATCACCACACAAAAACAAACACCCTATAGAGGTCCCCCTATACTTAGGGGATTAAAACATAAAAAGGATAGATACTCGGGCTGCCTCCCGAGGAGCGCTTGTTTTTGATAACCGAGTCACGAGCCTGACTCGCCCAAAATTAGTTCATGGGGAACGTGGTGAGGGCTGGAATCACCTCCTGAGAGGTGTCCTCACCAAAGTACAACTTCACTCGTTGGCCATTCACCTTAAAATTTGGTCCATTAGGTTGAGCGAGCTCAAGAGTACCATATGGAAAAATTTGGGCAATAGTGAATGGGCCGGACCAACGAGATTTCAGCTTGCCCGAAAATATTTTCAACCGAGAGTTAAAAAGTAAGACTTTGTCTCCAACATGGAACTCTCGGTTCTTAATCTTAGAGTCGTGAATGAGCTTAGTCCTTTCCTTATAGATCAAAGAATTTTCATAAGCCTCATTACGGAGTTCATTCAGCTCATTGAGTTGGATCTTTCGTAGGTCACCGGCTTTGTTAATATCAAAATTATCCCACTTCAAGGCCCAGTAAGCCTTGTGCTCCAACTCAATGGGGAGGTGGCACGCTTTCCCGTACACGAGACGATATGGTGTGCAACCAATCGGAGTCTTGTATGCAGTACGAAAAGCCCACAAAGCATCATCAAGTTTATCAGCCCATCAGGCACGATGCTCTCCCATGGTTCTTTCAAGAATTCGCTTCAGACCTCGGTTGTATATTTCAGCCTGGCCATTAGTTTGTGGGTGGTAGGATGTGGAAAGACGATGATTTACACCGTACTTAGCCAGGACTCTTGCGAATTGGTCATTGCAAAAATGAGTCCCACGATCACTAATAATGGCACGAGGCACACCAAATCTAGCGAATAGAGCTTTCAAAAAGTTAAAACCACCCTTGCGTCATTAGTGGGTAAAGCTTTGGCTTCAACCCACTTTGAAACGTAGTCAACGGCAACAAGGATGTATTTGTTTCCTTTAGAAGAAGGGAATGGCCCCATAAAGTCGATACCCCAAACATCAAAGATTTCACACTCTTCAATGAAATTCGGAGGCATCTCGTCTTTATGCGTGATCGTGCCTTGTTTTTGGCAAACATCACATCGTTTAACCATATCGTGAGCATCACGATATATGGAGGGCCAATAAAATCCCGAATCAAACACTTTTTTGGCGGTGTAGTTGGGACCAAAGTGACCACCGGTGGGTCCTTTGTGGCAAGCATCAAGGATTTCTGAAGCTGCCGGTCCATCAAAACATCGGCGGATAATCAGGTCGGCACATTGTTTGAATAGGTAAGGGTCGTCCCAAAAGTAAGTCTTAATGTCGGTGAAGAACTTTTTCTTTTGTTGAGACGTCAACCCTTCCTTGAGAATTCCACCTGCCAAGTAGTTTGCAAAGTCCGCAAACCATGGGGTTTCATCAGAATTCGAATTTATAGACATTAAGGTCTCCAAGGGAAAATAATCATTGATTTCTTTGTTCGGATGATCCCCTTGGTAAGGATCCTCAAGTCTGCTGAGATGATCCGCGGCTAGGTTTTCTACTCCTTTTTTTATCGCGCATGTCGATTTTAAATTCCTGGAGCAGCAAAACCCAGCGAAGAAGTCTTGGTTTGGAATCTTGCTTTGTCAACAAGTACTTCAACGCGGAATGATCGGTATACATGATTGTGGTGGAAAGGACAAGATAGGGGCGGAATTTTCAAAAGCATAGACAACAGCTAAAAGCTCTTTTTCGGTTGTCGTATAATGCAATTGTGCCCCCGTCATTGTCTTGCTAGCGTAATGGATTGGTTGGAAGTGTTTGTTCACTCTTTGTCCCAGAACTGCTCCAATAGCAAAATCGCTAGCATCGCACATCAACTCGAAAGGCAGCTCCCAATTAGGGGTAACCAAGACAGGTGCCTTAGTAAGCTTATCCTTAAGCAAGTTGAAGGCTTCAAGGCACTCTTTGGAAAAAATAAAAGGAGTATCTTTTTCCAAGAGGTGGGTCATCGGGCGAGCGATTTGAGAAAAATCCTTGATGAATCGACGGTAGAAGCCCGCATAACCCAGAAAACTTCTCACACCCTTCACGGTTGAAGGTGGAGGCAACTTGGCGATAACATCGACTTTAGCACGGTATACTTCAAGACCGGCTTTGGAAATCTTGTGTCCTAGCACGATGCCTTCTTTTACCATAAAATGGCATTTTTCCCAATTCAGAACAAGGCGAGTGTCTTCGCACCGCTTAAGCATACGTTCCAAATTGGCAAGGCAAGAAGAGAAGGAATCCCCAAAGACCGAGAAATCATCCATGCAGACTTCCATGGTTTGTTCAACCATTTCATGGAAGATAGCTAACATGCACGTTTGGAAAGTCCCGGGGGCATTACATAAGCCAAAAGGCATCCTTTTGTAAGCAAATGTGCCATAGGGACAAGTGAATGTAGTCTTCTCTTGATCTTGGGGATCGATGGGTATTTGGAAATAACCCGAGAAACCATCAAGAAAGCAGTAATATTCATTACCCGCTAAACATTCAAGCATTTGGTCAATAAAAGGTAGAGGGAAATGATCCTTTCTCGTGGCATCATTGAGTTTGCGGTAGTCTATACAAACTCTCCACCCAGTAACGAGGCGAGTGGAAATCAACTCGTTGTGTTCATTGGGAACAACGGTTATTCCGCCCTTCTTTGGCACACAATGGATTGGACTAACCCATGGTGAATCCGAAATAGGGTAAATCATACCCGCATCAAGAAGTTTGATAACCTCTGTTTTGATGACTTCGTGGATTTTTGGATTCACCCTTCGTTGGCTTTGAATTGTGGGTTTAAAGTCATCCTCCATGAGAATTTTGTGTGTGCAGAAGTGAGGATCAATTCCACGAATATCCGAGATTTTCCAAGCAATAGCCTTCTTGTGATCTTTAAGCACGGCGATGAGGCGAGATTTTTCTTCTTCCTTCAAGTCCTTCGCGATAATGACTGGTGACTTCTTCTCTTCTTCAAGGAACACGTACTCGAGATGAGGCGGCAACTCCTTAAGTTCTAAATCCGGAGGATTTTTGACGGG
This sequence comes from Glebionis coronaria, assembly GCA_025667525.1. Lineage (NCBI taxonomy): Eukaryota > Viridiplantae > Streptophyta > Magnoliopsida > Asterales > Asteraceae > Glebionis > Glebionis coronaria. The sequence goes on along the minus strand of CM046876.1, from coordinate 288,429,364 downwards.
AGGCGGTTTAAAAGTCGGAGTATCGATAGAAATAACCGTGGGAGATGGAGGAGAAGGATTGTCTTCGTTGAGGAGGTTGTCAAAGAAATTCATGTCTTCATCCCCATCGGTGGGAGAATCATCAGTAGCTAAATTCACATCTCCCATGGTGTCTTCAAGATTGTTCCAAAACAAATCACTATCTCCAAATAGAGACAATGATGAATCAATAGAGGAAACGGTTTCAACATTGGGAAGAGAGGTAGGAATACTTTTACAAGCATCTTTGAAGTGTTCTTCACAAGCCTCATCAAGAACGTCGATACAATTAACACTCTCGTTGGAATAAGGTTGTTTAGACAACTTTCCCATGTTGAAGACGATTTTATCGTCACCCACTCGCATGATAAGCTCACCGGCTTCAACATCGATAAGAGTGCGACCGGTCCTCAGGAATGGACGACCCACGATCAAGGGAACACGAGGGTCCATCTCGTAGTCGACCACGACGAAATCAGCAGGAAAAGTGAATTTGTCGACTCCTACAAAGACGTCTTCGGCTATCCCCACTGGATAAGCAACCGTACGGTTAGCTAATTCCAAAGTCATTTTGGTGGGGACTAGCTCAGGGAGAGATAATTGCTTCCAAACACATAGAGGCATGAGATTAATACTGGCACCTAGATCGGCTAGGGCCATGTAATTCTCTACTCCCGGGAAATTGCAAGGGATTAAGAAACGACCCGGATCACCAAGCTTGGTTGGCAATTTCCTTAAGAGCACTGCAGAGCAATTCTCATTAAGTTCGGTGTTGGCAATATCGAGGAGCTTTTCCTTGTCGCTCAGAAGATCTTTAAACATTTTCGCATATTTAGGCATGTGAGCGAGAGCCTCAGCGAAGGAGATATTGAAATTCAGTTGTTTAAACATTTTAAGAAAGTTTGAAACCTGAATATTGTCCTTGCTTTTGAGCTTCTCTTTCCTCAACCTAGATGGATAAGGTGTATTGGAAGAAGAGGAAGGCTTCGAGAGAATAGGATCACTCACATCCTTGGGGGAGGAGGGGTAGAAGTAAGAGGTGGATAAATTGGGGAAGGAGAAGGATGAGGAATAGGAGCAGGTGACTCGTTCTCCTTAGTCACAACCACCGGTGGAGGTATACGAAGCTCGGTTTCCTTGGTACCTTTGCCACTGCGAGTGGTGATTGCTTTCATCTCCCCTCTTGGATTCGCAATGGTGTTACTCGGAAGAGTGCCCGAAGAAGAGGGTTGATTACCTTGGAAGAAACTAGCCATCATGTTCTTCAAATCATTAGTTTGGCTATCCAACGTGTTTCTCATGTCAGCTCTCAGATCATTTCCTTGCTTTACCAAGTCTGCTTTCAAGTTGCGCACTTCCTGTTGAAGATTTTCGACGATCACATCATTGGTCCTCATGTAGGTTGCAACCTCTTGGTGTAATGCAGTGGGTTGGTTTGGAGGAGCATTGTATGCGGGTGGTTGATAAGCAGGTTGTTGGTAAACTTGGTTGTTACGTTGAGGTGGTTGTTGCTTCTTGTGAGGAGGGATGTATGGTGTATGAGGTTGTTGTTGTTGTTGAGGAGGGCGGTTGAGGTTTTTTTGTTGGTTTGGGTTGTTTGGGGGAAAACCGGGTGGTGAGAGGTAGTTATTGGAGCGGTAGCTAAGCAAATTACGGTCACCTTGAGGTCTAGCTTGATAAGCAGGTTGAGGATAGGTGCCATATGCTGCATTCACATTCTCAGCAGGGTAGTCTTGGGTGGCGGTACAAGTGGTGTAAGAGTGAGGACCACCGCATATCTCACAAGGTTGGCTGACAGCGTTAACTTGAGCGTTTTTAGCGTTGCTGCTGGTGGTGTTGTTGACAGTGTGGGTAACAAGCAATTCAAGAAGCGTAGTGATTTTGTCCAGTCGCTTGTCGCTGTCACTAGTGCTAGCATTAGCGACATTGGTCCTAACACTCTTGGTTTGCACACGAGACTTATTCTCAATGATATCCCAAGCAGCATTGGAAGTCTTAGCCAAAAGATTACCCCCCGAGGCACTGTTTAGTGAATCTTGGTCACTCATGCTTAAACCATTGTAAAAAGTATTAATTTGATGTACTTTGGTAAAACCATGTTGTGGGCATTTTCTTAAAAGATCTTTAAAACGATCCCAATATTCACTGAACGACTCATCGTACTTTTGTTCAAAATTTATGATTTCATTCCACAAAGCGGTAGTACGAGAGGGTGGGAAAAAGTAATTTATAAACTTGGTTTCCAAATCCGTCCACGAGAGAATACTCTGTGGCGGTTCCTTAGCAAGCCAATGCCGGGCTTGTCCCTCTAAAGAAAAGGGAAAAAGTTGTAACCGGATTACCTCTTGTGGAACACCATTGAATTTGACCGTGTTGGTGAGTTGCAAGAATCTCTTGATATGGTCATGTGGGTCATCAATGGTACGCCCCAAGAATGGTTGAGCAGAGACCATCTGGATAAAGCCTGACTTGAGCTCGAAATTGTTGGCTGCGATTGCTGGTATAACAATTGGATCAGTGTTGCCATCGACATGAGCTTGCAGCAGTTCAATCATCGGGCGATTATCCGGAAGGGGCTCATTGTTGTTGTTATTGTTCATGTTGTTGAAAGGCAGGTTGTTGTTGTTATTATTATTGTTTGGAGGTGGTATGTTGTTGTTGTTTTGTACACCGGCCATGTCTAAATGATCGAGAGGCTCGGGCTCTTGATAAGACGTGGATCGAGTGCGCATACACCTACAAAAGAACGAACAAAGAAAAACAAAGCAAAAATATTTTTGGTTTTTTATGTTTTTTAATTTTTTTGTATTTTTGAAAATTTTATATTTTTTTGTGTTTTGGAAAGTTTTTATGAAAAAGTAACGTTCACGGGGAACGGATCCCAAAATCCAAGTTCTCACAAAAAACTTTTGATCTTAACGAGAAGAGCCGGCAGCGGCGCCATTTGATACTATGATTTTTGTATGGGTTCTAAATTCATGTCTCTCGATATCCTCTCGAATTGATCTCGGCCTTAAGTGGAATGATTTGTTTTTGGTTACTAAAAAAGGGGTTTTAGATTTCTAATCTACTAAAAAGTTTAAATGTATTAAAATGAAAATTTAAATCAAAAACAATTAATTCAATGACAACTAACAAGACTAGAATTAAAATTAAAATTAAAATAAAGAAACAGTAAGAAACAGTAATACAGTAACTCTTAAAAATATTCAAAGAAAACTGACTCGGAAGTTTAACCTTGATTCGGAACATTTCACCCGGAAGTTGGTTCGGAACTCTTGATCCGGAACTTTCTTCGGAACTTTACTCGGAACTTAATGCGGAACTTTGATTCGGAAGTTTATTCGGAACAATCAACTCATTCGGAACTTTTGCTCATCCGGAACTTTTGGTTCATTCGGAAGTTTTGCTCATTCGGAACTTTATGTTCATCCGGAACTTTAGGTTCATCCGGAACTTTAGACTGACTCGGAACTTTTGAAAAGAAAACTCATTCGGAAATTTTTGGAAACAAATTCATCCGGAACTTCTTAAAATCATGCGGAACTTTTGTTCATCCGGAAGTTTAAGTTCATTCGGAACTTTTTGAGATGAAAATTTATTCGGAACTTTAGCTGTTTATCCGGAACTTAATGTTCATCCGGAAGATTTGGTTCATTCGGAACCTGGGGAACTTCAAGAACAGTAACTTACCCGAAGAACAAGGAAAATCGATTTTAATCCAAAAATCACCAAGTTTTTCACCAAAAACTTAAATAAACTAATCACTAAGCATCTACTAACCATAAACTACAAATCCCATCAACAAAAACATAAATCCCAACAACTTTTGAAGATCAAATCAATAAAATAAGAACTTAAGAACTTGAAATAAAATATGAAATGGAAAGATTAAACAAGAACTTGTATTGATGATTAATGTTTTAACAATCACCAAACAAGAATTAAAATTACAAGATTGAAAAACAAAGATCAAAATCACCAAACACCCTAGTGGTGTTGGTGATGCTACGAAACAGAAAGGAGAAAAAAGTGGAGGAGAGAAAAACTAAAAAAACTGGCACTAAGTGTGTGAGGGGAACCCTTTATATAGGTGTTTCCTTTGGTTGGTGAGTGGGCTTTCTCCCGTTCTTCCTGTCTTCTCGTCTTTTCAGAAAAGTTGACGTTTTCAATTCTGATTCGGGATTTGTCGTCGATTAAATTCAACTCGTCTTTTAATTTCTTCGTTTAATGGACTTGAGTTTCTTCGACTTTTATAAATCTTCCATCTTTGGTCCTTTTCTTCGATAAATCTTCGAATAGGCCCAGTGACTTCAAATCTTTTGCATCTCTTGGACAATAGACTTTATCTTGAGTCTTTTTTCTTCGATAAATCCCGTGCAATCCCATGTTTTCTTTAATATTCATCCGGTTGGCTCTGAAAACATAATAAACACAAAAACCACGCATAATTCCAAACAAATGATATTAAATACGTGTTTTGGTCTCGTTTTAGCCAGAATTAAGTGGTAAAAGGATGGGTGTTTACACACCTATCACACAACAATCCCCTTTATACACCATTATTAACTTACTTGAAGAAATCTCCCATAGCCAAAGTGTGACAATCTAGCATTTTCAGGTAGTAAAATATTTTCTCGTATAATATTTTGAAACTTATTTTTGTGTTGGTTGACGAACTCACAATTTACGGATTTCAATTTGGGCTTACGTGCATAATTTGGCGTCTTTTACGACTAAACTGGAAACCTTAGGATTACGTATTTACGTTTTTGAACTCCGTTTTTTATGAGACAATTTTTATTGGATTCGTTTTGTGACGTTGATTCATAATTTATAAAAACGTTTTTCGTAAAACGACCCGAGGGCACGCAAATCGAGAAAACTAGAATCGAGGAATACCCGTAAACTAGTGAGATGGGACAACATACATTGTCCCACCCCACTAGCTTAATGGGACGGCACACTTGACACCACAACACTAATGTGGCATCAAGTTTAGCTTACACATTACATGTGTAAGCCATGCTTACATGTTAAGCTAACTTTTCCCACTTAACACCAAAACTAGCTACTTGTTTTCATTTCCATCTTTCTCACATGCAAAACCAACATCAAACTCTCTTAAACTCTCCCTTGTGACGTCCTAAATAAGCCAACAAACACCCCATTTGATTTCTTCTAGCCATGAACAACATGTTTACTAGCTCTATTAAGGAGTATTCTTGAAGCCTTGCTCATTTGGTGGCCATATTAACATCTTTGGAGGTGATTTGCTTGTGTCCTAGGGCTGATTTTCCAACCTATGTTCTTGATATTTGATGGTCTTGGAGATACTTGTTGTGTTCATCAAGTTCTTGTCTTCCTGAAACAAGAAATCCACTTGGATTGGTAAAGAAGATCATCCTCTCCATTTTTCTCTTGTTATTTTGTAAAGAACAAATGTATTTTCTTTCATTTTGTATATTTATATGATGTATATATGATGATAAAAAAGTTGTGTGGGGATCAAGTGTTGATAAATATGCTTAAAAATGATGATAACTATAAGAAATGAAGCTAAAATCTTGATTATTTAGTTGGCTGTATAAAAACAGTAGATAACTAAAATATGAACTGATAAAATTGCATGGTTTGATCCATTTAAAGTAAGTAGAAGATGTTATACACATGTGAGAGTTGTCCATGCAATGGAATCAAAATAATGAGTGAGATATGATCAAAACAAGTTAGGTGGTATAATCTGAATAAACAGTTTTGTAGGGACTGTTAAGGCAAGTTAAACTCAAAAAGGGCAGTAGCTATAGCTAAGTTAAATGTAGCACATATTATGTAGATCATGCCATCCAAAAATTAGCTTCTAATTCATTATATAACTCTAGATATGCTAAAAATGGTGAACATGAAGTTAAAAATCAGATTTTTGGAAATAATGTTTATTAATATTATATAAACACTCACATTATAATGTATAAAATGTAAAAATATAAACCCACTAACTTATAAAACTTATTTATATAAATTTATAAAAGGTTAATTAAATGGGTAAATTATTTAAATGGTGGTAAAATAATATTTATAAGTAATAAAAACTATAAACTTGATTTTTACGACTTTTTCGGTTATCGCCGTAAAATTAACGTTTTTCGCCAAATAAAACTTAGACGACCAAACCCGTCTAATGTAAAGTTTATAAAAGTCATATACTGATGTATAGGTAACTAAGACAAGTAAAAACCGATAAAAACCGAACTATAAGTAATACGGACATTTACGAGCTAACTAAACATATTGGACTAATAAATGGACTAAATAAGATAAAAACTTGTAAAAAGAACTTATTGGGCTTAACCCATTTGGGCCCAACATGAAAAGTATATATACTGATAATATAGGTATAAAAGGGATAAAAACAAGTTAAAGAACTTATAAAAGACTTAATGGACTTAAAATAGGTAAAATCGGTAAAACTAGTGAACTAGTAAAACGTTACCAAGACGTAAACACTAAAATGAGTAAACAAGGATGTATAAACCCACTTGATCATCATCATATGTACAAAATCATCATATGTATATTGTTATTTTGATAAAAGTCATTGGACCGAGTCTAAGACCGATTATTATTTATATAGGTTTCCGTGACCGAAGCACGCCCGTAGCCGATAATCCGCCTTTCATTAACAACGTGAGTTCATAGCCTCGCACACTTTTAAATGTTTTATAAAATGATTTGTAAACCCGCGAGGGAGATAACATACTAGATTTTTATAAAAATAGAACACAAGTAGTCCCGATTGTATGCTAAATGATATGGACCCGAATGATGCTATGACCCTATATTCGAGACTAAAAGGATTATTAGTAGTTAGGTTATGTCACTTAAAGTCCCATTAGCATGAATTGTGAACTACCGAGATTTGGTAGACGCTTATGCATTTGATAGTACTATTTGGGGACGATCACCCCAGTTCGCGCCTTGACGGTTGATCCCCGTCGTACCACATTGATTGGTAAGCGAATTTATGTATGAGAAGATTCCATAGCGTGATTTTTGTGACGACACGCTAACTTAGATGGGCAAATTGTTTGTCGGGTTCGCGGCCCGCTGTTTTCATAGTAAGGTAACAATATCATGCGGCTAATAATAATCCTATACAATGTATGCTATAAAACATAAATAATAAACGATAACGACGCTATTAACGATCAATATATTACCTATCAAGGTAATATAGAGACTAGGGTCTCATGGACGGTTTCAGATGTACGCTTGATTTATATATTGCCTGACTAGCAATATGAGGACTTACTTCTGATATTATGCTTGTGTTCTGATTTTAAATGATTGTAAATGATTGTTTTTATATAACGGTTTTCATTAAACTCTATGAATTCACTCGGCATTCGCTGATATGATTTTTACATGTTTTTATCTCTGGTGCTTGAAGGTAATCCGGATGGAGATCGACTCTGATGGCTCACACATAATATTAAAAATGTTCATTCGATCTGTGTTTTGTAAACTTAATGACCTGTATAATTTGGGACCTGTTGTACGCTTTTGAAACTTTTTATCGAATGAATGTTTGTTAAACCTTGTACAACCATTTTTATGTGTTGTCTATGATTGGAGTTATTGTGCTATCCCGTAACACTCTGAAAGACCCTTCCGCTATACCGATACGAAAAATGAGAGTGTTACAGTTTGGTACCAGAGCTCTCGTTGTAGAGAACAAAAGATTTTAAAAACCAAGGTTTTGAACAAAACTTTTCAAAATCTTTTGACAATGAACATTTAAGAAAATATTTGAAAAATCTTTTGACTATAACGGTGCCAGAGATCTCCGACATTACCAACAAGCCCTATTGAGAAGATATATATTTTGATATATATAATTTAATTTATATATATGTATATATCGCGATTTCATTACGTAATTGTTTAACTAGTATGTTATCTTAATACGAGATATATATATAAATGCAGATTGTCATGGCTGACCCTAATATTCCTGTAGAAAACCATGCTATTCCCGAACCTAATATAGAAGATGATCCTTATTTAGACTTAGTAGATTATGATATAGATGATGAGGAGGAACCATTTGAGGATCCCGAGCCCGAGTTAGGACTAGGAGATCAGATTGCCCCTCAGGTTGACTTAGTAGAGAATGATATTGAGAATGTGGAGATTGAGAATGTGGATATTGAGAATGTGGAGATTGAGAATGTGGATATTGAGAATGTGGAGATTGAGAATGCTGATATTGAGAACGATGATGAGATTGGGTTAGATGATTTAGATGACGAGATTGACGACGAGGATTTCGAGGAGGATGTAGGTATAGATATTGAGGTTGATGACGATGAGGAAGTCGAGCTTATTTATCCGTATGATGTTCCAGAGGGCGAGCCTTTGCCCCCACCAGTTTGTTTGTTTGATTCTGAGGATGAGTTACCTAGGGATGAAATGTATGAATCGTCTGAATCTAATTCTAAATCAGAGGAGGATGAGGATGACGATGCACCTGACGGTACTGATGGTATTGCTACTCGTAGACGTGAGATAGGAGAGTCGTCTAGTACTTGAGAGGCTACTCATATTGACGGTCTTGCACCATGGGCCTTGAGAGGTGATCTAGATGCTTCCCGTGTTAAAAGTTGTATGACAGAGGTTGGATTAGGTGTTGTTCAGACTCAGGTTGCTTATTTGGAGTCGAAGACTAAGGTTGGCGAGAAAGAGCGAGAATTGCTTAGTTTGGATTTGAGTGATGTAGAACGTGGTTTGAATGAGGCTTTTAGGAGGTTATCGGTGTTGGAAAGTGGTGAGTATGCTGAAATGAAGAGAAAGGTGAACTCTATGGAAATTCAGTTGAGTGTGGCTCGTGCGATGCGTGAGAAAGCCGAAAAGGAGTTGAATATATCCGTGGGATGGAATAGTAGATTTTATGCTGACATGGTTGAAAGAGGAGTAATCCGTAAGCGCCCAGCTGAAGATGTGTCTAGTGATCGTCCGGCAAAGATCCAGAAGACGATGGATGATGGACCATCTAGCGGTTCTCAGTAGACCAGTCTGTGTTTAGTAGTGACCTTTATATCTTTTGTGCTTTTGTAGCTTTGACTGAACCGACTTGTTAGTAATAGACTTGGCACGAATTTTGAGTGTATATAGTGCTAGAACTTTGATATGGGATGTACTAAGACATTACTTTTGTTTCAGATCGAATGAAATATATATCTTGTCTTGAATTCCATATTGTGCCTTATTTGTACCTTGATTATGAATTCGATCCATATTATATGAATCCTTTGTTGGGTGAATGCTTAATATTTTGAAATTGTGAAATTATAGAACTATGCCGCCCAAGAAGGCTGTGACCGAGGATGATGTACGTAGGATTATTACGGAGCAAGTTACCGCATCTATGACTGAATTTATGGCAAATGCTAGAAGTGGAGCTGGCGGTAGTGGAGCTGGCGGTAGTGAAGCTGGCGGTAGTGAAGCTGGCGGTAGTGGAGCTGGCGGTAGTGGAGCTGGCGGTAGTGGAATTGGCGGTACTAATGTGAATGTGAATGCTAATAATGTGAATGCTAATGCTGGAGGAAATGTAGGAGGACTTGGAACTAATGCACCGGAAGTTGGTGGCTATACTTATGTGACGTTCATGAAGTGTGAACCTCTACCTTTTAATGGAACTGAAGGTGCTGTAGGACTAAGCCAGTGGATTGAAAAGATTGAATCGGTGTTTAGGATTAGTAAGTGTAAGGAGGAAGATAAGGTGACTTTTGCTATGGCTACTCTTAAAGGTCGTGCGTTGACTTGGTGGAACGGGAGAATTGCTTTCATGGGTCTTGATGCTGCTAATGCTACTCCTTGGGCTAAAATTAAGAAGTGGATGACTTTGGAGTTTTGTCCTCGTAGTGTGATCATTAGGTTAGAACAGGAGTTGATTTATTTGAGAATGAAAGGTGTGGACATTGATAGTTACACGAATCGATTCCATGAGTTGGCCTTGCTATGTCCTCGATTGGTTGAACCCGAAGAGATCCGAATTGAGCAATATGTGAAAGGGTTGACCAGGAATATCCGGGGGGACGTAACATCATCGAAACCACTGACCATTGATGATGCTGTTCGAATGGCCTACCAACTCATTGGACAGATAATTCAGGATAAGGAAGATGAAGCCCGTGTTGGTGAGAAAAGAAAGGGAGACGGTGAGTGTGTAGATAGAGGTGATTATAGGAAGAATTTCAATCGCCGTCAGAACAAGAGAAAGGGGAATGCAAATGCTCTTACCAACAATGCACCGCGCAACGATGATAGATGTCCTAAGTGTGGCAACAAGAGGCATGCTGGCGACTGCTGGAAGTGCCGAAATTGCGGAAAGCTTGGACACAAGGTTGAAAGGTGTAAGAAGGGAACCATTTGCTTCAACTGTAATGAGGAAGGTCATAGGAAATCGAAATGACCCAATTTGAAAGCGATTGTACCTGGAAGAAACCCCCAGGGTGGTATCTACCAACTTGGAACAATTGAGGTGAAGAAAGAGGATCCGAATGTCGTTACCGGTACGTTTTTACTCAACAATCATTATGTTGTTGCTTTATTCGATTCAGGTGCCGATAGGAGCTTTGTATCCACTAAATTTAGTGCCCTTATTGATATTGAACCTGTTGAGATAAGTACCAGTTACGAGGTGGAATTGGCTGATGGTAAATTAGTGAAAACTATTAAGCTATTAGAAGGATGCTCTCTAAATCTCTTGAACCATTCCTTTCCAATTGATTTGATGTTGATAGAATTAGGTAGTTTTGATATTTTTATTGGTATGGATTGGTTGTCGTTGAATAATGCTACTATTTTATGTGGAGAGAAGAAGGTTAAGATTCCTCTTAGGAATAGGACGTTAGTAATTGATGGTAGTCGAGGTGAATCCCGTTTGAAAATCGTTTCATGTATTAAAGTCCAAAAGTACATCAGGAACGGTTGTGAGTTATTCTTATTCAAGTGACCGAGAATGAGTCTAGGGAGAAACGATTGGAAGATGTACCTATTATTTGTAAATTTCCTGAGGTATTTCCTAAAGATTTACCCGGACTTCCACCGATAAGGCAAGTAGAGTTTCGAATCGATTTAATTCCTGGTGCTGCACCGGTGGCACGTGCGCCTTACCGATTAGCCCCTTCTGAATTAAAGGAGTTATCTGAGCAACTTAAGGAGTTGTCTGATAAAGGTTTTATTCGACCGAGCTCGTCGCCTTGGGGAGCTCCAGTCTTGTTTGTTAAGAAGAAGGATGGATCTTTTCGTATGTGCATTGATTATAGGGAACTGAATAAGTTGAAAATTAAAAATCGATATCCTTTACCTAGGATTGATGATTTGTTTGATCAACTGCAAGGATCTAGTGTGTATTCTAAGATAGATTTGCGGTCAGGATATCACCAACTTCGCGTCCGTGAAGAAGATATTCCTATAACTGCATTTAGAACTCATTATGGACACTATGAATTTCAAGTAATGCCATTTGGGTTAACTAACGCACCAGCGGTTTTCATGGATTTAATGAATCGAGTGTGCAAGCCCTACTTGGATAAATTTGTGATTGTGTTTATTGACGATATTCTAATCTATTCTAAGAATGAAGATGAACATAGAGAACATTTGAGGATTGTTTTGAATTTGTTGAAGGATGAAAGGTTGTATGCTAAGTTTTCGAAATGTGATTTCTGGTTAGATTATGTGCAATTTCTTGGTCATGTGATTAACAGAGATGGAATTCATGTTGATCCTGCAAAGGTTGAAGCTATTAAGAATTGGTCTGCACCGACAACGCCAACGGAAGTGAGACAGTTCTTAGGATTGGCTGGCTATTATAGGCGATCCATTAAAGAATTCTCTTTGATAGCTAAACCCATGACTAAGCTTACTCAGAAGAATAAACCTTTTGTTTGGGGAAGTGATGAAGATGGAGCATTTCAGACATTGAAGCAAAAATTATGTAGTGCGCCAATCTTATCATTACCCGACGGGAGTGAAGATTTTGTAGTGTATTGTGATGTATCTCTTAGAGGTTATGGAGCTGTTTTGATGCAGAGAGAGAAAGTGATAGCTTATGCTTCTAGGCAATTAAGGAAGAATGAGGAGAATTATACTACTCATGATCTTGAGTTAGGAGCTGTAGTCTTTGCTCTTAGGTTGTGGAGACATTATTTGTATGGCACCAAGTGTACGGTATTCACCGATCACAAAAGCCTACAGTATATTCTCGACCAGAAGGAATTGAACATGAGGCAATGAAGATGGATAGAGTTGTTAAGTTATTATAACTGTGATATAAAATATCACCCAGGAAAAGCCAATGTTGTTGCTGATGCGTTAAGTAGGAAAGATAGAGAGCCTATCATGGTGCATTCTCTAATCTTGACTGTGCACAATAATTTGCCTGAGCAAATTAGAAATGCGCAAATAGAAGCTTGTAAGAAGGAGAATTTTGTTAATGAAGGGTTCCGAGGAGAAGGAGATCCTATAGAGGTTAGAGCTGATGGAGTGAAATGCTTAAGAGGTCGTATGTGGATACCAAAGTTTGGAGGCTTAAGAGATTTGATTATGTTAGAATCCCATAAATCTAAGTATTCCATTCATCCGGGATCTGATAAGATGTACCATGATTTGAAGAAGTTGTACTGGTGGCCTAATATGAAAGCTGACATAGCTATGTATGTTCTTCAATGCTTGACTTGTGCTAGAGTTAAAGCTGAACATCAAAAGCCATCAGGACTACTTCAACAACCAAAGATTCCTGAATGGAAGTGGGAGCGAATTACGATGGACTTTATCACCAAGCTTCCTAGAACATCATCTGGAAACAATTTGATTTGGGTTATTGTCGATAGACTGACCAAATCAGCACACTTCATTCCGGTTAAGGAGCAGTTCTCACTGGAGAAGCTAACTCGAATATACCTTGATAATGTTGTATGCAAGCATGGAGTGCCTGTATCGATCATTTCAGATCGAGATCCTAGATTCGCATCGAATTTTTGGAAATCTCTCCAAAGATCTTTGGGAACGAATCTCGACATGAGCACTGCTTATCACCCCCAGACTGATGGGCAGAGTGAAAGGACGATACAAACACTTGAAGATATGTTGAGAGCTTGTGTGTTAGACTTTGGTAAGAATTGGGATAAACATTTGTCGTTAGCAGAGTTTTCGTATAACAATAGTTACCATTCTAGTATTAAGGCTGCACCGTTTGAAGCTTTGTATGGTAGGAAGTGTAGATCTCCTGTATGTTGGAGTGAAGTTGGGGATACCCAGCTCACGGGACCATAATTGATCCGGGAGACTATAGAGATGATTAAAAAGAGGTTGTTGACTGCCCGTAGTAGACAGAAAAGTTACGCGGATGTGCGGCGGAAGCCAATGGAGTTTGAGGTGGGTGACCGAGTAATGTTGAAAGTATCGCCATGGAAAGGCGTTATAAGATTTGGAAAACGAGGGAAATTGAATCCCCGTTATATTGGACCCTTTAAGATTTTATCTAGAGTAGGTCTGGTGGCTTACAAACTAGAGTTACCCCCAGAACTTCATGGTGTTCACAACACATTCCATGTATCTAATCTGAAGAAATGTCTAGCAGTGAGTGATGATAAAATTCCGTTAGGTAAGGTTCGAATAGATGGGAAGTTGCATTTTATCGAAGAGCCCGTAGAAGTTATGGACCGTGAGGTAAAGCAACTGAAACAAAGTCGGATACCTATTGTCAAAATCCGATGGAATTCAAAGCATGGACCGGAGTATACTTGGGAACGAGAGGATGAAATGTGGAAGAAATATCCGCACCTCTTTGATTTCAATAAGAAACGGACATCCAAATGAAATGGATCACGAGGACGTTGATCCCTTTTAGGAGGAAAAGTTGTGACAATCTAACATTTTCAGGTAGTAAAATATTTTCTCGTATAATATTTTGAAACTTATTTTTGTGTTGGTTGACGAACTCACAATTTACGGATTTAAATTTGGGCTTACGTGCATAATTTGGCGTCTTTTACGACTAAACCGGAAACCTTAGGATTACGTATTTACGTTTTTGAACTCCGTTTTTGATGAGACAATTTTTATTGGATTCGTTTTGTGACGTTGATTCATAATTTATAAAAACGTTTTTCGTAAAACGACCCGAGGGAACGAAAATCGAGAAAACTAGAATCGAGGAATACCCGTAAACTAGTGAGATGGGACAAAATACATTGTCCCACCCCACTAGCTTAATGGGACGGCACACTTGACACCACAACACTAATGTGGCATCAAGTTTAGCTTACACATTACATGTGTAAGCCATGCTTACATGTTAAGCTAACTTTTCCCACTTAACACAAAAACTAGCTACTTCTTTTCATTTCCATCTTTCTCACATGCAAAACCAACATCAAACTCTCTCAAACTCTCCCTTGTGCCGTCCTAAATAAGCCAACAAACACCCCATTTGATTTCTTCTAGCTATGAACAACATGTTTACTAGCTCTATTAAGAAGTATTCTTGAAGCCTTGCTCATTTGGTGGCCATATTAACATCTTTGGAGGTGATTTGCTTGTGTCCTAGGACTGATTTTCCAACCTATGTTCTTGATATTTGATGGTCTTGGAGATACTTGTTGTGTTCATCAAGTTCTTGTCTTCCTGAAACAAGAAATCCACTTGGATTGGTAAAGAAGATCATCCTCTCCATTTTTCTCTTGTTATTTTGTAAAGAACAAATGTATTTTCTTTCATTTTGTATATGTATATGATATATATATGATGATAAAAATGTTGTGTGGGGATCAAGTGTTGATAAATATGCTTAAAAATGATGATAACTATAAGAAATGAAGCTAAAATCTTGATTATTTAGTTGGCTGTATAAAAACAGTAGATAACTAAAAGATGATCTGATAAAATTGCATGTTTTGATCCGTTTACAGTAAGTAGAAGATGTTATACACATGTGAGAGTTGGCCATGCAATGGAATCAAAATAATGAGTGAGATATGATCAAAACAAGTTAGGTGGTATAATCTGAATAAGCAGTTTTATAGGGACTGTTAAGGCAAGTTAAACTCAAAATGAGCAGTAGCTATAGCTAAGTTAAATGTAGCAGATATTATGAAGATCATGCCATCCAAAAATGAGCTTCTAATTCATTATAGAACTCTAGATATGCTAAAAATGGTGAACATGAAGTTAAAAATCAGATTTTTGGAAATAATGTTTATTAATATTATATAAGAACTCACATTATAATGTATAAAATGTAAAAATATAAACCCACTAACTTATAAAAGTTATTTATATAAATGTATAAAAGGTTAATTAAATGGGTAAATTTTATAAATGGTGGTAAAATTATATTTATAAGTAATAAAAACTATAAACTTGATTTTTACGACTTTTTCGGCTATCGCCGTAAAATTAACGTTTTTCGCCAAATAAAACTTAGACGACCAAACCCGTCTAATGTAAAGTTTATAAAAGTCATATACTGATGTATAGGTAACTAAGACAAGTAAAAACCGATAAAACCCGAACTATAAGAAATACGTACATTTACAAGCTAACTAAACATATTGGACTAATAAATGGACTAAATAAGATAAAAACTTGTAAAAAGAACTTATTGGGCTTAACCCATTTGGGCCCAACATGAAAAGTATATATACTGATAATATAGGTATAAAAGGGATAAAAACAAGTTAAAGAACTTATAAAAGACTTAATGGACTTAAAATAGGTAAAATCGGTATACGTTACCAAGACGTAAACACTAAAATGAGTAAACAAGGATGTATAAACCCACTTGATCATCATCATATGTACAAAATCATCATATGTATATTGTTATTTTGATAAAAGTCATTGGACCGAGTCTAAGACCGATTATTATTTATATAGGTTTCCGTGACCGAAGCACGCCCGTAGCCGATAATCCGCCTTTCATTAACAACGTGAGTTCATAGCCTCGCACTCTTTTAAATGTTTTATAAAATGATTTGTAAACCCGCGAGGGAGATAACATGCTAGATTTTTATAAAAATAGAACACAAGTAGTCCCGATTGTATGCTAAATGATATGGACCGAATGATGCTATGCCCCTATATTCGAGACTAAAAGGATTATTAGTAGTTAGGTTATGTCACTTAAAGTCCCATTAGCATGAATTGTGAACTACCGGGATTTGGTAGACGCTTATGCATTTGATAGTACTATTTAGGGACGATCACCCCAGTTCGCTCCTTGACGGTTGATCCCCGTCGTACCACATTGATTGGTAAGCGAATTTATGTATGAGAAGATTCCATAGCGTGATTTTTGTGATGACACGCTAACTTAGATGGGCAAATTGTTTGTCGGGTTCGCGGCCCGCTGTTTTCATAGTAAGGTAACAATGTCATGCGGCTAATAATAATCCTATACAATGTATGCTATAAAACATAAATAATAAACGATAACGACACTATTAACGATGAATATATTACCTATCATGGTAATATAGAGACTACGGTCTCATGGACGGTTTCAGATGTACGCTTGATTTATATATTGCCTGACTAGCAATATGAGGACTTACTTCCGATATTATGCTTGTGTTCTGATTTTAAATGATTGTAAATGATTGTTTTTATATAACGGTTTTCATTAAACTCTATGAATTCACTCGGCATTCGCTGATATGATTTTTACATGTTTTTATCTCAGGTGCTTGAAGGTAATCCGGATGGAGATCGACTCTGATGGCCCACACTTAATATTAAAAATGTTCATTCGATCTGTGTTTTGTAAACTTAATGACCTGTATAATTTGGGACCTGTTGTACGCTTTTGAAACTTTTTATCGAATGAATGTTTGTTAAACCTTGTACAACCATTTTTATGTGTTGTCTATGATTGGAGTTATTGTGCTATCCCGTAACACTCTGAAAGACCCTTCCGTTGTACCGATACGAAAAATAAGAGTGTTACACAAAGCCATCACACTAGAACCCTCAAACTATTACTCATAATACCTAAAAGAGTTTTGGTATTTGGCCGAGGTTGATCCAACTTCTTCCCACATCACTTTCTACCTTTCCACCCATCCTCAACCTCTCACCTTCGACTTCACAACTTTTGCTAAAGTCATTGGACTTGAAGTTAATGAGAACATGACCGTTGTGCCCACCAGCGCCACTGTGAAGAAGGCCCTGACAACTCTCAGGCCTCGAGATGATGATGACAAACCCTTCTCCTCCATTGCCTTCCAAAACAAATCCCTGATAAAGGTTAATTACTTCCCGCCCACATGGAGGACGCTGATGCTTTACATTGTAAAATGTCTAGGGGGAAACCTGGGATCGTATGATCAGCTAAATGCATCCCAGCAGGCAATTTCTTATTGTCTGATTTGGGGATTAGATATAGGAATTGCCCTCATACTTTATACAGACCTCATTGCCAAGCTCGAGAACAAGGGGAAGAAAAACCGTCTTGCAACCATCTGCTACACCAGATATCTCTCTCTCGTTATAGAGGATATTCTTGGTGAAACCTACACCAATGACGAACTTCACTCCATTGCTCCCTATCACATCACTACTGCATCTCTGAAGACTCCATTGGAAGATGAGGTGCCTCTCACCAGGCACATGTTAAGAGTTGCTGGTATGCTCCCCGCTGGAGAAGAGGAGCCCTTGATCCCTCCACCAAAGGTGAATGCTGAAACTATGGCTGATAAGTCTTTGTCCAAGACCTCTGTGGAGTCTACTTCTCGGCCCAAGGCGCTGAAGGAAAAGAAGAAGAAGAGGAAATACATCCCCCTTTCCTCTGAAACCCCTTTTTTTAATCCATCCAAGAAGAAGAAGACCAAGAAACACCCATCCCCTACTCAGGAGGATGTGGAGAGAGAGCCCATCGCTGACGAAAAACCTGTGTCTAGCGTCTCAAAGTCAGCTAAGACTTCTAAGAACCTTCTTTACACTGATATCTCACAGGTATTAGTCTGCCCTTCATTTTTTTTTAGGTTCACAAGCAATCACTCTCAAATTTCTTTAGTATAGGGTGATGAAGTTTAGGGTATGCCTCAACCCATAGAGTGTCTATGTCAGCACCTAGATCTCTTAGGATTATCTGTACACTCTGTCTTGGCACTAGGATATGATTCATTTGTGCTCATAACGCACCCGATGATCCTTCACCTTCTGGACTGTGCTCTTGCCTATAACAACTTGAGCACACTATAAGTCCCGACCCAGAGTCTCTGCACCTCACGTGGTCTCTAGGTCCCCTCATATGAAAAAGAGTCCCAAATAATTTATTCTTTTGGGGGGACTGAATACTTACCCTCGGTCTTCCTAGGGGTAGTGATAAAAGGCGACCTTTACCTTCAAATACTTCACAACTAAAAGAGTCCCAAGGAGCAATCCTTCAGGGGGAGCAGGATAATCACACCCAGCTATCCTAGGGGCAGAGAAAGGCGACCATTCATGTATCATGTTTCAAAACTAAAAGAGTCCCAAGGAGAAATCCTTCAGGGGGAGCTGGATAATCACACCCAGCTATCCTAGGGGCAACGAATGGCGACCATTCACCTCATAATATTCACAAATCAAAAGAGTCCCAAGGAGTAATCCTTATGGGGGAGCTGGATAATCACACCCAGCTATCCTAGGGACGGTGAATGGCGACCCTTCAACATATATGTTTCACAATAAAAGAGTCCCAAGGAGAAATCCTTATGGGGGTTGGATAATCACACCCAGCTTTCCTAGGGGCAGCGAATGGCGATCTATAACTTCATTTTATTTCACACTGGTTACTAACAGCTGTCATAACAGGCTCACAATCTTCATGAAGAACAACAGAATGATGAGGCTTATTCCATTGCTGGTGACGATAATGCTGTAGCCTCTCACATTGATCTGGATGCCATGTCAGACATTGAATCCATGCTTGAAGATGAGGTTTTTATCATTGAAGATGATCTTACCATTTCAGACTATGCAAACATGGATGCTGATGATGACCAAGTCACAACTAAGTTGAAGCCCATTCCCTTCCCATCCATGGTTAAAGTTCAAGAACTTGCTGCCAAGCAGCTATGGGATCAGAGTCCCATTACACCAACCCTAGTTCCCTTCCCAACTTTGCAAAATGTCATGGAACTGGGGGCAATGAAACACTTGGAGTATCTACAAAACCTCAAGCCTATCCCTGTTCCAAGAAAGAAGGATGTTCAAGAACTAGCCGCTGAGGATCTCTGGGTTAAGAGGGGAGACATCAGCATCACAAAGCCTAAAGTCACAAATGATGTCATCCACTCTGAGATAAAAACGCTCACCCATGCTGCTGAAGAACTCACTTCAACCTTAGAGACTTCCCTAACTTCATCTATGGAATCCTCTATGAATTCCCTGCTTCCATAACTGCTGGGAAATGCTTTGAAAACTCAACTCCCAGTGGTTCTAAACCAGAGTCTCCAGTAGTACATGCCATCTGTCCTCACAGCAGCTGTCAAAGCTAATGTCACAGCTATTGCCAAGGCATCTGAACCTTTTAGGCAACTTCTTCAGGAACTCTTACAGAATGAACTTAAAGAAATTTGTCTCTTCGTACATCAATAATTCGTTAAGTTTCGTAGAGCATGAACAGGAAAAGCTACTACTGGCGCTATGCCTGAGGGGAGAATTATGCTAATTCCACCACTTAAGAAGAGGAAGATGATGCTCAACCTAAGGGGGAGCAATCACTTAAACAACCTGCACCCACAACAGAGATCCCAACACTAAAACCCATCAGATCCTTCAACCCCATCACTGAGGTGGAAAAAGACAAGGGGAAGGGTATTGCCACTAAGGTGCCAGAAACAACTCTGCACTCCCTCCAAGAAGAAGGTGGATTGATTGTAGTAAAATACGACCTTTTAGGGAAAAGGCGTAAAAGGGGTAAGTATCGAGTGATGATTTAGGAAAATCAACACTAATGACCCTTAAGGTATGGAAGTTCGTTTCCCAAGGAGGTATATGTGTTGTGAAAAACTTGTAAAAGTTTGTGATTAATGATTGGTTTAGAAGGGGATTAGAAAAGAAGATGACGAAGACGTAAAAATAAAAATTAACAAAAAAAATCACTACTAGAAAGTTAAAACGTAGAACCTTAAAAACCCCAAAAATAAAAATAAATTCTAAAAATTACCAAAAATTCACCAAAAATCAAAAATAATAAAATAAGAGTTTACCAATGATCAAAACTTTTTCAAACCTTTTAAATAATTAAATATTCAATTTTTAAATGCTAATTAAAGCCCTAAAAATCAAATAAATTATCAAAAAGCCCAAATAAAGATTTTTCAATTGGTAAACCTCTAAAATGACCTAAAAAGATTAAAAAATATTTTTAGAAAATTTTAAACTAATAAAAACTATTTAAAATGATTTAAAAACTATTAAAACTTAAAATAATTATAAAAATTAATCTAAAAGAGATAAAATTATTCTAAAAGTTGCTAAATTCCTATTTAAATGTAATTAACCTAAGAAAAATGTAAAAAGTTGGAAAATGTGAAATTTCAAAAATAATAATAAAATAATAATAAAATAATATTAAAAATCCAAAAAATTCTAAAAAATTCTAAAAACTTGCAAACTAGTTTATTTTAACCTAAATAATCAGAAAATCAAAGTGAAATTACTAGAATACCCCTATTGGGCCCTCAAATGGGCCAAATCCAAAAACAGTCAACCTAAATGGGCTTTTGGGCCCAAAAAGTCAAACTTGGCCCAATTGACTTGGAAAAGCCCTATCTGACTTAAAATTCAATTCTAAGAACAAAACTCTAAAGGCCCAAAAGGTGAAAATGAGCTTATCACAGCTTATTGAACACTCAGCTTATTCTTATTGGGCTTTTCAGCCCATTAAGCCATAAGCTAATGCCATAAGCTCTAATTTGACACACAACCTTCTTTTGGGATGCTTATGAGATCTGTAAAAAGAATTTTTGAAAAAGCTCACTCAATAAGCCAGAAATAAGCAATGTATTATTTCACAAAACGACAAAATAGTCGGGTTTGAGAAATAATGCACCTCAGAACTTGATTCAACTTGCAAAAGCTTTCAAATGGACTCAATAAGCAAAATCAATCAACAAAAATCCAATAAGCACAACCAATAAGCCAGAATAAGCACAAATGAACTTATGTAAAAGTCAAAGGAGTTGGTTTTCTAGTCAAACCCTAAAGTCAACAACCCAAATGCTCCAGTATGAACAAATGGGTCAAAATATGAGCACCTATTACAAAAACAAAGTTGTTGCTGGTTGGAATAAGCTATTATAGCTTATTGATAAGCTGACACCAAATTTGCACTATCAGTGGTAACTAGCAGGGGAAAGGAGTTCCCACTGCTTTGACTATTTGACAAAGCTTATATGAGAGTTCTGGTTTGATTCAATTGGAAACAAAGGCACCCTTGTGATCAGTGAATCACAAGGAGTCAATAGCAACAATAAAATCACAAATTGGTTCACACAATAAGCCACAATAAGCCAAACAGTTACCAGATATGCACCAGATATGGAAATAAGCAGTTAAGCACTTAATAAGCATATTTAGCCACAATAAGCCAACCAAGCTTAACAGGATGCATACACAAGCTATATAAACTAAGAACAAACACAAAGCAACAAGAATCAAACACTGAATCCAAGTAAATAACAAGATCAAAGCATAAAAAGTTACTGATGAACAATGAACATATGTAGAAACAAGTTTGCTGATATACTTGACACTTGATCCAATTTCAAGCCTCAAATCCTTCTTCCCTGGTGTGATTAACTATGATTTAGCACTTGTTAGCCCTAGCCTATGCTTAGATCTAGGTTTCCTCAAAATCCTAGCCAATTTTACCAAGTATTTAAGATTTTATAGCCAAATAATGAATCTATGTGATCAAACCCACAAAACCTGCCAACAGATGAACACAAGCACCTAAATAACAGATACCAACACTTGCTTACACAAAACAAACACTTAGCAAACCACAAATCCAACTTATACAGTAATCCCAAACACCCTTTTAAAACTTGATTCCACAAATTTTCAAAGGCTTATGAAGATTCAACCCACAAATCAGATCAATAACACCTCAATAACATCAAACCAAGCCAAATCAACAATATTCAACCACAATAACATAGATTCAAGCATGAATCCACAAAAATCAAAAATAATCAGAAACTTAAAGAGAAAATGAAAAGGGAAGAAGATGTAAACCTCCAAGACCTACATCTAGGCCTTGGATTGTTTGAACCGAGGTACTAGCAAAACAAGTACCAGCTTCCAAGCTGCTAAGAAGAACAAACCACAAGGTGAGATCAAAAATAATGCCAACTTCTGATTTTTGATGCACAAGCTTTATCACTTAAAACCTTGCCTCAAAAACCTTCAAACAAGATAATGGAACTCAGATTTTAGCTTCTCAAACACCAAACTTTTATAAATAACAGATTATAACTCAAAATTTTAAGAAATTCAAACTTTATTTCATAAAAAGGAATTACAAAGATTAAAAGCTAAAATCTGGAACAAAGGGACTCTCACATGTTGAGGTCTCCTTTTATAGGCAAATGCCTGGCTAAACACTATTCACAAACCCTAGAACTGAATTCCCTATTATGCCCTTGAGTCTTCTAGACATTTTCTGAATTTGAGCTGTCCAAGTTGATCAAGGTTGTTCATTTTAGCTTTGGAATGAAGCATGGATCCTAGGCGTTGATTTGGACACGTAGGATGACTTGGGGGTTAAGTTGCATTCTGATTGGTTGAAAGGGAATTGGGGGTGGGGTCCTTTGTGAGTGGGAATAAGGGTTTTGTGTGTAGGATAGGTTTCTGCATGTGTGAATCACACATGTGCCAAGGTAATTGAAAATTACCCTTTGTTTAAGTGAAGGTAATTCTTGGTGGGATGAATGGTAAACAGTAAGGATTTTGATCCGATTTTGGGGGAAAGGTGTTTGTTTGGCGCATTTTCAGTTTGAATGTTTCAAATAGACACCTTTGGTCCTTGTTCTTTGGCAAAAGGTTTAAAACAAGTATTTCAGCCCATTAAACGTATTCCCTTTGTTAAATAGTTTCACACTTTGGCAGTTTTGGCACAATACTTTTTCAAAAGGTTAACAAGGGTTGTTTTTGACATTTTGAGATATTTCAAGGGCTGATCTTGGACATTCTTGATCTTCAAAGGTCTTCATTGTTTCTTTGACTTCATGAGGGACCATTATTGGCAATTTTGATTTGTTGAGGGACTAATCTTGCCATTTCTTCAAAGTTGAAGGACCTTTTGTGCAATTTTGACAAACTTCAGGGACCAAACTTGTAATTATTAATATACAAGGGTTTTAAGTGTCATTTCTTCAATGAATGAGGATCAATCATGTTTGTCTTCAAGTCTTCAAGGGTATTTGTTGAGATTTCCATGATTAGGGCGCGGTTCTTTGTACGGCTTCGTTTCTCGTGTCCGTTTTTCCTTGTAACTTGTGATCTTTTGTCTTTTTTACGATATCCATACCTAAAATACACAAGTAAACAAACACAAGCATATATATGGTATTTTATGACATTTTTATGCATTTAAAGCACGAAAAGAACGATGAGATCATGTATAAATGCCATCTCATCACTCCCCCATACTAAGCCATTGCCGTGCCCTCACGCAATGCTAGAATAAAGTATCAAAGCATCACCAAGGTTCAATTTTATTAACCTTTATTGAAAAGTAAAAGACTTGCAACATACTATGAAGATGTGTAAAGACATAATGTATGATTTTCATCACAAAAAGTGACTTTCAGGGTCAAAGAATAGAAACAAGTAAATGTCCCTTAGAGTAAACTTCGTCATCCTTGATTGTCATACATTCCATGCTAAGTGCAAAAACAAGATCATTGTTGGTACAAGTCACAATGCTAACACTACTCATACGTCCAAATTGTGTAATACTTTTTCTCCCCGCAATCCTTGTTATTATAAAAGGAAATGGGTTACTAGCATTTTTTTTCTATTTGTCATGGATCACAAGTGATTCATATTGACTTATTTGAGTAGTTATTAGTCCGAAAGCAAAGTAGCACGATTTGATCAATAGTTAGCCGAAGGAAAAAATCTTTTAAAACGGCTTCTCGTGTATCTCCTTAAGTTCATATCTTGGCATAACTCGTTTCACGATTTGAGACCTTTCTTGGACCGATATTTGGCATGTACTTAATACTTCAAATCTTGGGAAGACGTTCTTGAAATTATGGTCTTCTCTTCATATATTTGGAATTTCTTCACTTGACGTTTTTGAGAGATTCTTCATATTGGACCACGACTTCATCATTTTTCTTCAATCTTTACTTTGGATTTTGATATACAACGATCCGCCTCCTTTTCGGACTTGGATATTTTTATCCTCATACCTTGTTAGGGTCTTTTTGGATAGACTTTCTCCATGATCTTTAGGGGAGTAATTGCTTTTCGTCGTGCGTCTCGATCCTTCATATTGATTTAGGAATAATGATACTTCACATCATCTTTGGATCTTTAGCAAAAATAGAGCTCCTCATGCCTTGTTAGGGCCTCTTTGGATGATCGCCAATCTTCGCGTCCCGCTTCAATAAGTTATGCCTTGGCTATGAACTCTATTCAACCCCGAGCAACTTTTAAACGATCTTGCGTTAGAGGCTAAGTAACCTTTCAAATATTACGACCTTACTTATTGCAATTATGATTTATTCCTAATGCATTGATCTTATGGGAAGAAAAAGCCACAATTAAAAACATATGAGTTTTTGAAAGAACACTTTCATGTTCTACGTTTAGCATGATCACTTGTCTAACTCTATCATTTCATGTTCTTCACTATATAAAGACCTCTAATTGAAGAGACTCGTGAATACTTAGCCATGCAAGTCAAAATTAAGCCAAATTTGGATTAGCTTTCATTAAGACTATATCAAATCAAAGTTTTGGGTTTTCAAGCCACCTATAGGATCTTTCACTTTCTTGGACTTTTTCAAGTTTAGAGAATGCGTTTTATAGTTCCCTTGATAAGTGACTTTCTAGAATCAATTATAGGAACTTGCGAAAAGTTCTTGTTCTTAACCCGTATGAATTAAGACTTTCGCGTTTTAAAGCTCCCTATATAAAAGTCTAGCAAAACTTGAATTGAGCGGGTTAAGGAATGTAAATGCCTCCAAATGCCCATCAAGTCGAAAATTATCTCTTATTCTACCCAACGGAAAATATACATTCGTGTCTTAAAAACACTTATTAAAACTAAGAAAAATTTTAAAATTTTGCCATTTTTAGCCTTATTAGCAAAACAAAACATTGAAAGTTGGAAAGCGTGAGGGCGTAGCAAAGCAAGTACCTATTCACCCCCCCCATACTAAGGTTAAACATTGTCCTCAATGTTTCGAGTCTAAAGGTGGAGCACCCCCATACTAGAGACGAAGAGTCGAATGCTTAGGATCTAGCATGGAAAGGGTGATCAACAATATATCTAAAGCCGTTCATTAAGTATGCTAAAAGATAGTTCTTAGAACAATAAAGGATATGTCATGGATTCGTGAAAAACATCTTCAATTGAACGATGGAGGTTCACGTAAACGAACACGAGAGTCTTCAATCGTAGATGATGATGATGATCTAGATAACACATCACAAACAACCACGAGACAACGAGTTGAAAGGGTACAAGTCCCCTTATTAGTGAATAGTAAGCATAATGGATAAGCATGGGATCTCCCCCACGAGGCACCTCGTTTTTGATTACCGAGTCATGAGCTCGACTCGATCCCCTCAATGCTAATTATCATTGGGGAAGGTGACTTGGTCGAGGGCAACCATTGAAGGAATTTCCCCACCAAAGTAGTGCTTAAGTCTATGTCCATTCACCTTGAAATTAGGACCATCATCTTGAGCTAGCTCAATGGTCCCATATGGAAACACTTGTGTAATGGTGAACGGACCCGACCAACGAGATTTCAATTTCCCAGAAAATATCTTAAGACGAGAGTTAAAAACCAACACTTGATCACCAACGTTAAAAACCCGGTTTTTAATCTTTGAATCATGAAACTTTTTAGTCTTTTCTTTAAAAATTAATGAATTTTCATAAGCATTATCCCTTAACTCATCCAATTCATTCAATTGTATTTTCTGGTGATCTCCCGCGGTCTTCAAGTCAAAGTTTGCATGCTTAAGGGCCCATTATGCCTTGTGCTCCAACTCAATGGGCAAATGACAATTTTTCCCATAGACTAAATTATAAGGAGTGCAACCGATAGGTGTCTTATAAGCGGTCCTAAAGGCCCATAAAGCGTCATCGAGTTTGTCGGACCATGAAGCACGGTTTTCTCCAATTGACCTCTCTAAAATCCTCTTTAAAGCTCGGTTCGAAACCTCGACTTGCCCACTCGTTTGTGGGTGATAAGCTGTAGAAAGACGATGAGTAACTCCATATTTCTTTAGAACCTTTTCGAATTTGTCATTACAAAAATGGGTTCTACGATCGCTTATAATAGCACGAGGGGTTCCGAACCGAGAGAATAGTTGCTTCAAAAACTTCACTACCACACGAGCATCATTAGTAGGCAAAGCCTTAGCTTCCACCCACTTAGAAAGGTAGTCCACCGCGACGAGGATATATTTGTTGCCATGAGACGATGGGAACGGCCCCATAAAGTCTATTCCCCATATGTCGAAAATCTCACATACTTGAATTATGTTTTGCGGCATTTCATCACGTTGAGACGATTTTCCTTGACGTTGGCACGAATCACACGACTTCACAAGTGCGTGTGCATCACGATAGATAGAAGGCCAAAAGAAACCGGCATCGAACACTTTCTTAGCCGTGAGATTAGCACCATGGTGACCACCCGTGGGTCCCTCGTGACAAGCTCTAAGGATATTAGAAGCTTCGGCACCAAACACACAACGTCGAACGAGTTGATCCGCACAAACCCGAAAGAGATAAGGGTCGTCCCAAAAATAGAACTTGACGTCTCGAAAGAATTTTCGTTTTTGTTGTGTCGTCATACCCTTGATTATGAAATTGCCCGCATGGTAATTTGCAATGTCAGCAAACCATGGGGTTGTGTCTTTAGAATTCACTACACCGAGAGTCTCAAGAGGAAATGTTTCGGTAATTTCCTTGTTCTCGAAAACATCTTTGTGAGGATCTTCTAGACGAGAGAGATGATCGGCCGCTAGATTCTCGGCTCCTTTTTTGTCAAGCACGGTGACATCAAATTCTTGGAGGAGGAGCATCCAACGAAGCAATCTCGGCTTATCATCTTGCTTAGCTAAGAGATACTTGATAGCCGAATGGTCGGTATACACGATGCTTTTAGTCAAGACGAGATAAGGTCGGAATTTCTCAAAAGCATAGACCACGACAAGGAATTCCTTTTCCGTTGTGGTGTACTTTAATTGAGCCTCGGTCATCGTCTTACTAGCATAGTGGATAGGACGGAAATGCTTGTCATAATGTTGCCCTAAGACGGCCCCTATAGCA
This sequence comes from Glebionis coronaria, assembly GCA_025667525.1. Taxonomy (NCBI): domain Eukaryota; kingdom Viridiplantae; phylum Streptophyta; class Magnoliopsida; order Asterales; family Asteraceae; genus Glebionis; species Glebionis coronaria. The sequence goes on along the minus strand of CM046876.1, from coordinate 288,401,763 downwards.
TAATCACTTGCATCGCACATGATTTCAAAAGGTAATTCCCAATTAGGAGCAACAAGAATGGGAGCTTCGGTATGTTTCCTTTTGAGAGTTTCGAAAGCCTTAACACAATCCTCATTAAAGTTAAAAGGAGCATCCTTCTCGAGAAGGTGTGTCATAGGACGAGAAATTTTCGAGAAGTCCTTGATGAAACGACGATAAAAACCCGTGTGGCCTAGGAAACTCCTAACTCCCTTAACGGTTTTGGGATGAGGTAACTTGGCGATGACGTCTACCTTAGATTTATCGACCTCAATCCCCGCCTTCGACACCTTATGTCCTAACACGATTCCTTGTTTACACATAAAATGACATTTTTCCCAATTAAGCACAAGATTGGTTTCTTCACAACGTTTCAACATTTGCTCGAGATTAGATAAACATGACGTGAACGAATTACCAAACACCGAGAAGTCATCCATAAACACTTCCATCGACTTCTCGATCATATCGTGAAAAATCGCCATCATACACCGTTGAAACGTACCGGGTGCATTACAAATTCCGAAAGGAATCCTACGATAAGCGAACGTTCCATAAGGACACGTAAACGTAGTCTTCTCTTGATCACGAGGGTCGATAGGGATTTGAAAGTAACCGAAAAAACCATCTAAAAAGCAATAGAATTCATTTCCCGCAAGTCGCTCCAACATTTGATCCATGAAGGGCAAAGGAAAATGGTCTTTACGAGTGGCGTCATTTAACTTTCGGTAGTCAATACACACCCTCCAACCGGTCACAACACGAGTGGGAATTAACTCGTTGTTTTCATTGGGTACAACGGTCATTCCTCCCTTTTTAGGGACACAATGGATTGGGCTTACCCATGGGCTATCGGATATAGGATAAATCATTCCCGCGTCAAGGAGTTTAAGGACCTCCTTTTTAATGACATCGTGAATTTTGGGATTCACCCTTCTTTGACTTTGAATTGCGGGTTTGTAGTCCTCCTCCATTAAAATCTTGTGAGTACAAAAGTTTGGGTCAATACCCTTAATGTCGGATATTTTCCACGCAATTGCCCCTTTGTGAGCCTTAAGAACTTTCAAGAGCTCGTTTTTTTCATTATTAGCAAGTCCTTTTGCAATAATAACCGGCAACTTGTCATCACCTTCTAAGAATGCGTATTCAAGGTGAGAAGGAAGATCTTTCAATTCAAGGATAGGTGGTTCCTCGATTGAAGATTTTGGTTCAACACTCATAACTTCCATCGGCGAAGGAAATGGTGGAATAGAAATTTCATCACTAATCAACACCTCATCTTCATTGTCGATTTCATTTGAAGTGAAATCGCCTCCTTGGAATGGAGTGAGATTTGGTGTGGAATTAGCAAGAATCGGATCCAAAATAGTGGGATTGCCACTTGACGAGCTATCGGAAAAACCTAACACTTCTTGTGAAAACTCATCGCAAACCACATCAACGATGTCAATGTGATTGATGGTAGCGATTGCATAAACATGAGAAGGTTTTGAGTTTTGAGTAGCGTTTATAACATGTTCCTCTTTGTTGAATCTCAAAGTGATAGTTCTTTCCTGAACATCGATAAGCGATCTCGAAGTATCTAAAAATGAACGACCTAAAATTAGAGGAACTTGAGGATCCGCGGGGATGTCAACTACTATAAAATCAACGGGATAGTAGAACTTCCCCACTTTCACGAAAACATCTTCGGCTACTCCACATGCCATAATCGTAGAATGATCGGCCATCTCGATGGACATGTTCGAAGGAATGAGAGCCGGAAGCGAAAGCGATTTCCAAATGGAAAATGGCATCAAATTAATGCTCGCACCAAGATCGGCCAAGGCGAGGCATTCTTTCATATCTTGTATGTCACAAGGAATGAGAAATTTTCCGGGATCACCAACTTTTTCCGGTATGCGGTTAAGATAAACCGAAGAACAATTAGCAAGCTTTGAAAGCTTTTCCTTATCGCTCATCATACTTTTAAAAGTGGAAGCGAAACGAGGCATATATAACAACGCGTCGGCTAAACTCACATCAAAATGCACTTGTTGAAACATTTTTATAAAAAGCTCGATTTGTTGTTTGTTACGTTCTTGCAACTTCTCTTTGTTTCGTCTTGAAGGTTAGGGTAAAGGTGGTGTGGGTTGGGCATTAGGCAACGGCCTTGGAAACTCGGGTTCCACAATTGGTATTGGTTCAACCGTAGGTGTGGTATGAGCGGTACTTCGTGGGATTGTAATGTGCTCCTTTTCGACCATCACCTCGGGTTCTTTCTCGATTTCCTTCTCCGTAGAAGTACTTGGACGAGAGATTGGTTCCTTGAATGTTTTACCACTTCGTGTAGTAATAACCTTCATTTCTCCCTTCGGGTTTGCAATGGTATCACTAGGAAGACCACCCGAGGAAGAGGGTTTACACATGATTGCTTCAAACATCTTAGCCATTCGGTCCTCAAATTTTGATTGCCTAGCATCCGCTTTTAATAACTCTTGCTTAATCTCATGTTGTCCTAATTCCATCTTTTGTTGATTTTGTTGAAGACGTTGGACATTTCCTTCCATTTTGTTTGCATGAGTTTTAAGTTCATTAGCAAGTTCATTTTTAAGCTCATTTTTCAACTCGGATCTTAAGCTAATCATCTCACGTTGCATGTTATCAAATTTAGCATCATTTGCTTTAGCATAATCTAAAAATTCTCCTTGCAAATTTTTAGTGTGAGCATTTTGAAAACCTTGTGTAGTGTTTTGAAAATCACGGTTTTGATTTTGATTAGAAAGTTGTCCATTCCCATTTTGATAATTCCCCTTGTTGTAATTACGTGTGTTGCCTTGGTAATTACCTTGGTTGTTGTTTCGATAATTGTTAACATTTTGATTTGGTGGAGCTTGATTTTGGCGGGAACCTTGACCGTTTTGGTTGTAAGTTCCCGTTGCTACATAAGCACTCGAAGTGTTACCATCCGCAGTAATGCACTCGGAAAGATCATGAGCTCCTCCACAAGACAAACAACTCTTAGCAACCGCTTTAACCTAAGCGGAATTGGAAGCTTCTTGAGCCTTCCAATGGGACATAAGATTAGCAAATCTATCAAAAAACCGATTTTCCTCATTAGCTTCATCATGTAAGGCATTAATGCTATGAGACGATTGTGACGAAGATGACGAACCCATATTGGTAACACTCGGTGTGTTACGAGGGTTATAAACCTTAGATCTATTTTCAATGATTTGTAAAGCCTCATTTGTCGTCTTGCACAAAAAATTACCACCCGCGGCGGCAATTCCGTTCATGATCATTAAGCCCATTATAAAAAGTATCCACTTGATGCAATTCCTTAAAATCATGGTGTGGACATTCATGTAACATTTCTTTAAATCGTTCCCATGCCATTGAAAAACTTTCATTATTTCTTTGCACAAATCGTGAAATCTCACTTTTCAAGTGTGTTGTTTTAGATGGTGGAAAAAAGTTATTCACAAACTTAGAAACGAGATCGGCCCATGTCAAAATCGAATTTGGCGGTTCTTTCTCGAGCCAAATTTTTGCGGGTCCATCCAACGAGTATGGAAACAACATCATCTTAATGGCGTCATGTGGAACATCCTTAAACTTGCTAGTGGCGGTGAGATGGTTAAAATTCCTAATATGGTAATGCGGGTTGTCTTTCTCGTGACCTCTAAACTTGTTTGCTTGAAACATCGACATTAAACCCGTCTTAATTTCGAAATTCTCCGCAAGGATGGCGGGAATCACAATAGCCTCTCCAAAACCCTCGGTGGGTGCTTGTAGTAACTCCATCATAGTATGATTAGCCATGACGACTTCTTGTTCTACAATAGGTTCAACAATTGGAGGTTCTTCAACAATCAACGTCTCTTGATTGGCTTGCTTTTGAAGTCGTTTACGAGCTCGTTTTGCTTGATTACGAGTGATCATAAACTTCATGAAGAATGGGAGGTGAGCAAAGAAGATTCTTTTTGGGTGTTTTGTGAATTTTCAATTTTTTGTGTTTTTGATGATATTTAATTTTTTTTGGATTTTGGTGTATCTTCATAGACAATAATCTACAAAATCTCTCCTCGAATCAAACTCTTGATTAAAGAAGCCTCAAAGGAATGAAAACAATCACGTGGAGTGAACGCCTTCGAATGACTTTAGAACTTTGGTGAAAACCAATTTGTTCAAGAGGTTTTAATCACAAAGAAACCAAGCAAATATATTATACGTAATAATACTTTGGGCGGCAAAACCCTCGATTAGCCTTCAATCTCAAAATACTCACAAGCAAGCGGGGAAACGAGGCGGCGCGAAGCACTTAAGAGCCTTTTTTCTTAGGGTATATTTTATAATACCCGACTTATACCCACCTTATAGTTTGTATCTTTCAAAATTGAGCTTCACGAAAGTATTTATCTGTTTTTACCTTTTTCTTTTTGTTTGAGATTCGAATACAATAATTGAGTGATGAAATCCCAATTAAGGTTGTGTTTTCACACTTTTGGAGATATTGTATATTTATTGTGATACTTAATACAATATAGTAATAATATTTGTACAAGAAAAACCAAGAAAACCGATAATACGTATTAGTAGAGTTCTACTAATACAAATACTATTTATGGTTAATATTAAAAACAACAATGCAAATTAATCACGTCACACCTCCCCGGCAGCCGCGCCAAAATGATTGTAGTAAAATACGACCTTTTAGGGAAAAGGCGTAAAAGCGGTAAGTATCGAGTGATGATTTAGGAATATCAACACTAATGACCCTTAAGGTATGGAAGTTCGTTCCCAAGGAGATATATGTGTTGTGAAAAACTTGTAAAAGTTTGTGATTAATGATTTGTTTAGAAGGAGATTAGAAAAGAAGATGACGAAGACGTAAAAATAAAAATTAACAAAAAAAATCACTACTAGAAAGTTAAAACGTAGAACCTTAAAAACCACAAAAATAAAAATAAATTCTAAAAATTACCAAAAATTCACCAAAAATCAAAAATAATAAACTAAGAGTTTACCAATGATCAAAACTTTTTCAAACCTTTTAAATAATTAAATATTCAATTTTTAAATGCTAATTAAAGCCCTAAAAATCAAATAAATTATCAAAAAGCCCAAATAAAGATTTTTCAATTGGTAAACCTCTAAAATGAACTAAAAAGATTAAAAACTATTTTTAGAAATTTTTAAACTAATAAAAACTATTTAAAATGATTTAAAAACTATTAAAACTTAAAATAATTATAAAAATTAATCTAAAAGAGATAAAATTATTCTAAAAGTTGCTAAATTCCTATTTAAATGTAATTAACCTAAGAAAAATGTAAAAAGTTGGAAAATGTGAAATTTCAAAAATAATAATAAAATAATATTAAAATAATATTAAAAATCCAAAAAATTATAAAAAATTCTATAAACTTGAAAACTAGTTTATTTTAACCTAAATAATCAGAAAATCAAAGTGAAATTACCAAAATACCCCTATTGGGCCCTCAAATGGGCCAAATCCAAAAACAGTCAACCTAAATGGGCTTTTGGGCCCAAAAAGTCAAACTTGGCCCAATTGACTTGGAAAAGCCCTATCTGACTTAAAATTCAATTCTAAGAACAAAACTCTAAAGGCCCAAAAGCTAAAAATGAGCTTATCACAACTTATTGAACACTCAGCTTATTCTTATTGGGCTTTTCAGCCCATTAAGCCATAAGCTAATGCCATAAGCTCTAATTTGACACACAACCTTCTTTTGGGATGCTTATGAGATCTGTGAAAAGAATTTTTGAAAAAGCTCAGTCAATAAGCCAGAAATAAGCAATGTATTATTTCACAAAACGACAAAATAGTCGGGTTTGAGAAATAATGCACCTCAGAACTTGATTCAACTTGCAAAAGCTTTCAAATGGACTCAATAAGCAAAATCAATCAACAAAAATCCAATAAGCACAACCAATAAGCCAGAATAAGCACAAATGAACTTATGTAAAAGTCAAAGGAGTTGGTTTTCTAGTCAAACTGTGACAAATCTAACATTTTCAGGTAGTGAAATATTTTCTCGTATAATATTTTGAAACTTATTTTTGTGTTGGTTGACGAACTCACAATTTACGGATTTAAATTTGGGCTTACGTGCATAATTTGGCGTCTTTTACGACTAAACCGGAAACCTTAGGATTACGTATTTACCTTTTTGAACTCCGTTTTTGATGAGACAATTTTTATTGGATTCGTTTTGTGACGGTGATTCATAATTTATAAAAACGTTTTTCGTAAAACGACCCGAGGGCACGCAAATCGAGAAAACTAGAATCGAGAAATACCCGTAAACTAGTGAGATGGGACAAAACACTTTGCCCCACCCCACTAGCAATATGGGACGGCCAAGATGACACCACACCATCAAGGTGGCATCATGTTAGCTAACACATACCATGTGTAAGCCTTAGCTTAACCTTTAAGCCAACTTTTCCCACTAACCTCCCAAACTAGCTACTTGTTTTCATTCCTCTCATTTTCTACATGCAAACCACTCTAAAAATCCTCTCAACTCTCCCCTCCTTACCGTCCCAAATAAGCTAACAAACACCAACATTGATCTTTTCTAGCCACAAACCACATGTTTACTAGTCCTATTAAGGTGTTCTCTTAAAGTCTTGATCATTTGGTGGCCATATTAACAACTTTGGAGGTGATTTGCTTGTGTCCTAGGGCTGAGTTTCCAACCTATGTTCTTGATATTTGATGGTCTTGGAGATACTTGTTGTGTTCATCAAGTTCTTGCCTTCCTAAAACAAGAAATCCACTTGGATTGGTAAAGAAGATCATCCTCTACATTTTTCTCTTATTATTTTATAAAGAACAAATGTATTTTCTTTCATTTTGTATATGTATATGATGTATATATGATGATAAAAATGTTGTGTGGGGATCAAGTGTTGATAAACATGCTTAAAATGATGATAACCATAAGAAATGAAGCTAAAATCTTGACTATTTAGTTGGCTGTATAAAAACAGTAGATAACTAAAAGATGAACTGATAAAATTGCATGGTTTGATCTATTTACAGTAAGTAGATGATGTTATACACATGTGAGAGTTGGCCATGCAATGGAATCAAAATAATGAGTGAGATATGATCAAAACAAGTTAGGTGGTGTAATCTGAATAAGCAGTTTTGTAGGGACTGTTAAGGCAACTTAGACTCAAAATGGGCAGTAGCTATATCTAAGTTATATGTAGCACATATTATGAAGAATTTGTCATCCAAAAATGAGCTTCTAAGTCATTTTAGAACTCTAGATATGATAAAAATGGTGAATATGAAGTTAAAAATCAGATTTTGGAAATAATGTTTATTATTATTATATAAGCACTCACATTATAATTTATAAAATGTAAAATATAAACCCACTAACTTATAGAACTTATTTATATAAATGTATAAAAGGTTAATTAAATGGGTAAATTAGATAAATGGTGGTAAAAATAATATTTATAAGTAATAAAAACCATAAACTTGATTTTTACGACTTTTTCGGCTATCGCCGTAAAATTAACGTTTTTCGCCAAATAAAACTTAGACGACCAAACCCGTCTAATGTAAAGTTTATAAAAGTTTTATACTGATGTATAAGTAACTAATACAAGTAAAAACCGATAAAACCCGAACTATAAAAATTACGGACATTTACGAGCTAACTAAACCTATTGGACTAATAACTAGACTTAATAAGATAAATACTTGTAAAAAGAATTATTTGGGCTTAACCCATTTGGGCCCAACATGAAAGATATATATACTGATCATATAGGTATAAAATGGGTAAAAACAAGTAAAAGAACTTATAAAAGAATTAATGGACTTAAAATAGATGAATAGATAAAACTAGTGAACTAGTAAGACGTTACCAAAACGTAAACACTAAAATGAATAAACGAGGATTTATAAACCCATTTGATCATCATCATATGTACAAAATCATCATATGTATATTGTTATTTTGATAAAATTCATTGGACCGAGTCTAAGACCGATTATTATTTATATAGGTTTCCGTGACCGAAGCACGCCCGTAGCCGATAATCCGCCTTTCATTAACAACGTGAGTTCATAGCCTCGCACTCTTTTAAATGTTTTATAAAATGATTTGTAAACCCGCGGGGGAGATAACATGCTAGATTTTTATAAAAATAGAACACAAGTAGTCCCGATTGTATGCTAAATGATATGGACCCGAATGATGCTATGACCCTATATTCGAGACTAAAAGGATTATTAGTAGTTAGGTTATGTCACTTAAAGTCCCATTAGCATGAATTGTGAACTACCGGGATTTGGTAGACGCTTATGCATTTGATAGTACTATTTGGGGACGATCACCCCAGTTCGCGCCTTGACGGTTGATCCCCGTCGTACCACATTGATTGGTAAGCGAATTTATGTATGAGAAGATTCCATAGCGTGATTTTTGTGACGACACGCTAACTTAGATGGGCAAATTGTTTGTCGGGTTCACGGCCCGCTGTTTTCACAGTAAGGTAACAATGTCATGCGGCTAATAATAATCCTATAATCTATTCAATCTATATAATCTAAATAAACGATAATGACGCTATTACGATGAATATATTACCTATCATGGTAATATAGAGACTACGGTCTCATGGACGGTTTAAGATGTATGCTTGATTTATATATTGCCTGACTAGCAATATGTGGACTTACTTCCGATATTATTCTTGTGTTCTGATTTTAAATGATTGTAAATGATTGTTTTATATAACGGTTTTCATTAAACTCTATGAATTCACTCGGCATTCGCTGATATGATTTTTGCATGTTTTCTATCTCAGGTGCTTGAAGGTAATCCGGATGGAGATCAACTCTGATGGCCCACACTTAATATTAAAAATGTTCATTCGATCTGTGTTTTGTAAACTTAATGACCTGTATAATTTGGGACCTGTTGTACACTTTTAAACTTTTTATCAAATGAATGTTTGTTAAACCTTGTACAACCATTTTTATGTGTTGTCTATGATTGGAGTTATTGTGCTATCCCGTAACACTCTGAAAGACCCTTCCGCTGTACCGATACGAAAAATGAGAGTGTTACACAAACCCTAAAGTCAACAACCCAAATGCTCCAATATGAACAAATGGGTCAAAATATGAGCACCTATTACAAAAACAAAGTTGTTGCTGGTTGGAATAAGCTATTATAGCTTATTGATAAGCTGACACCAAATTTGCACTATCAGTGGTAACTAGCAGGGGAAAGGAGTTCCCACTGCTTTGACTATTTGACCAAGCTTATATGAGAGTTCTGGTTTGATTCAATTGGAAACAAAGGCACCCTTGTGATCAGTGAATCACAAGGAGTCGATAGCAACAATAAAATCACAAATTGGTTCACACAATAAGCCACAATAAGCCAAACAGTTACCAGATATGCACCAGATATGGAAATAAGCAGTTAAGCACTTAATAAGCAGATTTAGCCACAATAAGCCAACCAAGCTTAACAGGATGCATACACAAGCTATATAAACTAAGAACAAACACAAAGCAACAAGAATCAAACACTGAATCAAAGTAAATAACAAGATCAAAGCATAAAAAGTTACTGATGAACAATGAACATATGCAGAAACAAGTTTGCTGATATACTTGACACTTGATCCAATTTCAAGCCTCAAATCCTTCTTCCCTGGTGTGATTAACTATGATTTAGCACTTGTTAGCCCTAGCCTATGCTTAGATCTAGGTGTCCTCAAAATCCTAGCCAATTTTACCAAGTATTTAAGATTTTATAGCCAAATAATGAATCTATGTGATCAAACCCACAAAACCTGCAAACAGATGAACACAAGCACCTAAATAACAGATACCAACACTTGCTTACACAAAACAAACACTTAGCAAACCACAAATCCAACTTATGCAGTAATCCCAAACACCCTTTTAAAACTTGATTCCACAAATTTTCAAAGGCTTATGAAGATTCAACCCACAAATCAGATCAATAACACCTCAATAACATCAAACCAAGCCAAATCAACAATATTCAACCACAATAACACAGATTCAAGCATGAATCCACAAAAATCACAAATAATCAGAAACTTAAAGAGAAAATGAAAAGGGAAGAAGATGCAAACCTCCAAGACCTACATCCAGGCCTTGGATTGTTTGAGCTGAGGTACTAGCAAAACAAGTACCAGCTTCCAAGCTGCTAAGAAGAACAAACCACAAGGTGAGATAAAAAATAATGCCAACTTCTGATTTTTGATGCACAAGCTTTATCACTTAAAACCTTGCCTCAAAAACCTTCAAACAAGATAATGGAACTCAGATTTTAGCTTCTCAAACACCAAACTTTTATAAATAACAGATTAGAACTCAAAATTTTAAGAAATTCAAACTTTATTTCATAAAAAGGAATTACAAAGATTAAAAGCTAAAATCTGGAACAAAGGGACTCTCACATGTTGAGGTCTTCTTTTATAGGCAAATGCCTGGCTAAACACTATTCACAAACCCTAGAACTGAATTCCCTATTATGCCCATGAGTCTTCTAGACGTTTTCTGAATTTGAGTTGTCCAATTTGATCAAGGCTGTTCATTTTAGCTTTGGAATGAAGCAAGGATCCTAGGCTGTTGATTTGGACACGTAGGATGACTTGGGGGTTAAGTTGCATTCTGATTGGTTGAAAGGGAATTGGGGGTGGGGTCCTTTGTGAGTGGGAATAAGGGTTTTGTGTGTGGGATAGGTTTCTGCATGTGTGAATCACACATGTGCCAATGTAACTGAAAATTACCCTTTGTTTAAGTGAAGGTAATTCTGGGTGGGATGAATGGTAAACAGTAAGGATTTTGATCCGATTTTGGGGGAAAGGTGTTTGTTTGGCGCATTTTCAGTTTGAATGTTTCAAATAGACACCTTTGGTCCTTGTTCTTTGGCAAAAGGTTTAAAACAAGTATTTCAGCCCATTAAACGTATTCCCTTTGTTAAATAGTTTCACACTTTGGCAGTTTTGGCACAATACTTTTTCAAAAGGTGAACAAGGGCTCATCTTGGACATTCTTGATCTTCAAAGGTCTTCATTGTTTCTTTGACTTCATGAGGGACCATTATTGGCAATTTTGATTTGTTGAGGGACTAATCTTGCCATTTCTTCAAAGTTGAAGGACCTTTTGTGCAATTTTGACAAACTTAAGGGACCAAACTTGTAATTATTAATATATAAGGGTTTTAAGTGTCATTTCTTCAATGAATGAGGATCAATCTTGTTTGTCTTCAAGTCTTCAAGGGTATTTGTTGAGATTTCCATGATTAGGGCCCGGTTCTTTGTACGGTTTTGTTTCTCGTGTCCGTTTTTCCTTGTAACTTGTGATCTTTTGTCTTTTTCACGATATCCATACCTAAAATACACAAGTAAACAAACACAAGCATATATATGGTACTTTATGACATTTTTATGCATTTAAAGCCCGAAAAGAACGATGAGATCATGTATAAATGCCATATCATCATGGATCCATTGCCAGACACTCTGATCTAAACAAATTTAAAAGCGCAGATGAACCACCACTAACCCCAGAGCAGGCAAAGGCTTAAATCATGGAACAAAAGAGGTTAGCTGACATTAGAGCTGCTAAAATCAAAAGGAAAGAGGCTCTGAACAAACTACTTTCTCCATCTATAAAGGAAGCTCAGTTGAATAAGCTCAAAGAACTTGAAGTCAAAAGGAGCAATCTTCAAAAGGAATATGAGAGAATAGTGAACCAAAGAGCAGAGCCCGTTCAAATCACAAAGTACACTTGTTACACTGACAAATACAAGAGATTAGTGATGACCTTAAACAGAGATAACCAAATAACCAACTACAAAGTCTTCAGTGACTTTAGACTCAGAGATATGGGCCTCTCTGAATGGTTAGAAGTGTTGTCTCTTACCCAAAAGAAGACTGGGCCTGGTGCTGCCCAAATGATGAAAAACATACAAGCAAAGCTTAATTGGGTAAGAGACACTGCTAAGAAGTTAAAGCCACCTCTACCTCCCCAACTATCACAACAACAACCAACTCAAGGACAAAGAAAAAGGAAAATCCCAATGGGGCCTCTAGTTGAGTAGCTGGTCACTAAGAATGTTGTGATAGATGTACTGTACAGAAACCTTGTACTTCCTAAATAGATTGCTAAGACAGTAAGTGGCCAAGTTTACTGAGAACCAGAGATATGATTAGTATTCATGAATGGGAACTGTGAATACTGCTTCTAAAGAAAAAGTGAAGTACACTTGGCCTCAACCATACAACACATCAGACTCAAACAAGGCATGCTCAGAAATTGCAAGGAAGCCAGTGACTTTGAATTCGTGATGGAGTTAATCATCAACTCCAGGACTGATAGAATTGAAGCTCAAAGAACTGTGGACCAAGGCCTTGTTTGCTGAAGAACCTTTTGTTTTTTAATTTTTACACCACTGGGTATTCATGTAATATGTTAGGCTTTTTCATGATGAATAAAACTCTGAGGTATGTTTGTTAAATATATTTGTAAGAAGAAGCTGTGTACTCACTCACAATAATTCTAGAGTTAGTATAGTTTGTAAACAAATAGGGGGAGATTGTAGGGCCAATGAAAGTTTTAACTATGGCCCAGTCTAGATTTGTTTAAATTAGACTAAGTGTTACTGATCGCTAAGAGGACCAGCACATAGACCAGACCACATAAGGCAAAGCCTCAGCTGGCACACCAGGAACATTCGAGTCAAAGACAGCGTCAGAGAAGTCGAAGACAATCTGAAGTCATACTTACCAGCAATTATGAATAGTTGGGATGTAGAAGGAATGTGTTGGTGTTCAAGGATCTCTGAGTTGACAATACTTAGAGATCACTTAAGAACCCTAGAACTTTGATACAAGCAAAGCTTGTCCAATCCTTTATAGTTTAGGCGGGAGAATCTACAAAGTGTTTTGAGCGGGACAAAACAAGAGATTCAAGATAAGGCCTAGTACGACCTAGTGGGACAAAAGGTGAACAATTGGCATAACTGTTCACCTAAAGTTGTTTAAAGGTATGTCTCGATTTGGACATGCATTTAATACGTTGTACTCTTCAACTCAGAAGATGACACATATCAACTACTGCCACTAAGGAAGCAACCTCGTACCACTATAAATAGGAGTGAGAAAGAAGAGTTAAATCAACCCTTGTGCTTAGATAAATTATCTAAGTTCTTTCTCCCTTTGGAACCTCTGAGCCCTCAGCTGTCTACCAGCGACTCATAGGTTCTCTTATAAACTTGAGTCTCGAATCAAGTTTACTTGGTCTAGGGTTTAATTCTTATTGTCATTCAACGGGTTTATTCATAGCACTTTGTAATACTTTGTTTATAATAGTTAATAAAGCATTACGTGTTTGAAAAGTATTTCATTGTGTATTTTTGTTTATACGAGTTATAGTTTCGACGATTGTTATATTAAGGGACTTTCAATCACCCTTGAGAACTGGGATTTTGACAGCAGAGAGAGTATGGGAAGGTGTTGTAGTTGTAGAAGTAACTACAAAATCTATGGCTTGAACACCTTGTGGTGGTGCAGGATGCACAACTTGAGGATGTCCCTGTGGTATTGGATCAGGATCTGGAATGTCTTCCAAGTGAGGGTCATCACCAGGTTGAGACATTGAGTTTTAGTGTGAGTGGGGATTTTAGGGTTGTGTTCTTCTTTTTCAGAGTTTCTCAACAAGCTCTAATGCCACTTGTTGATTCCTTTTATTGGATCTATATTCTGTTAAGAACTAGTATAATAGTTTGTAATCAAGCTAAAACACTTTGAGAATTCTTACTCAAGCTAAATAAGTTATGCGGAATCTAACTCATAAAGCACAAAAGAACATAATTATTTTTAACTATTCGATTCTCTTATTAATCGACTTGAATGAGGTACATGAATTTCATCGTACCTATGTTCCTTTTATTGAGTAAGGAACCCTAGAAACCTTAGAATATTCTATAAAGATAAGTATATCACAGACGATATATTATCAGCAACTATTAAGTATATCACATAAGATATGCTCTAACTATAACTATGACATATCTTATACAAAGATATATTCGTCCTAATCAATATAGCAGTACTTACTTTATAAGTAGCAGTACTTACTATGTACCACATTAACACTAACGATACTTGATAATTCTAACAATACTTAATTTTACACTGAAGGTACTTGATACTTCACAATAATTCCCAACAGAGTTTATGTTTAGGGGTCGATGTTTGATTCTGGCTTTCCTTATGGTCATTTATGTTTTAGGACATTTACTTTGCATGCTTTGATGACACGCCATAATTATCATGTAACTGTCCACTTATCTAAGTGGGGTGTTACAGCATGACTAAGCAGAAAATTAGCCAAAAAATTTCTCGTTGCAAGGAAATCTGGTTCCCTCCCATCACACCAAGCAATGTAGCCCAAGGACCTCTCAAAATTAAAGTAAACATGGGGGAACACGTTGTCTGCCGCATGTACATTGACAAAGGATCATCAGCCGAAATACTTTATGAGCCTTGCTTTGGACGGATACGACCAGAAGTGAAGAAACAGTTGATGCCGGCCACCTCGCCACTCATAGGCTTCACTGGAGCAACCATCTGGCCCCTTATCCAGTTACGACTCCTTGTGACCATTGGAGATGACGAACACTCAACCATAGCATGGATGAACTTTGTGGTGATACGGTCACCTTATCTATACAATGGTATCATTGGAAGGCCAGAGATCTTGGCGATATGAGCCGTAATATCCACAGCCCATGGCATGATGAAAATCCCCGTAGAGGGGGGGATCGTCACCATCTTCAACATAGAGGTACTTCCAGTCGTGTGTCATGCGGTAGTATCACTGGCACATACAACTCCCAAGAAAAAAGAATCAGCACTAGCAAACTAGAAGGTGGCAATCCACCCAAACTACTGGACCAAGAGGTAGCAATAGGAGGAACTCTGACTGACAAATGCAAGAGCGCTATGTGCGACCTTTTGAAAGAAAACCTCGACGTGTTCTCTTAGGAGCCAAAAGATATGACTGGCGTACCGTGTTCGATAGCGGGACACAAGTTACAAATCCGACCGTGATATCCCTCGGTAAAGAAAAAGAAGCGCGGACAAGCCCCGGAGCGAAGCCAAGTAATACTTAAAGAAATGAAGAAGCTGGTGGCGTAGGCATTATGTGAGAGGTTTACTACCATGATTGGCTATCTAACCCACTCATGGTAAAGAATACGATTGGAGTTGGCGCATGTGCGTGGATTTCACAGATCTAAACTAAGCGTGTCTACAAGACTGCTATCCGCTACCAGAATTGACCGAAAGGTAGAATCCTTGGGTGGATATCCTTTTAAATGCTTCTTGGACGCATATAAAGGGTACCACCAGATTCAGATGGCAGCAGAGGATGAGGAGAAAACGGTGTTCCATACTAGCCAAGGCGTCCACTGTTACACTAATATGTCGTTCGGCCTCAAGAACGTAGGGGCCACGTACCAACAGCTGGTTGATAAAGCCTCTGATAAACAAATTGGGCGTAACCTAGAGGTTTACATCGATGACTTGGTCATAAAAATTCATTCAGGGGAAGAGCTTATTGATTGTTGTAAAAATACACCTTTTAGGAAAAAGGCGTATATGTGGTACGTATTAAGTGCATGGTTTAGGAAAACCGTTCACAAATGACCCACATGAGATCGTTCACCAAGGAGGGTTATAGAGGTTGTCAAACTCTTGATGTTTTAAATTAATATTGAGAAGTTTTAAAAGGAATAAAAGAAAATGACGGAGTATGATTAAATTAAACTAAGACGAAAAACGCGTTTTCACGCAAAATAAGACAAAATTAAAAACTTATCTAAAAATTCTCAAAAATTCAAAATAAGTCCCTAAAAATATAATTAAGGTTTACAAGTCAAGAAAACTTCTTGTAACTTTTAAAATTAATTGATAAATTTTTAATTGCTAATTAAAGCCCTAAAATCAAAGAAATTAATAAAAAGCCCAAACTAAGATTTTAAAGTTTTTAAACCTAAAAAATACTTAAACTAAGCTAAAAAGTTTTTTTCCAAAATTTTAAACCAATTAAATATATTTAAAGTTACTAAAAACAATTTTTAAATTAGATTAAAATATAATATAATACTAAAATATTCAAAATTTATAAAAAATTTTAAAAAGTTGAAAACTAGTATATTTTTTCCTAAATAATTCAAAAATGAAAATTAAAAAAATCTGAAAACCTTTAATGGGCCGCCTAAAACAAAAGCAGTCCACTCCTTAATGGGCTTTTGACCCAAAACCAAAAGGTTGACCAAATAAGCTAAAAAAGAACTATCTAACTCAAAACAAGATTTTAAAAATAAAAGTCTAAAGGCCCAAAAGCTGGTTTTGAGCTTATTAGAGCTTAATAAGCAATAAGCTTTTTCTTATTGGGCTTTTAAGCCCAATAAGCCAAAACTGAATGCCATAAGATGAAATTAAACACACAACCTTATCTTGGGATTATAAGACTATCTGTAAAAAGAATTTTTGAAAAAGCTAAAGAAATAAGCCAGAAATAAGCAAAGAACTTTTTCACTAAAAGACAAAATAGTCGACTTAGAGTTCTAATACACCTCAGGACTTGATTCTTTTTGCAAAAGCTTCTAAATGACCAAATTAAGACTTTTGGAAAAGAAAATTTTTCAATAAGCATACTAGAATAAGCTATAGAGACCAATAAGCACTTATGAAAAATCCAATAAGCTCATTTCCTAGTAAAAAGCTAACCAATGATGCTACAAACTTCCAGATATGATTATAAGTTGAGAAAAATGAGATCTATTACAAAAAGTAAGTTGTTGCAAGTTGGAATAAGCCAGAAATGCTTATCAATAAGCTTCTTGGTTTTTTTAACTAGCAGTAGGTAAATTCAGTGGGAAAGAAGTTCTCATTGATGAATGAACAAATGCTTGTTGAGGCTTTGTTTGATGGTTTTCTTGGGAATACAAGGCACCCCCACAACCAGTGAGTTGTGGGAAGTTAGTGTAAACACAAAGATCTCAAACACAAACACAAATCAAACCAAAATTAGATCAAGTACGGACATGCAGACATATACTTTCTTTTGCTGATACAATTGGGAATACAGTGACTTTTAAGAGCTCATAACTTTCTGAAAACTTGACAAATAATCACAAGTATTAATAGTACACCATTTTTTAGCTTTCAAAACACAAAAACAAAGATAAAATCATGATATGATATTTTAGGCTGATTTTATGCATAAAAAGTGATGAACTAGCAACTATGTGACTTAGAACTAGCACAATGGATTTCCTTTCACCAAACATTCATTTTACTATCAATAAACATGAACAAGTACTTCTTATTAACAAATGAAACACCAAACTTTTATCACAAGCTATTCCAAACACCTCTTTAACCCACTCTTATGATTTTTTAGAAAATCAACTTGGATTAAACACTTCCACAAGGTAAGTTATCAACTGATAAAGATCTAAAAACACTTAGACAGTAAATTAAGCCACAAGAACACAAGGTTATAGCAGTGAAACACCAAATTCACATAAACATGAAATATTCTACTTTTTCAGAAACTAGTCATGTATCTAGGTTTCAAGAAGGATAGATGTTTATACCTACCCCTATTTACATCCCATAGGGATCAACTAAGCTTCCCTGAGCTTGTTCGTTAGTTGAACAAAAGCTTGGGGTGTCTTGGTTTAACAAATTGGAATGGAGCCCTTGTTGATGGTTCAAAAGGTAGAACCAAGGACTATGGGACCTATTTTGGTATCACACAAGCAAAACAACAACCTCAAACCTTGATAGGCTAACCAAAAGTTGGACTTAACTGGCTTTTTGTGTGGCCTTTGAAGGTAGTAAATGATTAGGCAGGTATGTAAAAGAGACAAATATATTTTTATGACAGAAAACCCAAGATCTCACAACACCTTAATAAACTTTATTAGGGAATTATGATCAATCAAAGGTCCAAAAGCTCGTAACTATTTAGACTTAAGAGCTTAACAATGAAGAAACTTTTGAAAACTAGATTTTGAACAAAACTTTTCTTTTAGAAACTTAACTAAATTTAGACGAATCACTAACATAAATCAATGGAACTCAGCTTTTCAACCCAAGTCTACCAACTTTTTCATAAATTTCAAGAAAAAAGGAATTACAACTTTTTTGGCCAAAAACTGAGAACAAAATTTAAGCTAAGTCCTATGTGGCTCTTTATAGCCTCACAAGCATTCTAGAAACTATGAAGACTAAAAACCCTAATGGCATGAATTGCCAATCTTGCCCTAGATGTATTTTTGAATTTTGGAAGAGTATGAAGCCCATGTGATTGTGTTGGTGTTTTGTAATGTTGCCAGGGGTGCAGATTTGATCATGTCCATCCTTTTGGTGTAAGAGCTTCATATTCGTCCATTCTCTACAAATTTTTTTTGGAATCTTGTTCTTCCGTGACCAAATTGGGGCAGGGTTGGGGTGGATAGGCATATGGGTTGTGGTGAAGGGAAAAGTAAAAGTGTGAATAGGGTCGCATGATCTTCAATTGTAATTCTAGAAAAGCCCAAGTGAAACCCCTTTAGCTATAAGTGTATTGGGATTAGGGTTTATGTAAGAGTGGGGGTGATAAACAGTTGGTTTTGATCTATTTTTGGCAAAATATAAATGTTTAGCGCGTGTTTACATGATTTGACTTAATTTGACTAAGTCAAATGGTCAAACGGGTAAGGGCTTAGGTGGATTGGGTATGGGGCTCAGTATTTGGGTTTGGTCGGGTTGTGAGCGGGTATGGGTTTGATTTTGCACCGCTTTTACCCCTGCACTTTCACTTTTTGTTCATAACATGTTTTGGCAGATTCTTATTCATTTCCTTTGGAAACATCTCTAGGCAATTTGCATTTCTAGTCCTTGTATTGTTAAGTTATGAAATCAAGGACTAATGTATTTCATGTGAACTTCAAGGTCATATCTTGTACAATGAACAAAATTTAGGGACCAAACTTGTATTTTTGAGTTTTAAAAGGGTATAAAGAGTCAATTCTTCAAAGATAAGGGACCATTCTTGTCAATCTTAAATTATTCAAGTACTTTCTTGGAAATTTACCATTCTGGTCCGGTTCTTTATGCGGCTTCATTTCCCGTGTTCGTTTTTTCTTGATTCTTGTGATCTTTTTGTCTTTTCGCGATATCCGTACCTAAAATACACATTGAACAAATACAAGCATTTTCACGTTATATTATGACATTTTAAAGCATTTTAAGCCCGTTTTGAACGATGAGACTATGTATATTTGCAGTCTCATCACTCCCCCATACTATACCATTTGCGTGCCCTCACGCAATGCTAGAATAAAGTATCGTAGCATTTCCAAAATTCATTTTTATACGACTTTTATTGAAATTTAAACTAACTACACTATTATTACGTGTGTTTTAGACATAATGTATGATTTTCATCGCAAAATGGGAATTTTAGGTTCATAGAATAAGACCACGTGAATGCCTTATAGAGATAATTTCGTCGTCCTTAATTTACACCCAATTCCATGCTAAGCGTGTAACGAGATCATTGTCATTTTATGTTAGTAATGCTAACAATACTCATATGCTCTAATCACGTACTTAGACTCCCTTATTCCTAACTGGTATCTCTTATATTTTATTTTTATCTTGAATGATCATGATGATACATTTTTTACTTATGCGTGAATAGAGATTAAGGTCCAAAAATAGAAATGAAACGGTGTAATCAAAATCATTGAATTAATAACCTCTACTAATGGACAATGATGTCAAAAAATTAAGTCAACAAAAAGGATAGATAAACAAGGTATTACAACGGTTTTGCACATGAGACTTATTACCAATTTGCAATTGGTTTACCGCCACCTTTTATTTAACTTCGCCATGAAGTGTTTATTATGGCTTTGGCCTTTCCCTTGTGTTTTATTTAACCTCGCCATGAGGTGTTTATTATGACTTGACGTATATCCTCACGCTAAGGCGAATTTTGGATCTTTAAGGCTTAATGGTTTTAAGACATTCACTTTCAATTTTGCATAGATTTTTTGGCCTTGTGAGTTTCAAAATTTTTGCTTAATTTAGGTGAAGAAGTGCTTAGAATTATTATTGGGAAGCCTTTGATTATTCGGGTGCCAATACATCAAAACCATGACGCTGGCGAATCCTTAATGTTTTCCTAATTTAATTACATGGAAGCTACTAGAATTAGTTAAAAACCAACAATTAAGACTAAACCGCTAAGTTAATATTTATTAATAATTAAATATATACAAGCGAGGGGAGAATAAGAAAATAATTAGGACACATGAGATTCGAAAGAATACGAGTACTCTACGTTTAACATAATAACTTATAATTAACTCTATCATTTCTCGTCCTCATTTAAGAGACTTAGTCTAAAAAGTTAAAGAATCGAAGCTAAGTGCTCAACACGCACGGTCGAGTTAAAAATTACTCTTATTCTCGCCATCGGAAAACCTACATTCGTGTCTTAAACACTTATGAAAAATGAGAAAAAAATAAAATTTCCCCATTTTAGCCATATTTGCAACAAAATGATAACAAAAAGATAAACTTTGGAGAGCGTGAAGGTTTAGAAAGGCAAGTATCTATTGTTGATCCATGTGAATGGTCTATATTATGTTAAGAATTTGTAAAATAGCTTGTAATGAAACTAGAGCACTTGAGAACTCTTACTCAACTAAATAAGTTATGCGGAATCTAACTTATAAAGCGAAGAAGAACAAAATTAGTCTAACTATTCGATCTTCTATTAATCGACTTTTCAATGAAGTAGATAAAACTCATCGTACATATGTTCCTTTTATAGCGTAAGGAACCCTAGAATATTCTATTATGATAATTATATCACACACGATATATTATCAATATTCAAAACTATTAAGTATATCACATAAGATATACTCTAACTATAACTATAACATATCTTTTATAAAGATATATTCATCCTAATCTTCTTAGTAGTACTTACATTAAAACTAACGGTACTTAACATATACCGCGTTAACACTAACGGTACTTGCTAACACTAACAGTACTTGTACTGGTACTAACGGTACTTGGTAATTTACAAATAATTCCCAACAATCCTCCCCTAAACAAGAATTATAATTTGTTGTCTTCTTTTTTCTTTTTGTGTTGAATGTATAAAATACATGTCTTCAAACTTCACTTCAAACTTGGATTGAACTTGGTAATCTTGTACTTGTATACCAAGTTAATGTTTCCAAACACTTTATACAGATCTTCTTCTGATATGATAATCTTCAAACCTTCATGAACATCATCTTTAACTTCAAATTATGATCTTCTGTGTCTCTTGAACAATCTTTGCAGCAACTATGTTGTCTTCATATATAGAACTCTGTCATCTTTAAGCTTTTTTTAGTCCAACAGTCTTCCCTATTTGATGATGACAAAAATTTCTTATAATCTTATTGATCTTGAACATACATGAATCTCTTGAACATGTTTGTTTATGAATCAACATTCCTGCTTATGTCTTCTCACCTGAAATAAAATAGTTAACAACAAACCAATCTGTATTGGCATCAAGATTTTTATCAAATCATCAACTATCAACGGATTTGATTTATTCTTTACCAGTTAGCTGTACACTCTGGAATAGCCAATACTTTATTCATTAAGAATAAGGTGTACTGATAACCCTAAAATCTTTGGTAAACTACCAACCATTAACGAACTTCATAGAGTCTTTACCTAGAACCGTTTGCCCTAGGACTAGCTAACTCTTCACTTCTAAGTATGGTAAGTTAATGAACATGTAGTTTTTAGCAAACTACCAGCTATCAACGGATTTGAGACGTCATTACCACAAACCATTTGCTTATGGACTAGCCAGTTCGTATATGTGTTAAACATGGTGAACTAAGAACCATTTGTGAAGTGTGACCAAGAGTCAAAAACTTAAGGCTCCTTCTTAGCTTCTTCTTCTTTCTCCAAATCCTTGAGTTGTTGTTTGATCATCCTAAACAACTCTAAAGCACCATTAAATTCCTCTAAAACCTCTAGTTGTTGTTCCAACATTATTTCTAACAAACATCTTCCAAAATGATATCTTTTCTCTTAAAGCATATAGTATGTCACATCATCTACATCTAGTGTATGTATACCACATGATCTATAATATCTCTAGTACGTAGGAACTTGATTCTCTAAATCCTTCAACATTCCATGATCATAGTTATGTGGTTCATACACAAACTTCAATTCTCTTCCCAATAGTGATATTTCTTATTGACCTTCACTCCCTCCTTGAACAAATCTTTTAAGGTCTTGAATGTCTTGTTTTCATGAATATGAAGAATATCTTCTTGTAACCAGGACATCCTAAATGTTCCATCTGTTCTAGTTATTCCATGAGCTTCTAGTCCTTGTCTCACAACACTTGTCCACCTTATGAATGATGACTTCTTTCCAAAGATTTTTGTATCAATACATTGGTCTTTAAATTTTAATATCTTCAAGTTCTTTCTGCAGCCCTCATCATCATCACTATCTTGATCTGTAGATTTTATCTTTTTCTTAGCTTCTTTCTTTTTCTTGGTTGATCTTTTTCTCTTAATGCCTTTGGAGGTTCCTTCAATTTCAATAGATCTTTCCTCCAAATCAGTATGTACTATTTCTTCAAGTACTGTTGACTGTGTATGTACTGCTTGTACATTTTTAGTCTCTTCAACACTTTGAGCTACATTTCCCTCATCCATTCCTTGAGCAGTCTTTGCTTCCTTTGACACTTCCTTTGACACTTCCTTCACCTTTTTATTTTTTCTAGCATATGTAGTCTTGATAGGTGGAGATGCTTCTTTCTGTCCAGTAGTACTTGCATCAAGTCTGGGGGTACTTCTAAATTGCCTTTGTTGTTGTAGATGTTTCTTGACATCTTCAGTGTCCTTTTTGTCTTTTTTAGATCCAATCTCAACAAAGTACAGTTTGCTCCTCTTGTGTTGTTCATACAAAGTCTTTATCTCATCAAAACATTTCTTGACTAGTTGAGCATGAGTGAAATGCTTAACCTTCTTGAGGTAAGACGTCATCTGATTTCTGATTTGCATAGTAGTTGGAGGCTTTACTCTTCCTTTTCTTCTCTTTTTAGTAAAGAATCTTTGTTGCTCCCTTACCAAATCATCAATTAATTTATCCTTCTCTTCCTCATCATAAGCATCTCTCTCTTCAGCTATGAAGGATTTTGCTTGAAGTTAACTTGCCTTCAGTTCAGCCTGAATTCTATCACTCTTCTATGTTCCATTCTTGCTGTACTCTCTATGTTTCAAGCAATTGTTGCTTGGCTGCAAGTTCTTCTTGTTAATCTTCTTCACGTATTTGTGCTTTTAACCTAAGAGCTACCTCTTCATCATGCTCCATTTGATGAAACTTGTTCATGAATTTGCTGATATCATCATCTGAATCACTCTCACCTTCAAACTTAGATTGCAATTTCTTTTTGCCCTTATCCTTTGGATTAATCTTAGGTAATTTCTTCAATAACCTTGAAGATCTTCTTTCTTCATCTTCATTAGGTTGTTGCTGAATCACAATACCTTTTGTAGTGGGCTGTGAAGCTTGCACTTTCTTACCTTTGTCTTTACCTTGACTAGCAAGATTTGCTTGTTGTGTCTTTATTTCTTCTTTTGATAGCCTTTCCTTTTCAGTTGAGCTCTTTTCTTCGAGATCAAGCAGTACTTGTTCTAATGTCTCATCTTCTCCAAAAAATGGAGTTTGGCTTTCTTTAGAAGATGGTAGTGAAGCTTTTTCACCAGCTGTACTTGTAGTTGGCTGAGTAGTACTTGGTTCTTCAACAGTATTTACTTCACCCGTTATAGACACACTTCTTCCTTCTATCACCAAAGTATCTCAAGATACTTTTTCTCCTTTAGAAGTTGTCTTCTTAATATCTAACTCCACATGCTTTTTTGATTCAACATTTATCCTTGATCTTGACAGTACATGGAAAGACTGTTTCTCATGAAACCAAAATTGTCTTTCTGGTGGAGTTGTATACATAGGAAACATAACACTTATTTCCTCTAGCTTCTCATAAAAACTACTCCAATTTGCTTGTCCTTTTGGTGATTCTGGTTGTGGCTGAGATACAACCAATTCTTCATCAGCAGATGGTTGTGGTTCCTCATGAGCAGATGGTTGTGTTCCTCATGTTGAAGCTCCATATTAGTATGCTCCAAGCTTGTGTTATCCACATAATTGTCAATGCCATCATCAGCCTCAAAATTGATCTCATTGATGTCTTTTCTAGAGAGTTTTGCTTGAATATCAGAAGAAGGTCCTTGTTCTTCATTATTCCTCCCTTGTTTAGTTGCATTCAGTTTCTTCTTCCTAAAGTGTCTAAACTTTTGCTTCTTAATATTAGCTTGCTGAATTGCCCTGTGGTTCTCCAAGGAGTAACTTTGTTCCCTTAGCTTAATAACATTGGCCTCCAATTATGCAATTTTCTTATCTTGTTCAAGCTTTTCCTTTTGAAAAACTTGTACTTGTTTGGACAAGCTTGTGCACAAAGCAGTTAATTTTGCAACATCCACCACCTCTGTTGCTGGTGCTTGTGAAGAACCACTAGCAGCAATTGAAGCAGCAGGTGTATGGATTATCTCAACAGAATTAGGCTGATGACCATTATGATGAGAAGAGGATTGTGAATCTTCATATGGTTGGGGACTTTGGTCAGAAGGAGTTTGCTGAGAAGCACTAGCTGAGCTAGGTTCCTCACCTTCTTGATTAGTTGGGTGGGCTAACATGTTAGCAAATAATGGTGTTACTGTCCCTGAAAAAAGCTACCATTCTTTTTCAAGAAAGAAAAAGTTCTCTTGGTGAAAGAGGGGACATCCCATGTATCTATTAAGTCTGGTAGGTTAGGGATTTGGTCTTGTACTAAAGCCTAAATTGATCTTGGATACATTAAAAAATTCTTAGAACCTTCCAAATTCCTAGTCATGCCTTCAAAAATTAGCCTTGAAAAATTAAAAATTATGTTGTTTGCTAGACAAATACCAGCTGATGCCAAAGCAGCAGGAATTTGATCAAAGATGTACTTTTTGAGCCTAAACAATGAATTATAACATGTAAAAGTAATTTCCATTGTTATGAAAATAAACCTTTAAAGAAATAAGACTTTCCCTACCACCCTCATAACCCATGGCTGCAAGGCCATCATGTATCTCGGTGATGGTCAACATACTAGTTCCATTTGAATCATCAAGTCTGAAACTAACCCTAAGCAGTACTTTAGTCACATATATGTTCCTATTATGAACTCTAGCCCTTATGCAAGATTGATTATGACGAGTACCTATGACAGTAGTATTCTAAAATTGTGTAACAATAGGAATAGAGACAACAAGACTTACAGTAAGTGCATAACGTATGTGACATCGAGATAGAAAGTCAAGATTCTCATGAAAACTAAGAGAATCATCATTTTAAGTAAGATCAGCAACCTGGTTGTGCTTAGAGATCACTTGTAGAGCAGCCATTAGAATTTTTGATGATCGAAAATTAGAGAGAAGGTTATAGAATCGAGGTATAACAATAAAAGATTAGGTGAATAAATTGTGTAATTAGGGTTAGTATTTATACGAATAACAAACCCAAGCGCGAAGAAACCTCCAATTTTCCAAAAGAGACCCTCAATGGTACAACGGTTATGTACCGGAACATGTAACATACACGGTACTTCAAATTTTGCCTAGCGGTACTTGTTTCCAAAACTGTACCTCAAAAATTAGACCGGTTCATGCATTCCACTATCATTGAAACCACTTTTATCTTAATCTAATAACCTACAATCACATAAAAAAACAAACACTATACAATAACAATTAGCATAATAATTTGTACAACTGTTACCACCCCGTAACATATGCAGCAGTTATTGGTTTAGCATACCAATATGTGTTACCAAGAACTTAAATCTCTTAGTTTCAAATGCCTTGGTTAATAAATCAGCTACACTGTTATTTGTATGGATCTTCAAAACCTGAATAAGCCTTTTGTCATAAGCATCTCTTATAAAGTGATGTCTTATTTCAATATGCTTGGTTTTGGAGTGAAACACTGGATTTTTGACAATGCAGTTTGTACTTTCATTATCAATGTAGATTTTGGTGTTCATGAAGTTGAAACCATAATCTAAAAACTAATTTTGGATCCAAAGTACTTGTCCACGGCAATGAGCAGCAACTACATATTCAGCTTCAGTTGTAGAAGTAGCAACAATGGTTTGCTTCTTACACTGCCGTGATATGAGTCTTCTGCCTAGGAATTGACAACCTCTTGTTGTGGATTTCCTATCATGATTAGCTCCAGCATAATAACTGTCTGACTAAGCTTCTAAGTCAAATGTAGAATTCGTAGGGTACCATAACCCTAAATTAGGTTGACCTTCAAGATACTTAAAAATCGTTTTCATAGCATGTAGATGTGAAACCTTTGGATTGACTTGAAACCTTCAAAAACCACACACAACAAACATAATATATGGTCTTGAAGTATTAAGATACATCAATGAACCAATCATTGATCTATATAAATGAAGATCAACATTTTCACCATGTTCATCTTTTGACAAAGACTTCTTGGCTTCAAAAGGTTTACTTGCACTTCTTGTATCCATAGTTGAAATTTCTTCAAGATCTCAGCAACATACTTATCTTGGCTGATAAATATTCCATCTTTCCTTTGTTTTACTTGAAGTACTAAAAAGAAAGTACGTTCTCCCATATAACTCATCTGAAATCTTCCTTTCATTAAAGCTTCAAACTCTTTACACCATGACTTTTTGGTTGAACCAAAAATGATGTCATCAACATATACATGAACTAGGATGATATCCTTAGCATTATTTAATACAAGGGTTTGCCTCGTATGAAAGTTCGTTGTTCCAGTCTTTTCGAATTGATTACCGTTAATTGTGCGACTCAATTGTTCTTGGTGGAAAATAAAAGGGTTGGTTATCTATTTTAAACTAAAGGTAAATATGAAAATGTCGTTGAGTAAATAAATAAAAACGAAAGGTTGAAAATTTTAAACTAAAAATGAAGACTTTAAAAATTGAAAAGTAAATGATTAAAACTTATAAAAATGTGAACTTAAAATATTAAACTAAGACAAGACAAGTTAGAATAAAGCTAAGTAAAAAGGCAGGAAAAAAAAAATTCAAAAACTGAAAGTACATAACCTTATCCGGAATGTTATCTGGATTGAAGACAGGAGGATAATCCGGAATAAGTTGGGAAGCTTATCCGGAATAATCTTCTTCTACTTATCCGCAAAAATGACTGAGAAGGCTGCTATTCAAAATCGGCAAGTAGGTGTTATCCGGAATACTTATCCGGAATAAAGAAGTGAAGGTTATCCGGAATACTATCCGGAATCGTAGAGTTGCAACTTATCCGGAATGAAGTTCTTGTGCTTATCAGGAATGATTTCTGGATTCTTATCCGGAATAACTCAAAATACCACTATGCGGAATAATCTGAAGTACCAACTATTCAGAATGACTGAGGAGAGCTGTTTATCCGGAATAATCTTCTAACGCTAAATCCGGAATAAGTGAAATCAAATCCTTATCCGGAATAAAAGAAATCACCACTATTTAGAATGAAATTCTGATCACTATCCGGAATAAGATGGATCTAAGGCTTATTCGGAATCTGGGAACGGAGCTACAATCGGAATAACTGAGGAACGTGTCTTATCCGGAATAAGGGATTAAAGATCCTTATCCGGAATAAAAGGGATTGTTACTATACTCGGAATACACAAACTTAGCAAATAAGCAAATCCAAAAATAAGCACATACCAAAACTTATACCAAAAAGATTTTAGAAAAAGGAGAATAAGCTAGAATTTAAAAACTTTTAAAACACTAAATAAGCTAGAAATCAAAAATCACTTTATATAAAAACGTAAACTTATCAAAAACAACTTATTTCTAAAAACTATTAAGCATTAAGATTAAGAAAAATAAGCACTTTAATAAAAACTTTTTAAGATCACCAATTTATTAAGCACGACCAAATAAGCTAAACAATCAAATCATCAACACAATTTAAGATCAACTACATGATTATCAAGATTAAGAAAGGTAGAATGAGAATTAAGGAAATAAGCTTGATTGATTAAAAATTAATATCAAAAGATTACAAGATTAATGTAAAGACTTAATAAGTTTTAAAGGAAAACTAGAGAGAAAAATTAAAAGCACACTTAAAATTAAACTACAACTACTAAAAACTAACCACCTAACACCTTCCTAATGACATATTAGGAGGGTATTTATAGGAGGTGGGGAGATTACATGCTTAAGCTATCTTATTTCTTTCTTCTCGTCTCGACTAGACTTAATTTCTTTGCTTTTCTCGATGTCGTCTCGGGATTTGTCGATATAAGTTGAACTTGTCTTATAATTTTCTTCTATAATTAGACTTGAGTTCTTCGACTTCATTAAACTTCCGTCTTTAGACTTTTTCTTCGATAAATCTTCAGAATTGGCCTTGGACTTCCGTTCTTTTTGCATTCTCGTTCTTTCGACTTTGTCTTTAGTCTTTTTCTTCGATAAAAGCCCGTGATAGCCCATGTTTTCTTTCTTTTGCATCTTTTGGTCCTAAAACACAATAAAAACACAAACCACGCATAATTCCGAATTTTACGACATAAAATACACGTTTTGGTCTTGTTATTATTGGAAATAAGTGGTAAAAGGATAAGTGTTTTCACACTTATTATTCTTCTTGATAAAAAGAGTCTTGTCAATGGTCCTTCTCCTATATCCATGTTCCAAAAGAAAATTAGACAAAGTTGCATACCAAGCTCTAGGAGATTGCTGAAGACCATAAAGAGCTTTAATAACTTTGTAGACTCTATTGGGGAATTTAGGATCTAAAAACCCTGGAGGTTGTAAACATATACCTCCTCTGAAATAGTGCCATAAAGAAAATCAATTTTCACATCCATTTGATAGACTATAAATCCCATATATGATGCAAAGGCCAAAAATAACCTAATGGCTACTATCCTTGACACAGGTGCAAAAACCTCATCATAGTCTATCCCATATTCATGTCTATAGCCTTGAGCAACAAGCCTAGCCTTGTTCCACACAAAAACACCTCTTTCATCCTTCTTATTCCTGAAAACCCATCTAGTACCAATTACTCTCTTTCTAGAAGGGAGATCCACAAGAATCCAAACCTTTTGTAATTCAAATTGCATTAATTCTTCTTGCATGGCATCTAGCTATCCTTCTTCATCAAGAGCTTGAGAAATATTCTTAGGCTCTACATGTGATAAGAAACAGGTAAATAAATAATGTTGAGTATCCTTATGATTTGTTCTATGTGATTGTTTGACATAGCTCATAAGTGCATGAGTTTTAGCACTAGCTTGAATTTGTCTTCTAGTCTGCACATCAGACTTTGGGTTTCCAATAATCTGAGTTATAGGATGGTTGTTATTGACTGTGTGAGTGGGAATAGGACTGACTGGTATTTCAGTTTTTGTGACACCCCAAAAACTAAGGTTATTATTTAATCCTAATTTACGTATATTTTTGAAATTTTTGAGAATTTTTATCGTGGAATTATTTGACGGTTTAAGTTGAAACCAATAAACGAGACTAAAATTTCTACGTTTGACGATTTAAGAAGAATCGATAGTGAAGCGATACCGACGGATGCCCAAAATTTATATTTTATTATCGACTGATCAATATTCAAATTTTTGAAATTTTTATTTTTATGTACGTGCGATTCGGAACCGTTTTTATCTTATTTGGTGTGAGTATAGGCTTATTAATATGTTTTAGGAAGCCGGGACGAATCCCGACTCCCGCAAAACTTCAAAACCGACTAGTAAGTCGATTCCCGCTCTTTAAAAACAAGTTTTGCCAAGAGGGCCAACAGATAACTAAGTTTACGCTTTGGTCCCTCCCATTTTTATAAAAACAAACACAAACACACATACCTTCATTTTCACCTTCAAAAATTTTCACCCCCTCCCTCCTTTCCCTCTCTAGCCGACGACCACCCCACACCCACCATAGCCACCACCATTTTTTGTAGGTTTTTGATAAAACTAATCAAAGACCCACTCTTCTTTCATCTATGTAAGTATCCTAATCAATTAAAATCAAACATACAGCAACTTGATTTCTTCAAAAATTTAATCTTACGAACAAATGGGTTTTTATTTAATTTTCTTGAATGCATGTTTAAATCTAGTGATTATAAACATGGAGTATTGATTTAAAATGATTGAAACAAAATTTTGTTGGTGTTTTGATTCTTTGAAACCCACGGCCCAAAGGGGTGTTTGGTTTTTCTTTGATTTTGAGTTATTTTGAGTGTGGATATATGTTTATAATCATGTTTTTGATGTTTGAAATTGATTAAATCATATTGCATGTGTAGTTTTTGAAATGGGTTTTGATGAATGATTGTTCATACTAGTGATATAGGATAATAGGATTGGTTTAATATGTTTAGTTGATGTTAGAATAGGTCTAGGAATCATTAGAAATGATTGGAATAATGATTTGTTATGATTTTTAAAGTTTCATTTTCAAACAATATGTTAATGCTAGTTTTCCTGGTCTTAAGTCTAAGTCCAGGTCTTAAGGATTAGATGTAGTTGTAGAGCTTCTTTTTACCTTCGTTTTGTTATAAGATAGAGCTTTTAACTCCAAACGAAACAAAAGTTACGCTAGTTTGAAGTTTTCGTGTACCAGGAGATGAAAGTCGACATAATCCGAAATTGTGTTCGATTTTAGGTCAAATCTCGGGGACTATAACTAGAGTTTTCAAAATGGTTGAGAATTTTTATTTAGCTCTAAACCTGGGGTTTTGAGTCTACTTTTATACTTAGGAGTCAAATTTACATGTGGTATAATTTAAATGAGTCCAAAAGGCCTTACAATATGAAGGTACGAAACTGTCCGAAATTTTGAGTTTAGTAATGTGACGAGATGTGGGTCTTAGAAGTGAGAACTTTTTATGAAATTTAATATGGAATTTCTACAGGTTGTAAAAGAATTTTACAAATTTTCTCATAATTTATGGTGATGTCTAAGTATAGGAAAATAGCCCGTACATTTGGTATGTACCGGCAAAATTGTAAAATGAGTAATACTTTTAGTAAAGTAGAAAAATGGTACGAGTCTAGTAAATAGCACTTGTTCGGATTTTGGCATGAGTTTATAGAAGTCATAATTGACCTTATTTAATTTTATTCAGTACCTAATATTATTTAAATGAGTTGACTCATTACGCGTTTATTCGCTAGGTGTGGTCATCGAATTTCCCGGGCATCCTCATCGTCGGTGATCGTCTTACAATACTTCGACTAATACTTCTACATAAGGTGAGTCTATAGCCTCTCTCTTTACTTATTTCAAAGGTTTTTATCCGCTAGGGGGTTACATGCTATTTATGAAAATGAACATAAGTCATGAATGATTGTTGGACCCGAATGTTGCCATGAAATGTGTTGGGTACCTAGTTGCAAAAGTCCCTAATTTCATGAACCGTTAATTATTGTCTAGTTCTTGTGTGAATTGGAAATATCCGCTTATACAATTTGTGGTACTACAGGGTTGACGACCCAATTTGATACGAGAGTTGTTCGTGGAGTAACCTCTACGTACGGATATTTTGTATGAGAAATAAGGTATAATTGCAACTGATGCCTTTAGAAGGGGCACTAGTTTCAATGTGATCATGCCGGTCTACGAATGCGGGTGATTAAGTTAACGGATCGGTGTCATGAGCTTAAACACAATTATTAGTTATTGCTAAAGATAATAACCTTGAATAATAGATTGTTTGATCGATAACTCTATGAATGATCGTGAATGAATTTTATACACTTATGTTCAAATGTGATTGTAAAACCTATAGATTTCTCTCAACATTATTTGTTGACCCTTTTAAGTATGTGTTTCAGGTAATTGAGGCTAGGATGTGGCGAAGCATACTATGGAAGGTTGTTGTGAATTTTGTGGTCTATTTGGTTTCCTCCCTTTTATTCAAACAATTAAGTCTGATTTTGTTTAAATAGTATGAACATGGTAATTTGGTTGATATTCAGTGGGGACCTAAACGCAACTCTGTTGTAACTTTTTGGGTTGGAAAACTATTTTGACTTTGCTGTTGTACATTTTTATTAATGTAAATTTTTCAACGTCTCTTTTGAGTCGTTCGATATAACTAGTGTGTTATGATAACTGCTTAGCACCCAAATATTGTATTTCCGTTACGCATATGATTTGGGGTGTTAAAGATTGGTAATCAGAGCCACAAGTTGTAGAGAACTAGGTCGATTTTTTTAAAATGTCCTAAACTATAACTTTGATGTCTCAAATGCTTTCAAAAGCACACAACTATTCTGCATGGCTCCGGTAAGATTACTTTTAGCATTGCTTTATTTATTTTTAAATGTATCCCCTATAATTGAAATGAATTCCCTAGTATTTATTGAGTAATTACTATGGTATTGTATCGAGATTTTGTTGGAACTATGTTGAATACTTGTCATCGTAAATTTTTGGCATTGCATTTGCATGGCTATCATATTGTT
This sequence comes from Glebionis coronaria, assembly GCA_025667525.1. Lineage (NCBI taxonomy): Eukaryota > Viridiplantae > Streptophyta > Magnoliopsida > Asterales > Asteraceae > Glebionis > Glebionis coronaria. Next base: position 288,369,024 of record CM046876.1, on the reverse strand, counting down.
GCATCATATAAGCATACGTACTACATTTTGCATTGCATGAACATGCATGTATATAATTTTAGATATTGACCTTTTATACTCTCGAACTTTCTATAATTGCAGAAATGTCGGAAATCCCACCTAACGGTAATGGAGATGAGTATGTTAATGAACCGAACCCACATAACAACAATAATGGGTGGATAGAAGAAGAAGAAGAGAGTGTTGGTAATAATGTCGTGAATCAAGCTGAGTCGGATGATGTGCAAGATGGTCGACGAATGGCTCGTGTTCCTAGGCCTACCCGTATTTCTCATTTGGTTGGTATGCGAGGTATTGCCCGTGTTCGCCATGGTCATGCTGATGCGTCTGACGCCGCGGCTCGTGCTAGTTCTCCCCATGAGGAAATTTCTAGAGTATTTTTCCCTGGTCCGAGGTCGTATGAGGATACTACCTATTTCTTGAAGCAGTTGGATAGGTTAATGTATGACCGCTATGTTGTGGAAACTCGAGTGATTAAGAGGTTTGATGAAAATAAAAGAGATTTTCAGAAATTGTTGACACAGACTGCTAGAGTTGAGTATGACCGGATGATGGTTAGGAGTGAAATGGATAGTTTGAGGTCTATGATCAGGAATTTTAGTGCTATCCTTGAGCAAACTAGAGAGGATCAACCTAAGTTGCAAAGGATGCAAAGTTGGGAGAATCGTATGAGGCCATTTCTATCGCAAGAATGGTGGTTTATTGACGATGCTGAGTATGCTACCAATGACTTTATGGTTCAACCGCCCACCAGAGGTGAGTGTATTACTTGTGGGAACCAAGCAACACCAGAGATCGGATCAACCTCGAGGAGGAAGAGAGTGGTAGAGTGTGACCCTAATGACAAAGGAAAGAGGATAGTGAGTGATGATGAAGATAGCGATAAGGAGGAACCTAAAGAAGATCCCGAAGAAGATGGTGATGATGATGAGCCGCAACCCAAGAAATCATGTGGATCACCTCGTGATTAGTTCTTGTTTTTAGTATTTCATATTCTATTTCCTCGTTGTAATCGAACTTATTTAGACTTGTGTACTATGGATTTGTGATGAACCTTAATATCCTTTTGGTTTGGTCGGTGATAAATGGTAGTGACATGACTTGTCACAAGTTTGTTGATATCAATGCAATCGATGTTTTCCCTTCATGATCTATGTTATGTCTTTATTAGCTCTTTTGTGATATGGTTGATGAATGCTTGTACTTGTTGATGTGCATGTTATACTTATATTATGTCCGAGAAAAAGAAATCCTTCTTGATCTCGATGTGTATACTTATCATGTTCTTTTTCCCTGTGATTGCATAGAAGGAGTGAAGAGGCATTTTTGGTCATTTGTGAATAATTACTTGACTAGTCCTTCAATATTCCTCCAAAGTTGACTACTATTACTGTTAACAACATGATTCAGCAGACGATCGCTGTAGCTCTCACAGAGGATCGTGCTAACCGAGTGCAAAATGCTGGAAACAATGTTGCACTGCAAGTCCCAAGGGAGTGTACTTATGCTAGTTTTATGAAGTGTGGACCTACACAGTTTCATGGAACTGGTGGGGCATTGGAATTGTTTCGATGGATTGAGAAGATTGAAAGTTGTGGAAACCTAGGTTTCCTTGAATCTTTAGGCTGTAGGCATAATCATTGATCATATGATATCAGTCATAGCGGAAAAGAACAATAATCATGAAACAAGGTGTTTGGGGCACAAGAACACAAAGAATTACTCAAGGATTACTTAATATATTAATAATAAACAACCACTAGATGTGTATACATTTAATCCCACATCTAGTGCAACACACACTTTAGGTTTACATTGTATATGAAAGTTATGAAAAACCTATGACCCTTGGTTCCTTTTATAGTGTAAGGATTAGGGTTTTATAAGAGATAAGAATGAATAATATCTAAATATTCTCTTTAGATAACTATATTCTAAATATCGTCCTACAATATCTTGAATATATCCTCTAAATATAATTCCATCAGCATCAAGATATTTGCTAGCGTCTAGAATAAACGTGTCAGCGTCTAGCTTTCACGTGTCAGCGTCTCTGAACAAACGTCTTGATATTTCTTCATTTTAAGTTTCTGCCACATCAACTTTTTGACCCAACAATCTTCCCCTTGTTGATGTCGGCAAAACTCTTTGTGTATCTCCTGTAAGTGGTACATCATCTTCAAATTGCTTCCCCTCAAGTCTAGCATGCATATCTTCCCCTTTTTGTCACATCAAATAGGGAAGGATAGAATGTATGCAATCGAATATTCTCTAAATGTAGGCTCTATTTAATGATCTTGAATAAAAATAACTATAATAAGTTTTATGTAGAAGTAGCGTAACCCAAACCTATGTTCCATGTCTTGTACTATCCACGTGACGTCAAGCTTATATGACACTAAAATATAAGTAGACCTCGACCCCATTGTCAAAATCCTCATCCTTTGTGAGACACTGAGCACGATAATGTAACTCCTTCAAGTGATAATAATGTAAGTTTGCTAGATATGACAAGTCTTCGTCACCAACCATATAAGCACAAACAAGTTATTTTTAAAGTCAGTGAATGGTACGTCACGAATTAAAAAATGATAGAACATAAACTTGCGAAAATATTCTTTGAACATCAAACTTAACATAAGAATTCTTCCCCTTAAGCCAACACCTCTTCACGACGAGTCTCAATGAAACAATATCTTCATATGTAAAAGTTGTTCGCGAATAACTCTTTCACAAGGCTATCCCGATTACATAATAAACATTACTCCAATAATACTTCACTAATTGGTGCTAACTTAGAAAAATCATTGACCTCTCTAAAAATATCCGTGCCATTAATATCAAGTCGATATTCTGAACAAAATAGAGATTCCATGTACCTTCGTGTGTAAATATTCTCCTCTTTTTGTGTGGCAAAAACCTTACCAATTTTCCAAACAACAGTAATTCCTTTGTCTTCCAATATCTTCCTTTGTCCAATATCTTTTCCAGATGTATTGTCTAATATCGTACAATACTTATCATCGCTTTGGACAAAATATATCAGACAACTCATGTCAGCGCTTTCTGTCAGCACCTAACTTATTACTTGTCAGCGTTTGAATAACAAACATCAGCGGCCAACCATCTTCTAACAGTGACTTGTCTTTAAAGACTTCTTACCACATAAAATCCCACGTGATAAGTCAAATCATATAACTCCAAGATATTTGACAATAATAAAGAAGATTACTGATTTGTCGAAAATCCCCACCGTCACTATCACTGTGTGAAGAAAACCTCGTACTTCATAATTGATCCTATAAAATAGGGTAATGTCCCACGTCTACAAAGTAGGAATTCTTCACACGATTTTCTTTATTATCCCATGAAATTAGGAACTAATTTATATGTAAGATAAACAGTAAATATAACTTCCATAAACAAGGCATAAATCACAATTTCTGAAAGATATCCTCTCAAAATCCACGATTTATTCCTTATCCATGTTATCCATACCTGCTAAGATCTTTTCATGTCGAACATCCCTTAGCCTCATAATACATTTTAGATACTGTATAACAGCCACATTTAATTTTTTTTAATTTTTTTTTTTGCCAAAAATTTGTGATATCATCATAAAAAAAGTACCTGCTGTTATATAATAATAAGCAATCATTCTGCTTTATACATCCTTAGCAGCAGCAATGATCACCAAAGTCATCTAAACCATACGGTTGATTCCACATAATGTTCTTCAATCAGTACCAACACTAAATCTTCATACCAGTTTATGAATGCGTAACGAACATAAGATCATAAATCTAGGGTTTGTAGAAAAACCCTAAACCAACGATTGTAGCAGCCATAAACATAAACAAAGGCATCAAGTAGCATTCCTGGAACGTATGTATCTACAAGGGTCCATCATCAATCCATGGATCGACTCACCAAAGCAAGTAGAGACAGCAAACAATCATCTTTTCAGAATTAGGGTTTCCTTGAAAAACCCTTTTCTGCTGTCAACATTAAGACTGAATAACTTTTTCTTGGGGATGGATCTGGACAATCCCTCAGGTGGATGTCTAGGAATATGTGTCTAGAATACACACAAAAATTTTCGTGACAATCCAACGGTTCAATAAAAAGTTATGCCTTCCTGAATACTGCTTCGCACACAAAATCACCCAGAAAAACCCTAGACGAGTTTTTCTTTTTTCTTCACAAAACAAAAACACCTTGTTGGTCCTAGCATCACGAGCCACGAGGCTCTGATACCAACTGTGGAAACCTAGGTTTCCTTGGATCTTTAGGCTGCTAGGCATAATCATTCATCATATGATATCAATCATAGCAGAAAAGAACAATAATCATGAAACAAGGTGTTTGGGGCACAAGAACACAAAGAGTTACTCAAGGATTGCTCATTATATTAATAATAAACAACCACTAGACGTGTATACATTTAATCCCACGTCTAGTGCAACACACGCGTTAGGTTTACATTGTATATGAAAGTTATGAAAAACCTATGACCCTTGGTTCTTTTTATAGTGTAAGGATTAGGGTTTTACAAGAGATAAGAATGAATAATATCTAAATATTCTATTTAGATAAACTATATTCTAAATATCGTCCTACAATATCTTGAATATATCCTCTAAATATAATTCCATCAGCATCAAGATATTTGTCAGCGTCTAGAATAAACGTGTCAGCGTCTAGCTTTCACGTATCAGCGTCTCTGAACAAACGTCTTGATATTTCTTCATTTTGAGTTTCTACCACATCAACTTTTTGACCCAACAATATGTTTGAAATTAGTGGTTATTCGGAAGCTAACAAGGTGAAATTTGATACTGCTACCCTCCAAGATGATGCTTTGAGTTGGTGGAAGAGCCAAGTGGCGACTGTTGGGCTGATAGTGGCCAATGGGAGAACTTGGGCTGCCACTATGGCACTGTTGACTAAAAGTTTTTGTCCTAAGGAAGAACTGGGTCAATTGGAAGCCGAGTTGAGACACTTGATGTTGAGAAACAATGGCATTGCTAGTTATACCCGCAGATTTAATGAGTTATGTTTGGTATGTCTTGATGCTTTTGCGGATTGATGTAGTGTTTTTACTACCCTTTAGGAAAAGAGCGTAAAATAGTGCAAGCATTAACAAGTGATTTAGGAAAATCACAAGTTATGACCCAAAGTGGCGATCGTTCTCAAGGAGGAAAGTGTGTTGTGTAGAGAGATGATTAATTATGTGATTATATTTATGATAAAAGAAAAGACAAATGAGATTAGAAGAGAATGACGGTTACGATGACGATTTAAACTAAGACGAAAGGGTCGTACACGTAAGACCGTAAAAAGTACCAAAATTAAAAATTTACCCTAAAAATTCCTAGAAAATTGAAATAAATCCTAAATAATGTAATTAGAGTTTACAAAAAAATCAAAAATCACTCAAACCTTTTATTTAATTAAATAATGATTTTTTAATGCTAATTAAAGCCCTAAAAATCAATTTAATTAAAAAAAGCCCAAAATGAGATTTTTTAATTGTAAACCTCTAAAATGACCTAACTTAATTTAAAACTATTTTTGAAATTTTTAAAACTAATTAAAACTATTTAAAAAAAATTAAAAACTATTAAAACATAAAATAATTATAAAAATTAATCTAAGGACAATAAAAATATTCTAAAAGTTGTAAAATTCCTAACTTAAGGTATTTAACCTAAGAAAAATATAAAAACTTGAAAAATCTAAATTTTAATTTTTAATAATAAAATAATAATAAAATAATATTGAAATTCCAAAATTTATAAAAAATTCTAAAAACTTGAAAACTAGCTTAATTTAACCTTAATAAACAGAAAATGAAGTTGAAATAACAAAAATACCCCTAATGGGCCTTCAAATGGGCCAAAAGTCCAAACAGTCCCCTTAATAGGCTCAAATAGGCCCAATAAGCAAAATGTTATCCAATTATGCCCAAAAGCTCCTATCTGACTCAAAATTTGATTCTGAACACAATTTTTCAAACAGCTTATTCTTAATAGGCTTTTCGGTCCATTAAGCTATAAGCTGATGCCATAAGCTCAAATTAGACACACAAGCTTCTTTTGAGTTGCTTAAGACTTCTGTAAAAAGAAATTTGAAAAAAGTCCAAGGAATAAGCCTGAAAATGCAATAAGCAATCTACACAAAACGACTAAATAGTCGTTATCGAGTTCTAGGCCACCCCAAGAGCTGATTCAAGTTTCTAAAGCTTTTAAATGACTTAACTAAGCATAATCAACAAAAAGTTTTCAATTAAGTTCACTCAATAAGTTGAAATAAGCAAATAAGCACTTATGAAAAAGTCAAATGAGTTGGTTTTCTAGCAAAAAGTCAAAGTCAAAGTCTAATAAGCTCCAGTTCAAACAAATGGGTCAAATGATGAAGATTGATCACAAAAAATAAGTTGTTGTAGGTCTGGATAAGCCAAATTGGCTTATTAATGATATCCTTTGGTACAACCAAAGATTTCAAGAGTTAAGCTTGATGTGCACCAGAATGTTCCCTCAAAGGAGCGACAATATTGAGAAGTATGTCAGAGGACTCCCTGACAACATCCATGACAGTGTGCTAGCTTCACGTCCCTCTACCGTTGAAGGTGCTATGGAATTTGCGACTGAGCTGATCAATAAGCGAGGCCGCAATCTATCCGAAAGGCAAACGGACAACAAGAGAAAATCAGATGAAAGCTCTCGTAGCCAGCACCAGCAGCCTTCCAAAAGGCAAAACGTTGGGCAAGTTGATGACACTACTCCCATAAGCCGCACCAAGAACTACTCAGGATCCAAGCCTAAGTGTTCAAAGTGCAACTACCATCATGTTGCTGGAAGACAATGTAAGGGAAACCGAAACCCCGCAAGTGGAAGTAACAGTGGGCCAAAGAAAGCTTTAGTATGTTACAAGTATGGAACCCCTGGACATGTGAAACCTGACTGTCCCAAGTGGCCAACTGGAAGAAGGACAACAAGGGAACTTCATCACAAGTATACATGGTTGGCGATGCCCAAGCCAATCCAAATTCCAACATTGTCACGGGTACATTTTTACTAAACCAACGATATGCATCTGTCTTGTTTGACACCAGGGCAGACCGAAGCTTTATATCTACGGAATTTAGTAAAGTATTGGAAATCACTCCATCAGTTTTAGACCCCTACTATACTGTAGAACTAGCCGACGGAAAAATTGTGACGGTTGACACCATCATTCGAGGTTGTACCTTAAACCTCTCCAAAAACCCGTTCAATATCGATATGATCCCAGTAAGTCTTGGTAGCTTTGATGTCATCATTGGCATGGATTGGCTATCAAAGTACCATGTAGTCATCTTATGTGATCAAAAACTGGTTCGTATACCTTGGGGAGATGAAACCTTGATTATATGAGGGGATGGTAACCCTGATATAATCAACACTAGACTTAGTGTCATTTCTTGCACCAAAGCACAACGATACTTGACCAGAGGATGCCCTATTTTCCTAGCACACATCTCCAAAATCGAGGAAGAAGACAAACCCGAGGAGACACGAATCGAGGACGTGCCAATTGTCCGAGACTTTCCTGAAGTATTTCCTGATGAATTTCCAGGTATACCCCCAGTACGACAAATAGAATTCTAAATCGATTTGATTCCTGGGGATGCACCTGTAGCTAAGGGCCCCTACCGGTTAGCACCGTCAGAATTGAAGGAACTAACCAAACAACTACAAGAACTATCAGAAAAAGGATTCATTAGGCCTAGCTCATCTCCATGGGGAGCCCCTGTTCTGTTTATCAAGAAGAAATACGGCTCTTTTCGGATGTGTATCGATTACCGGGACCTGAATAAACTAACGGTAAAGAATCGCTATCCATTACCTCGCATCGACGACTTATTTGATCAACTCCAAGGATCAAGTATATAATCTAAGAATGATCTGAGATCTGGATACCATCAACTGAGAGTCCGGAAAGAAGATATTCCTAAGACAGCTTTCAGAACTCGTTATGGTCATTTCAAATTCCGAGTTATGCCTTTTGGGTCGAGAAACGCACAAGCAATATTCATGGATCTCATGAACCGGGTGTGTAAACCCTATTTGGATAAGTTCGTGATAGTCTTAATCGATGACATACTTGTCTACTCCAAGAACAAGCAAGACCATGCTCATCATCTGGCCCAAGTATTGAAAGTACTCAAGGATTTCCAAATGTAAGTTTTGGATACCTAGAGTCCATTTCCTAGGTCACGTCATTGACAACAATGGTATTCACGTAGATCCTGTGAAGGTTGAGTCCGTTATGTTTTAGGCATCTCCCAAATCACCGACAGAGATCCGCCATTTCCTAGGCCTTGCCAGATACTATCGCCGATTCATCGAAGACTTCTCCAAGATAGCCAAACCAATGAGCAAACTCACTCAGAAAGGAGTAAAATTTAATTGGGGAGAAAAGGAGGAATCAGCTTTCCAGTTGATAAAACAGAAGTTGTGCAATGCGCCCCTCTTATCCTTGCCCGAGGGAAATGATGACTTTGAGGTATATTGTGATGCATCATATAAAGGATTGGGAGCAGTATTGATGCAAAGAAAGAAAGTAATTGCCTACGCTTATAGGAAGTTAAAGAAGCATGAGAATAACCACACTACCCACGATTTAGAACTTGGAGCGGTAGTCTTTGCCTTAAAATATTGGAGGCATTACCTTTACGGGACAAAATGTACAATGTACACCGACCACAAGAGTCTGCAACATATATTAGATCAGAAAGAGCTTAATATGAGGTAGCGTCGTTGGATCGAACTGTTAAGCGATTACGATTGTGAAATCAAATACCATACAGGTAAAGCAAACGTAGTTGCTGATGCACTGAGCCGTAAGGATAAAGTCCCACCCATGAGGGTTCGACCCTTAACCATGACCATCAATCTAGACCTGCCCAAGAAAATCCTTGAAGCACAAACCCAAGCACAAAAACCTGAAAACCTTTGGAAAGAAGACATAGGAGGAATCCTTCGAACCGACATCTATAAAGAGAAACTGGAACCAAGGGCGGGTGGAACATTGTGCTTACACTAAAGAAGTTGGTTACCCCGTTATGGGAATTTGAGGGACATAATCATGCACGAGTCACATAAATCAAAATATTCAATACATCCGGGCTCGGAAAAGATGTATCATGATATGAGGAAATTATACTAGTGTCCAAACAGAAAGCTGACATCGCCACCTACGTCCATAAATTTTTGACATGTGCACGTGTCAAAACAGAACACCAAAGGCCATCAGGTTTACTGGTACAACCTGAGATACCTGAATGGAAGTGGGAAAATATTACTATGGACTTCGTGACCAAACTCCCAAAATCATCACGTGGATATGATGCCATTTGGGTGATAGACGACCGACTCACCAAGTCTGCCCATGTCATACCTATCAAGGAATCTGACTCCCTATCCAAGTTGGCAAGGACCTACCTTAAAGAAATTGTAACAAAACATGGAGTACCAGTCTCAATAATTTGCAACCGGGATAATAGATTCACTTCCAACTTCTAGAGGGCTCTCCAAAGAGCCCAGGGTACCCAACTTGATATGAGCACCGCCTATCATCCACAAATGGATGGTCAGAGTGAGCGAACCATCCAAACCCTAGAGGACATGCTAAGGGCATGTGTAATTGATTTTGGAAATACTTGGGCCGAGTATATACCTTCGGTTGAGTTCTCCTACAACAATAACTATCACGCCAGTATCAAGGCCGCCCCTTTCGAAGCCCTTTAGGGAAGGAAATGTCGCTCTCCGGTAAGCTGGGCGGAGATAGGTGATGTTGATCCCAAACTTAGATCAATTTAGCTTGTGTAAACGAGATTAAAGCAAGTTAAACACGTAGAGAAACTTTGTTGTATATGTAACAATTCAAGTATTATGCGGAATTAATACTTAAACAAGAACACACAAACAATGTAAACCAAACTTTCACTTTGATTGATAAAACAAAATTGCGTACAATGAAAGTGTAAAACGTATGTCAAACTTAAACCTAAAGGCCTCCTTTTATAGAATAAGGATCCTTGTACAAGAGTATACGTATCAGCTATTTTAGGTAAAGATAAACATAAGAAATACATTGTCGATCATATCTTTACTAGAAACATACTAGAAACATCATACGTGTAGACTAAGTCTTCTATCAGTGCTTGACTTCTTCTTATCAACGCTTGACTTCTTCCTGTCAACGTTTGTCCTATCAACGCTTGATTTCATTTTAACAACGTCCAGATTGCTCTTGTCAGCGTCTAAGTGTATTGGCTACATTTTATTCCCATCAATCCTCCCTTAAACTTGATATCTACTCTAGTAATCAAGATTCTGAATAAAAACTAAGAACTAGGAGGATTCTTACAAATCTTATCAAATTGGTAATAAACATATCTAATCAAATCTTTGGCCACATCACTTGAGTAGTCAATCTCCATCTGTGTTGTCTTCATCTTTTCCAAAACTTCATTGGACATAGGATACTCAGCATCCACAAGAAGATACTCAGAAAACTTTGTAGAACTCAAATGATATACACCAGCTGCTGAATATAGACGCCATTGAAGTCCACTGATATCATCCTCAAGATCCTTCCAAACAGGATCTTCTTCTTCTGGTGCACACATTCTCTTGAATGTTGACCAAAGCTTTATTCCATTGACTGAAGTAGGTGCTTCAGTCTCATACTTGGCCAGCAGTAACCTCCAAAGGTCTGCCAAGTCTTCCCTATCCAAACTTGAAAACAAAGACATGAGAGTAGTAAAAGTATGTACCTCTTTCCCATATCTGCCAATCATCCAAAACCCACTTGCATCTTCTTCATAACTAATGATAGGTTTTCTGGAATCATGAGGTAACACTTTTACCATATCTGAAGCTTCCATGGGTGAGAGCTTAATACTCTTTCTAATAACAGCTTCACTGGGATTCACTCTATTCAAATCTGAAGGAAACTCAAGTGGAACTCCCTTCTATAATGGTCTTGGTACAATCATAGCCTTTTGAATCTCCATCTCCTCTGCAAGTTCTTCTTTCCTTTCATCTGAAAGAAGTCTGATAGTATTCATCTCTTGCACTCTTGCCCAAATAGGATAAGCCTTATATTCCAATTCTTCAAAGGACAATTCCTGCAACTTCTGAAAAGTCCAACCTCCTTGATGACATCTAAGCAACATATAATAAAGCTCCTTTCTATCTCTCTTAGACTGTGAGAAAACATTGCTAGCCTTATACTTTAGGATTACCTGGCAATCCTTTTGAATCCTGAGAAGAATCTCCAATCCCCAAATCTGATCTGATAAAGACATATCTGGATTCTCCATGATCTTATTTTCCCAAGCAAAGTACATCTGGGCAACTTCTGGAATCTCATAATCCACCTTCAGTTTTAACTCTGTAAGTTTCTCTCTTGCCAACACATCACCATATTCAAGTCTTTATGGTTCTTCAATTATCATAACACTTGAATCTATGCTTTCATCATTACTTCCTTCTTGCTCCTCAGAAGTAACCACAAATGGTGACTCAACAACCTTCTTCTTTTCTTTTTTTACAAGTTGTGCAGCCAAAATTGAATCAAATTTTACTTGTGATGCATCCTTTGGAACCTCTGTTTCTACCATAATTCCTTTACCCTTATCTAATGTATCAATGATGGGTATAGATGATGATGGTACCTGTGAAGACACTTCCTTGATGATAGTTGATGACTGGAATACAACAACCATATCTGCAGGTCTATCAACGTCCAAAACCTGTGTGTCAACGCCCAACTTACTCTTGTCAGCACTTGACTTGTCAACATAAAAAATCGGCTTATCAACGCTCACCTTAATCTTGTCAGCGTTTCTTGTGAATTGCTCCATCATTTCTGTAAAGGACAAATTCAAATTTATAGGAGTAACCAAAGAGACATCAAAACCTGGTTGCTTCTTTAAATCTGTAAGAGCTTCAGCCACACCTAAAGATTCTCCATCATATGAGCCTTTGCCACTCAAATCAATTGGCTCTGTAGCAGCTTCATGTGAGCCTTTATCACTTAAATTAACAGGCTCTGTTGAAGCTTCCTCCTTCTTTGTAAGAATCCTCCCCTGATGAAAGGACTCTTGTCTACCTTCTCCTAGATTCAACAGTTTCAAAAACAACAATCCTCTCCCTCAATTGCTTGAGTTCAAGGCCTTGGGTAGAGACAATATGTACCAGGTGTGCATTTTGCTTTTGCAAGCTAATGCAGACAACCGTCAATTCCAACATTGTATATGGTTCCAATCTGCCCTCCTCTAGAGTGGAGATTTGACCTCCCAAAATAGAGTCATGGGGCATGGATGAGGTCTTAATTATGTTAGGACTGGCTTGGCCTGCATCTAAGCGAGTACCAATAGTTTTAGCCTCACCCATATCACCAACCACACTGGTGGTGGTGGTTCTTTCTGCAACATGGCTAGGACCACCAGAGGAGAACACTACAATGGTCCTTTGGCGTTTTTCCTTCCTAAAGTCTGGGGGTGAAGAAGATGATGTGGATTGGGTAGTAGTTTAAAGATTAAGGGGTGTTTGGGTCTGTTGTATAAAGGTGTCAACGTTTGGATTTGAAGTATCAACGCCAACATTTAATGTGTCAGCGTTGAAGGGATCTTGGTCAAGTTCCATATGTTGAGGTGAAGGTGATGGTTCTGGTAATGGGTCAAGTTGTGGTTGAGGGTCAGGTTGAGGTTGTGCTGCTGCAATAACATCAAGTATGGCTTGGTTAAGGGGTAAGTCTCTGTGAGGGGGTGAATTCATCTTACTAAAAATAGCTTTCTTTTGCACATGGATCGCATAAAAGTCATCATGATCCCTGGTGCAATACCTTTGTTCATCAAAAATCATTTGTAAAAATCTTGGGTAAGCCAGAGTCATCTTGTTACCCTTGTTTTTACACTTGCCATCAAAAATCAGTTTAGAAAAATTATACTTTTGCCCACTAGTAATACACACAATAGCACTAGAAATAGATCTGTTAATTTCATTATGTGTAGTACTTTTGGGACTTAAACATTGAAGGATGACATGTATTAAGTACTTCCAAGCTGTGGGAAATTCCGGTTTATTATATTTGTTTAAAGTACCCTCTTCAGGGAAAGGATACCCCAAAGCTTGAAGTCCCTGTTCTATCTCACCAATGGGTAGAGTGGTTATACCATCTGCATCACTAAGATGCAAAGCCTGGCGAACCAAGGCTTCAGTAACCACCCATGGACGCCCATGGACAATAGCAGTTAATGTAGTCACATTATTAAGCGTTGAGGAACTAAAAGTTTTACAAAACTGTTTAATATGAGTGACAGGAGTAAGAGGAGCATTAGAAAGTGCATACCGTAAAGGGGATGCATTCAAATACGCCACCATCTTAGTATATTGAGGAAACAAAGCATCATCAGCCTCCAAACAGGCAACCATGTTATGCTGACTTGTGAATCCCAATACCAAGTCACTCGGTTTAAACTTAGGCGCCATTGATGTAGAAAGTTGTGTAAAAGATTATGAAAGATGAATGTGGAAGAAAAATTTGTTAGACAAGAATATGAAATTACCCTTTTTAAAAAGAAGGAGTCAAATTTATAGGAGAGGTAGGCACATGTGATTGGTCAAGAAGGAGGCAGTCATTTTCAAAATATAATGATGAAAATCTTGAAAATAAAATAACTTATCTTGTTCATTAATTAAAAGTTACCAACTCCTAAAATTACGGCCTCAATTTTCGTCAAAAATAACAACTAGGTAGGACCCAATGAGTGTCAACGGTCAAAAATAATCCATCAACGCCCAACGGCTATATTCTTGTCAACGTTGGAAAAAGCCATGTCAACGTCTAAATTGGTCATAACAACGTTTAGAAATAAATCTGTCAACGTCCAAAAATAAAAATTATAAAAATGAAAAAGGACCTTAACAAAGTGATTTATCCTAGTGAAGATAACCTATAAACTGAAAATTACTATAGGGTGGCAAGCACTGTCCAATCATGCACACTTGCTTATGCAAGATAGACATAAAAGTCCTCTAGTGTCCCTTGCTAACCAAAGATCTTAACAGTGAAGTTATCTCATGAAATCCTTTGTAACTTCCCAAGTAAGCCCAAAACAAATCATACCCAAGTCTCCCAACAGACCACTACCAATTCTAGGCCAAAAAGTCTTGGCAGCGTGCATAGCATATCAACTTTGCATGCTACAGTGCCTCATGAGTTAGTAAACTAACTCATACTCACCAGTGGACACAATCTAGAATTGTGATAAGAGTATTATAAGAATACCCAAAAAGTCCTAAAAGGTTCCTAAACCTCCCCTTAAACTATGATACATAAGTTGCCAAATAATATGCATGTAATAAAAATTTATGTCAAAATAGGAATATAAATATTCTAACCATCATCCATAAATTGAAACATGCTCCAATAATTCTCCAATAATGCTCCAATAATGCTCCAAGAATCCATAAGCAACTCTGTATACAATGGTACAATGCTAACAATGCCTGCATAATTAGATCAAAAACCACAAAACTAACATGTTGCTGACAACGTCACGTTAACACTTATCAGCGTTAAAATAACCTTTGTCAGCGTTAGACAAATAATGTGGAAAATCTAATTTTGTATAAAGACCAATAACAACTGCATATTCACTGTACATACTTTTACAATAAGATCCCAAAACACATATTAAGTAAGATTGATCATTCCAATACTTGTTACCATGTATTGAAATCTTCCAGTATCAAAAGGTTTAGTTAATAAATCAGACACATTTTCTTCTGTGTTAACCCTATCTGGTTGTATTAAAACTTTTTCAAAACAGTCTCTTATAAAATGATGTCTAATTTCTATGTGTTTTGTTTTAGAGTGATGTACATGATTTTTAATAATGCATAAAGTACTGTTATTGTCTACAAAAATCTTGGTATGCATGAAATTATACCCATAATCCAACAACTGGTTCTGAATCCATAAAACTTGTCCACAACAAGCAGCTGCAGCAACATACTCTGCTTCAGATGTAGAATTGGCCACCACTGTTTTTTTCTTGCATTGCCAAGATATTAATCTACTCCCAAGAAATTGGCATCTGTGACAATCTGTCACTTCATGGTTGATATTTTATTCTCATGTATTATTTAAAAATATTATTTTAATGTTATATTATGAACTCACTTATTTTTGGGAAGTATTTTGGATTTACGTCTTGAAGTAGCATCGACTACGTCTAAACCGGAGGATTCTACGTTAAGTGCTTACGTTTACATACACCATCTTTGGTGACAGTCCGACATTTCAGGAAATAAATTTACCCGTGAATATTATTTTGGAGTTTTAAATTTGTGTTGGTTCATAAACTCACAAATTTACGAGAAGAGATTAGGACTTACAATTATAATTTAACGTCCTTTACGACTAAACCTGAAACCTTAGGATTACGTATTTACGTTTTCGAACTCCGTTTTTGATGAGACAATTTTTATTAGATTCGTTTTGTGCCGTTGATTCATAATTTATAAAAACATTTTTCGTAAAACGACCCGAGGGCACGCAAATCGAGGAAACTAGAATCGAGGAATACCTGTAAATTAGTGGGATGAGACAAAACAAGTTTTGCCCTACCCCACTAACATGGGATGGCCAAAACCAAGACACAACACCATGAGGTGTCAAGTTTGTAGCTTACAAGCTACACTTGTTAGCCTAAGCTTAACAAGTAAGCTATCAAACCAGCAAAACCATCTAACACAAACCATTTCTTCATTTACACATGCAAAACCACTCATACTATCCTCCCTCTCTCCCTTATTTCATCCAACAATCATCAACAACAACCCTCATTTGATCTATTTTAGCCATAACATCATGTGTTACTCATACACATGATGATGCTCATTTGAAGCCTTGAAGATTGGAGGTGATTCTAACATCAAAGGAGGTGATTTGGTGATGTCCAAGGGCTGATTTCTACAAGAACTCTACAAATATTGGTTGTCTTCAAAGTTGGTGTTGATCTATCACAAGTTTTGCCATCAAAAATCCAAGCCTTGATGAATACCTACACAATCTTGGTGGTATAAAGATTGTTCTTCCCCTCCTCTTGTTATTTTGATTATGTAATCATGTACTTTCTTTCTATTTGTATATGTATATGATGAATATATGATGATAAAAATGTTGTGTGGGGATCAAGTGTTGATAAATATGATTAAAGAGATGAAAAACATAGGTAACAAGGTAAAAATCATGCTTAAAATGATGGCCGTATAAAAACAGTAAGTAACCAAATGATGAACTTATAAAATGGCATGGTGGAATCAATTCATAGTATGTAATAGATGTCATACACATGCGAGAGTTGGCCATGCAATGGAATCATCAAAATGAGTGAGATATGATCAAAACAAGATTAGTGTGCCAATCTGAATAGTCTGTTTGGTAGGGACTGTTAAGGATAGTTAGACATGGAATGAGCAGTATCAATAACTAACTTATTTGTATCACATAATATGAAGTTTATGCAATCCAAATATGAGCTTCTATCTCCTTATATAACTCAATATATGATAAAAATGGTGAAGATGAAACTAAAAATCAGATTTTGAAGAATTAATGTTTAATAGTATTATATAAGCACTCAAACTAATATAGTATAAAATGTGAATTAAAACCCACTAACTTATAAATTTCATTTATATAAATATGTATAAGGTTAAATAAATGGACACTTTATAAAAATGGTAGTTGAATAAGATTTATAAGTTATAAAAACTATAAACATGATTTTTACGACTTTTTCGGCTATTACCGTAAAATTAACATTTTTCGCCAATTAAAACTTAGACGATCAAACCCGTCTAATGTAAAGTTTTTAAAAGTCATATACTGATATATAAGTACCTAATACAAGTAAAAACTGATAAAACCCGAACTATATGACATACGGACATTAACGAGCTAAGTTAGCATATTTTGACTAATAATTTAACTAAAAGTTAAACACTTTTAAAAACTACTTATTTGGGCTTAACCAATTTGGGCCCAACATGTAAAGTATAAACACTGATAATACAAGTATAAAATGGATTAATACAAGTTAAAGAACTTATAATAGGCTTATTGGGCCTAACACATGTAAATAAGTAAAACTAGTAAACTAGTATAAAAGTTACCAATAAATAACACTAAAATGAGTAAATAAGAATGTATAAACCCACTTGATCATCATATATATAAATTCATCATATATATACATAAATGTTATTTTGATAAAGTCATTGGACAAAAGTCTAAGACGAGTATTATTTGTCTAGGTTTCCGTGATTGAAGCACGTACCGTACATCCGAATTGCCGATAACCCGCCTTCCCACACCAATGTGAGTTCATAGCCTCGCACTCTTTTAAATGTTTTTATGAAATTTTTATAAACCCGCGAGGGAGATAACATGTTAGTTTTTATAAAATGGGACACTAGTTGTCCCGATTGTTTGTTTATTGATTTGGACTCGAATGATTGTATGACCCGATGAATGATTAAATGACCCGATAGATGAAATGAAATGGATTATTAAAGTTAGGTTATGTCACTAAAAGTCCCATTAGCATGAATTGTGAACTACCAGGATTTGGTAGACGCTTATGCATATAATAGTACTATTTGGGGACGATCACCCCAGTTCGCGCCTGACGGTTGATCCCCGTCGTGCCACATTGATTGGTAAGCGAATTTATGTATGAGAAGATTTACACAAGCGTGATTATTGTGACGACACGCTAATTTAGATGGGCAAATTGAGTTTCGGGTTAGCTACCCGTTGTTTGTTATAGTAAGTTAACAATGTCATGCGGCTTATAATAATCCAAAAATAACGAAATACTGCTATACGCACTAAATTACGATATATTGCCTGACTAGCAATACGGGGTCTTACTATTGATATTATGTTCGTGTTTTGGTTTTTCATAACCGTATTCATATAACGGTTTTTATTTAACTTTATACAACGTTATAAAATGTATTGTATGATGTTTTTACGACTTTGGTTCGTATAATGATTTTGAAGGCAAAAGCCAATATTTTTTATTTTGATAAGGATTTGTATAAAATGACTTTGGGTATTTTATGGCCTATTACAAAGATTTGTACAAAATGATTTTCGGTAATAATTATATACCGATGATATATTAATGGTTTTGTTAAACTCTATGAATTCACTCGGCGTTATCGCTGACCTTTTCTTTTAACATGTTTTATCTAAGGTACTTGAAGGTAATTCTCCGGAAGACAAGAAGAATTAATGGATGGAAATGCTTTTATTATTAAACGACGCGATTTTTATGCGTTGTCTATGATGTGAGTAATGTGCTATCCCGTAACACCAACGAGTCTTCCGCTGTATTAAGTTGTATAAATTTGGGGGTGTTACAGTTTGGTACCAGAGCTCTCGTTATAGAGAACGAAAGATTTTTAAAACCAAGGTTTTGAATAAAACATTTCAAAATATTTTAACTATAAACATTTTTCTTGAAATGTCTAAAAAATCTTTTGACTATAACGGTGCCGAAGAATTCCCGAGTTACCGACAAGGTCAGACTGAGAAGTTTTATTTTAATATATATATAACTTGGATTATATATATGTATGATGTAATTTGATTACATGATTGTTTGATGATTATTTTGATATTTATACGAGGTATTTATACGACGTAGTTTGTCACAAGGAACCCTAACTTCCCTAGTAAATCAATCGAAGCTATTCCTGTAGGAAATCTAGCTATTCTAGATCTATACGAAGTTGTGGATACTTATGATCCCAATAAAATGGTTAATATTCGTAGAAATGTAGATATTAGTTGATTGTGATCTTGAAGAAGAATTGGCGAGATTAAATATGATATCAATGTCATGACGATCTTTCCTTATAGAGTGGAGCTTGACAAAACGTTACCACCTAGAAAGATGTCATCTGATTCATTGTTACCCAATTCTTAAATTTAAAATCGAAAGGGTGAATGTTTCACTTGAGGCTGTCATTGGATCCTTTACCCAAAAGCCTCAAGCCACTAGTACCTTTATGAGAAGTCTAATTGAATGATCGAGTCATTTCATACTAGTGACTCATTTGATAACTATTGTTGTAAGAGCTATAGGATTGGAAATTAAGTGTTGTTAATATCGAGCTTTTATTGCCCTTTTAAGGTTTATGAATAAGGTTGAAAGTATTGGAAAATGAGGTAGGATATTGAATTGAGTATAAGTTGATTGAAACTTGAATAAAGTAAAATTTAACCCGTATGGAATATGAGATTGATAAGAGGAAGTCGTTATGTCCTGTAATTTAATTATAAGGTTTTAAATGATTGTTAGTTTGTGTTAAGGGTTGCTCCTAAGCCATTGTCCACTAACGAGGATGCATAGTGTCTAATAAATAAATTGAAGAAATCTTCTTCTGAATTGAGACCGATGGATCTTTCGGGACATGTGGAACACCTAATGACTCTTGTAGATTAGTATTCATTGTGGTATCTTTTAAAAATCCCTAACTTAACTGAGATATCAGTTGGTAGGATGAGTTCTTGGAATAGTATGACATAGTGACACATAATGTGTTACAGTACAATTTAGACTTGTTTCTGATTAATGAAAAGACTACCTTTTATTGCTAAATTCTACATGTATTGATGTTATCTATCCTTTATTGCTTCATCCTAATGTTCGCATTAGTGATGCAACTATTGAACAAGTACTCATCTCGAATTGAGTTATGTTGTGGATTATTCTTTTTGTATTCCTGAGTGCCATCGAGGTCATGAACCTCATGATTAATTGGCTAAGCTCATTTCCTATCATATTGTAGTTAGTTCTTGGTGAACAAGCTTTCATCTCTCTTTTGCAGATCACTCATTCTTTTTATAAGATACAATAGTATCCCTTGAGAAAAATTGAATTTTCATCACTATAAGGATTATTCAAAGTGAGATTTATGAGTGATTGTTATCGAAGTAAAGTTGTTTATAAAACACCTTGGAAAACTTAATTGTTTTCATAACAAAGAAAATCTTTGTAAATTTATTTTTTATTCTTATTTAAGAATTAAGCATGAAAATGTTTTTATTATAAACATGATGATAAAATTTTGACGAACTGAGTATTGCATCGTTAATCTTGAAATTGTATATAGTTGCGCGCCTACATACAATTTGGAAGTGACCATGCAAGACTGATTAGTAGTCACCATTAAATTATTAATAAACACCAAATTTTCTTTGAAGATTGTGGAAGATTAAATTTTATGAGATCTGCAAGAAGTGAAAAATAGGGACATATTGATAGGGACACCTACATATGTGCCCGTACTATTTATTTTTCTGAGTCGAATTTACTCATCTGTGGAAATTGTCTTATTTGACAATTGACAATTCTTTCTTGTCCAATTCTCCCGTAGTGAGATTCTTAGGAAAAGTATCTGATTACCGAGTGTTGATACCCGATTGGATGTATCGACGTTCCTATCATTTCTATTGATTTGATTTCATTTGAATGACCTGGGTAACGATCCGAGGTGCTTTCGAATGCGTACTCAAATTATGAAAACATGGGATATATTCATATTCATTAAATGTTTTCGTCTATATCTGATTTGAATTTCTATCGCGTAGATTATGCGTTGACCTTACTCTTTTAAGGTTAGTTATGTCTCCATATATCCTTGAACTTGTGAAGGATTATGAGTTATTATTAGTCTTTTGAGAAGTTCACATCTTATCGACGGCAATAAAACTGAAAAGTTGATAGTGCCAGTAGAATGGATTGATTGATTATGACATGACGACAATGTCTTAATTGATGAGAACTCGAATAGAATTCCCCTAAATGATAAGATGTTGATTATCAAAAGTGATCTAAATAATTCTTGATAGATGACCATATCCTGCATTTAAACTTGAAATTATACCATGAATAGTTATAAACTAACCATAGATCTTGTAATCTAGAAAGAACTTAAAGTAAATTTATTAAAAGATGTTTCTATTATCTGAAACTTTAGGAGGTATTTGTTGGTGAATTAACTAGACTTTTGCCATTAAGGCAAGTTGAAATTGGTATTGATTATATTCTCGGTGCTGCACCTGTGGCTTGTGCACTGTACGTCAGCACCATCTGAATTAAAAGAATTACCATACAACTGAGAGAGTTGTCGGAGAAAGCTTTTACTCTACCGAGCTCGTCATTATGAAGAGCTATGGTGTTATCATTCCTTATATTTATTAATTACCGTGAACTAGGTAAATTGATGATTAAAAATCTATATCCACTACCCAAGATGATAGATTGTTCGATCATTTACAAGGTTCTAGTGTATATTCAAAATTTGATTCATGGCATGGTTATCATCAACTTCGCGTCCGCGAAGAAGATTATCTATTACAATCACTACATCCAGAACTTGTAATAAACATTATGAGTTTCATGTGATGTCGTTTGGATTGACCAATGCACATGTAGCATCCATAAATTTGGTGAATCTCGTGTGTAGGCTGTAATTTGATAAATTCATGCTTGTGATCATTAAGGACCATTTGTTTGTATATAAGAATAAGAAGGAATTAATAATTATTTATAGATTGCCCTGAATTGGCCGAACAACGAAAACTTATACCTTAAATATTTAACATGTGATTAACAGCTTAATCCTTTACATAATTTGACCGTGTGATTAATAAGATAATGGGATCTATATTGACATTTCAAAAATTAGAGCCATTAAGGCTTTAGGTTTTACCAAAAAGAAAGTGCAAATGTGTTTTGACAAATGTTTTATCGAAAAGAACTTTTGAGGGATTATTCCCTTATACCCAGAACATTTAACTAAACTCCAGTTTAGGGGTAAATGTTTGTGTATACCTCAAGACAACTTAAGAAGAATTGAGGAAACTATATAACTTATGACTTGAAATTTGAAACGACAATTTTTGCTTTTCAATTAAGAAATTTTTTACCAAAGAATAAACGAAGGCTTTCCGAACATTTACGGATCTTATTAATTATTTCCGATAAATCAACAAAAATCGTGTTAATTAAATTCAAATTTATTTTGAACATTTTTACATGATTAGTCGAAATAAGTAATTTAAAACTTTTTACGTTTACGTTTGATAAAATTAAATATCTATTATTTAATTACTTGTAGTAATTATCGACGCTTTAGACGTCGGATTGAGTAAAACAGATAAAAATAATAGTTGAGACGAAACTAAAACATAGAAGATATGAAGAAAATTTTTTTGAATCAATACGGTCATGTTATATATATATTTCATCAGGAGAAAGTGAATGTAGATACTTACACATTATGTAGAAAAGATAAAGAACCAATTAGAACATGTTCCTTAATAATGAAGGTGCAAAATAAATTGCCGAACAATATAAAAATAAACAATGCTTGTAAGAAGGCTAATATAGATAACATAAAGTGGTTCGCGTCTAATATGAACCATTAGAATTAAGAAGCCGATAGCGCTAAATGATTAAAAGGCCACTTGGAATTGTCTAAATATGGAGGATTGTGAGATATAGTTACGTTGGAATCTTGTAAGTATAAGTATTCTATTCCTGTCATTTCTGATTTAATGTATCTTTATCTGAAGAAGTTGTACTGATGGTAAACTATGAAGGCATACATTGCCTCATACATTAGTAAACGTCTAGCTATTGCAAAGGTCATCATCTGAATTTGATTCGATTTGGGTCATCGTCGACAGACTGACCAAATCTGCTAATATCATTCCTGTTAATGATAGATTCTTGATGAAGAAATTGACTATTTGGTATTTAAAGGAGTTATGTAAACATAGTGTGCGTGTATCGATCATCTCTATCAAGATCCTCGCTTCGCATCGAATTTCTAGAGATTTGCTCAGAAGTCATTGGGAACGGATCTTGATGAGAGTACTGTGTACCACCCCAATCGAAGGGACGAGGTAAAGTAACGATACAAAATACTATAAGTGCTGTTTTATGCTTGAATGATTGACCTTTGGTAATAAACCATATAATCGTTTTCATTTGGAGAGATTATCATTGAAAAACTATCGTGTTAGTATCGAGATCGAATCTTGTTAGGATCTATATTAGAGCATCTATAAGCAGGAGTTGGGATGAAGACATCCGACATACACCCATTGTGAGTTGGACATGTCTTTTAGGTTTAAGGTTCCCTATGATGGCGAACCTAACCTTAAAAAATACTCGACCCGCGAGACCTGAAATGATTGTTGAAATTAGGATCGGATTATTGACTGCCGGTAGTAGGCAGGAGGTTATGTGAATATGAAATGTAGATCTTGAAGTGCCAGATGGGTAGCGAAGTTATGCCAAAAATTTTAACCATGGAAAAATGAATTGATGATCTAAAAGATCATGGGATATAAGTCCCTGTTGTATGGGACCATTGAGATGATGTAAAAGATTGGTTTGAAAGGCATATAAGCTGGATCTACCCTAGGACTTCAAGGGCTGCGTGAAATATGATTCGTATATCTAACTTGATAAAATGTCTATCAAGTGAAAGTCTAACTATTCCTTAATGAAGTTTAGATCAGCGAAAAGTTGCATTCATCAAAAACCCGTGAACATCATGGATAGAAAAAGTAAGTCAACATTAAGCCTGATCTTATTCCCGTAGTTATGTTTGATGAAACTCGCGTATTGTAATGATTTACACTTGTGAGAAAAGACCGAATGTGGAGGATATACCCACATGGCTTTAAATCTATAAGAAGCGAGTAGTAAGATAAGATGATCTTGGAGGACAAAGATCCTGTTTAGGGGTAAATGTTGTGACAATCTGTCAATTTATGGTTGATATTTTATTCTCAAGTATTATTTAAAAACATTATTTTAATGTTATATTATGAACACACTTATTTTTGGGAAGTATTTTGGATTTACGTCTTGAAGTAGCATCGACTACGTCTAAACCGGAGGATTCTACGTTACGTGCTTACGTTTATATACACCGTCTTTGGTGACAGTCCGACATTTCAGGAAACAAATTTACCTGTGAATATTATTTTGGAGTTTTAAATTTGTGTTGGTTCATAAAATCACAAATTTACGAGAAGAGATTAGGACTTACAATCATAATTTAACGTCCTTTACGACTAAACTGGAAACCTTAGGATTACGTATTTACGTTTTCGAACTCCGTTTTTGATGAGACAATTTTTATTAGATTGGTTTTGTGCCGTTGCTTCATAATTTATAAAAACATTTTTCGTAAAATGACCCGAGGGCACGCAAATCGAGGAAACTAGAATCGAGGAATACCTGTAAATTAGTGGGATGAGACAAAACAAGTTTTGCCCCACCCCACTAATATGGGATGGCCAAAACCATGACACAACACCATGAGGTGTCAAGTTTGTAGCTTACAAGCTACACTTGTTAGCCTAAGCTTAACAAGTAAGCTATCAAACCAACAAAACCATCTAACACAAACCATTTCTTCATTTACACATGCAAAACCACTCATACTATCCTCCCTCTCTCCCTCATTTCTTCCAACAATCATCAACAACAACCCTCATTTGATCTATTTTAGCCATAACATCATGTGTTACTCATACACATGAGGATGCTCATTTGAAGCCTTAAAGATTGGAGGTGATTCTAACATCCAAGGAGGTGATTTGGTGATGTCCAAGGGCTGATTTCTACAAGAACTCTAGAAATATTGGTGGTCTTCAAAGTTGGTGTTGATCTATCACAAGTTTTGCCATCAAAAATCCAAGCCTTGATGAATACCTACACAATCTTGGTGGTATAAAGATTGTTCTTCCCATCCTCTTGTTATTTTGATTATGTAATCATGTACTTTCTTTCTATTTGTATATGTATATGATGAATATATGATGATAAAAATGTTGTGTGGGGATCAAGTTTTGATAAATATGATTAAAGAGATGAAAAACCATAGGTAACAAGGTTAAAATCATGCTTAAAATGATGGCTGTATAAAAACAGTAAGTAACCAAATGTTGAACTGATAAAAACGACATGGTGGAATCAATTTACAGTAAGTAATAGATGTCATACACATGTGAGAGTTGGCCATGCAATGGAATTATCAAAATGAGTGATATATGATCAAAACAAGATTAGTGTGCCAAACTCAATAGTCTGTTTTGTAGGGACTGTTAAGGATAGTTAGACATGGAATGAGCAGTAGCTATAACTAACTTATTTGTAGCACATAATATGAAGTTTATGCAATCCAAATATGAGCTTCTATCTCCTTATATAACTCAAGATATGATAAAAATGGTGAAGATGAAACTAAAAATCAGATTTTGAAGAATTAAAACCCACTAACATATAAATTTCATTTATATAAATATGTATAAGGTTAAATAAATGTACACTTTATAAAAATGGTAGCTGAATAAGATTTATAAGTTATAAAAACTATAAACATGATTTTTACGACTTTTTCGGCTATTACCGTAAAATTAACGTTTTTCGCCAATTAAAACTTAGACGATCAAACCCGTCTAATGTAAAGTTTTTAAAAGTCATATACTGATATATAAGTACCTAATACAAGTAAAAACCGATAAAACCCGAACTATATGACATACGGACATTAACGAGCTAAGTTAGCATATTTGGACTAATAATTTAACTAAATAAGTTAAACACTTATAAAAACTACTTATTTGGGCTTAACCAATTTGGGCCCAACATGTAAAGTATAAATACTGATAATACAAGTATAAAATGGATTAATACAACTTAAAGAACTTATAATAGGCTTATTGGGCCTAACACATGTAAATAAGTAAAACTAGTAAACTAGTATAAAAGTTACCAATAAATAACACTAAAATGAGTAAATAAGAATGTATAAACCCACTTGATCATCATATATATAAATTCATCATATATATACATAATTGTTATTTTGATAAAGCCATTGGACAAAAGTCTAAGACGAGTATTATTTGTCTAGGTTTCCGTGATTGAAGCACGTACCGTACATCCGAATTGCCGATAACCCGCCTTCCCACATCAATGTGAGTTCATAGCCTCGAACTCGTTTAAATGTTTTTATGAAATTTTTATAAACCCGCGAGGGAGATAACATGTTAGTTTTTATAAAGTGGGACACTAGTTGTCCCGATTGTTTGTTTATTGAATTGGACCCGAATGATTGTATGACCCGATGAATGATTAAATGACCCGATAGATGAAATGAAATGGATTATTAAAGTTAGGTTATGTCACTAAAAGTCCCATTAGCATGAATTGTGAACTACCGGGATTTGGTAGACGCTTATGCATATAATAGTACTATTTGGGGACGATCACCCCATTTCGCGCCTTGACGGTTGATCCCCGGCGTGCCACATTGATTGGTAAGCGAATTTATGTATGAGAAGATTTACACAAGCGTGATTATTGTGAAGACACGCTAATTTAGATGGGCAAATTGAGTTTCGGGTTAGCTACCCGTTGTTTGTTGTAGTAAGGTAACAATGTCATGCGGCTTATAATAATCCAAAAATAACGAAATACTACTATACGCACTAAATTACGATATATTGCCTGACTAGCAATACGGGGTCTTACTATTGATATTATGTTCGTGTTTTGGTTTCTCATAACCGTATTCATATAACGGTTTTTATTTAACTTTATACAACGTTATAAAATGTATTGTATGATGTTTTTACGACTTTGGTTCGTATAATGATTTTGAAGGCAAAAGCCTATATTATGATTTTGATAAGGATTTGTATAAAATGACTTTGGGTATTTTATGGCCTATTACAAAGATTTGTACAAAATGATTTTCGGTAATAATTATATACCGATGATATATTAATGGTTTTGTTAAACTATATGAATTCACTCGGCGTTATCGCTGACCTTTTCTTTTAACATGTTTTATCTAAGGTACTTGAAGGTAATTCTCGGGAAGACAACAAGAATTCATGGCCCGCACTTAAGTAACTATTTCCATTCAAATGCTTTGTAAAACTTGTATGAAATAATATGACTTGGGACCTATGTAAATTTGATATTTATGAATGGAAATGCTTTTATTATTAAACGACGCGATTTTTATGCGTTGTCTATGATGTGAGTTATGTGCTCCTGTAACACCAACGAGTCTTCCGCTGTATTGAGTTGTATAAATTTGGGGGTGTTACAGCATCCACTAGTTGTGGATTTTCTATAAAATTTGTCACCACCATAATAACTGTCTGAATATGCAATAAGCTCCAATAGGGAATCTTTTGGATACCATAATCCCAGGTCTGGATAACACCTAAGGTATCTAAATATTTTCCTGACAGCATGAAGATGAGATTCTTTGGGAGTCACTTGATGGCGTGCACATGTACACACAACAAACATAATGTCAGGTCTTGAAGCTGTAAGATACATCAATGAACCAATCATTGACCTATAATGCCTGACATCCACCTCTTTTCCATCTCCCACTTTTCCCCAAGGGTGTTCCCTATCCATAGGTGTGCTAGCCCGTTTCTCATGTGGAGAAAGCCAAACTTCTTCAATATTTCTGCTACATATTTATCTTGAGAGATGAAGATACCATCTTCTTTCTTCTGTACTTGTAACCCTAGAAAAAAGGTTCATCTCCCCCATTGCACTCATCTTGAACTTGTCTGTCATGAGTTTGGAAAAATCTTCACTCATCTTTGGACAAGAAGAGCCAAAGATGATATCATCCACATAAACCTATTCAAGTAAGAAATCCTTACCAGTCTTCTTTGTAAACAAGGTCTGGTCTATGGTGCCCCTTTTAAATCAATTTTCCACCAGATAGGTGGACAATGTGCCATTCCATGCTCTTGGGGCTTGATGAAGTCCATACATAACTTTCTTTACTCTATACACCTTGTCTGGATGTTCTGAATCTTCAAAACCAGGAGGCTGCATTACATAAACCTCCTTTGCAATTGTGCCATAAAGAAAAGCACTCTTCACATCCATTTGATAGACTGTAAATCCCATGCAGGAATCATAGGCTAGAAAAATCCTTATAGCCTCAATCCTTGCAACAGGTGCAAAGACCTCCTCATAGTCTATCCCTTCTTGTTGTGTATATCCTTGTGCCACTAAACGTGCCTTGTTTCTGACCACAATGCCTCTTTCATCATTTTTGTTCCTAAGAACCCATATTGTCCCAATAGTTCTGACATGTCTGGGACAATCAACCAACTCCCAAACATCCTGGATAGCAAATTGGTGAAGCTCATCCTGCATTGCTTCCACCCAACTTGGTTCTTTGAGAGCATCAAAAATCTTCTTGGGTTCCTGTTGTGACAGAAAACAGGCAAACAAACATGCTTGAACAAGAGGGGTATCAACCTTCTTGTGAATATTGGCAATAAATCCTCCATGATTCTAATGAGACCTTCTAGTTTACACAGGAGTCATCACATCACCAATAATTTGAGAAGGAGGATGATTTTTGATTGTAGTAGTAAGCACTCCTCCCTCAATAAGTGTATTATCCTCAATCTCATCTTCCATGTTACCAATATCCTCCCCAGACTCTCTTCCATCATCATCTGTATGAACCTCTTCATTTCTGTTTGAAGGTTCACCTTGTTCAAAATTATTGGAAGAGAAAAGATGGTCAAAAGATATGTCAATGCATGAACCAAAGCTGTCAACGTTTGAGCCATCAACGCCTGAATTTGTCTTGTCAGCGCCGAAATTTCCTTTGTCAGCGCCTGAAGGATCATGCATGTTTTCAACTGGTGATACTTGGGGACCACCTTTTTCCTTTCCAGCAGTAGCAGCAGCAAATGCATCTGTACATATGGGAATAGTAACATACTCAAGTATGGGTGCTGATTTGTCTACTTGTGATCCAACCTCTTCATCAACCTATTTACCTGAAACATCAACAAGTTGTTCTTCCACAACACTTGAAGTCACGTTCACAATGTTTGGATTAGTAACAGGCATATAATTCAATGTCCTAGATAGAGGTTCCAAGTCAAATAGCCAATTTGGACCACTTTCAGGATCACTAGGTTTACTTTCTAAAAACCTAACATGTAACACCCCCAAATTTATACAACTCAATACAGCGGAAGACTAGTTGGTGTTACGGGATAGCACATTACTCACATCATAGACAACGCATAAAAATCGCGTCGTTTATTTATAAAGCATTTCCATTCAATAATATCAAAGTTACATCGGTCCCAAGTCATTACATTTCATACAAAGTTTAAAAAAATATTTGAATGGAAAATATTGTATAAGTGCGGGCCATGAATTCTTGTCGTCTTCCAGAGAATTACCTTCAAATACCTGAGATAAAACATGTTAAAAGAAAAGGTCAGCGATAACGCCGAGTGAATTCATAGAGTTTAATAAAATCCATCAATATAATATCAGTATAAAATTATTACTGAAAATCATTTTGTACAAATCATTTTAATAGGCTATAAAATAGCCAAAGTCATTTTATACAAATCCTTATCGAAAATCATAATATAGGCATTTGCCTTAAAAATCATTATACGAGCCAATGTCGTAAAAACATCATACAATACGTCTTACGACGTTGTATTAAGTTAAATAAAAACCGTTATATGAATATGGTTATGAAAACCAATACACAAACATAATATCAGTAGTATGACCCTGTATTGCTAGTCAGGCAATACATCGTAATTCGGTGCGTCTATTAGTATTTCGTAAATTTTGGATTATTATAAGCCGCATGACATTGTTACATTACTAAACCAACAACGGGTAGCTAACCCGATACTCAATTTGCCCATCTAAAGTAGCGTGTCGTCACAAAGGTCACGCTATGGAAATCTTCTCATACATAAATTCGCCTACCAATCAATGTGGCACGACGGGGATCAACCGTCAAGGCGCGAACTGGGGTGATCGTCCCCAAATAGTACTATTATATGCACAAGCGTCTACCAAATCCCGGTAGTTCACAATTCATGCTAATGGGACTTTTAGTGACATAACCTAACTTTAATAATCCATTTTATTTCATCTATCGGGTCCTTTAATCATTTATCGGGTCATACAATCGGGTCATTCAATCATACGGGTCCAAATCAATAAACAAAGAATCGGGACAAATGGTGTCCTATTTTATAAAAACTAACATGTTATCTCCCTAGCGGGTTTATAAAACATTTCATAAAACATTTAAAAGAGTGCGAGGCTATGAACTCACGTTGATGTGGGAAGGCGGGTTATCGGCAATTCGGACGTACGGTACATGCTTCAATCACGGAAACCTAGACAAATAATACTCGTCTTAGACTCATGTCCAATGACTTTATAAAAATAACAATTATGTATACATATGATGATTATATATATATGATGATCAAGTGGGTTTACATATTCTCGTTTACTCATTTTAGTGTTATATGTCGGTAACTTTTATACTAGCTTACTAGTTTTACCTGTTTACACGTTTTAAATCCAATAAGCTTATTATAAGTTATTTAACTTGTTTTAATCCATTTTATACTTATATTATCAGTATTTAAACTTTACAAGTTGGGCCCAAATGGGTTAAGCCCAATAAGTTCTTTTTATAAGTGTTTAACTTATTTAGTCCAATTATTAGTCCAATATGTTTACTTAGCTCGTTAATGTCCGTATGTCCTATAGTTCGGGTTTTTATCGGTTTTTACTTGTTATACATGTTTATATATCAGTATATAAGTTTTATAAAGTTTACATTAGACGGGTCCAACCATCTAAGTTTTATTTAACAAAAACGTTAATTTTACGGTATTAGCCGAAAAAGTCGTAAAAATCATGTTTATAGTTTTATAACTTATAAAACTTAACAAGTTACTATTTTTATAAAATTTCCACTTATTTACCCTTGTACATATTTATATAAATCTATTATATGAGTTAGTGGGTTTTTATTCACATTTTATACTATATAATTTTGAGTGCTTATATAATAGTATTATACTTTAATTTCCAAAATCTGATTTTTATTTTCATCTTCACCAAAACTGCCATACATAGAGTTCTATATGGAGATAGAAGCTCAAACTTTTATGACATAAACTACATGATATGTGCTCCATTTAACTCTACTATAGCTACTGTTGAATCATCTTCTAAGTATTTTCTAAACATCATCCAAAACAGTAAACTCAGATTGGTACTCTAAACTTGTTTTGATCATATCTCACTCATTACAATGATTCCATTGCATGGCCAACTCTCACATGTGTACAAGACCCATAGCTTACTGTAAATGGATTCTACTTCATCATTTTATCAGTCTAACACGTGGTTAGTTACTGTTTTTATACAGCCTACCATTTAAACAAGATTTACCCATTTTTCATGTAGTTTGTCCATCTTTTTACGCATGTTTATCCAATCTATCAACACCAAATCCCCACATAACATTTTTATCATCATATAATCATCATATACATATACATAAGTAAAAGAAATACAAGATTACATAATCAAAAATAACAAGAAGATGGGGAGAACAATCTTTATACCACCATGATGATGTAGGTTGATCAAAACATGGATTTTGATCACACAACTTGTGATAAACCAAGACCATCTTCAAGACCACCATTCTTCATGAACACCTTGTGGAAAATCAGCCCTAATACTCCATGGAAACTCCTCCTTGGATGTTAAAACTTGCACCAATCTTCCTCTTTTTGAATGGAGATTAACATATGTAAGTTATAACATATGTTTGTGGTTAAAATTGATCAAGTGAAGGTGGTTTGGAGGTGTATATGAGACGGCATCAATGGAGGAAATGAGAGAAAATGTGAGTTGATTTGCATGGTGAAAATGATCAAATGGTTTTGGTTTAGGTGGTTTTGTGGTAAGCTTAGCTTACTAGCTAAGCTAAAGACAAGTGTAGCTTGTTTTGTGAAGTTATTGACACATCTTAAGATGTGTTGGTGAGTTTTGGCCGCCCCATGTGTAGTGGTGTGGGATAAATTGTTTTGTCCCATCCCACTAATTTACGTGTATTCCTCGATTCTAGTTTCCTCGATTTGCGTGCCCTCGGGTCGTTTTACGAAAAACGTTTTTATAGATTATGAATCAACGGCAAAAACGAATCTAATAAAAATTGTTTCATCAAAAACGGAGTTCGAAAACGTAAAAACGTAATCCTAAGGTTTCCGGTTTAGTCGTAAAGGACGTTAAATTAAAATCGTAAGTCCTAATCTCTTCTCGTAAATTTGTGAGTTTATGAACCAACACAAATTTAAAACTCTAAAATAATATTCACGAATAAATTTATTTTCTGAAATGTCGGACTGTCACCAAAGACGGTGTATGTAAACGTAAGCACGTAACGTAGAATCCTCCGGTTTAGACGTAGTCGACGCTACTTCAAGACGTAAATCCAAATTACTTCCCAAAAATAAGTGAGTTCATATTGTAACATTAAAATAATATTTTCAAATAAATATTGAAAATAAAATATCAATCATAAATTGACGGATTGTCACAGCATTTACCCCTAAACAGGATCTTTGTCCTCAAAGATCATCTTACCTTACTACTCGCTTCTTATAGAGTTAAAGCCATGTGGGTATTAACTCCACATTCGGTCTTTTCTCACAAGTGTAATCCATTACAATACGCGAGTTTCATCAAACATAACTACAGGAATAAGATCGGGCTAAATGTTGACTTACTTTCTCTATCCATCATGTTCACGGGTTTCTGATGAATGCAACTTTTCGCCGATCTAAGCTTTATTAAAAAGAATTCAGATTTTTACTTGATAGATATTCCATCAAGTTCGATATACGAATCATAATTCACGCAGCTCTTGAAGTCCTAGGGTAGATCCAGCTTGTATGCCTTTCAAACCAAATCTTTTTACATCATCTCTATGGTCCCATACAACGGGGACTTATATCCCATGATTTGTCAGATCATGAATTCATTTTTCCAAGTTTAAAAATTATGGCAAAACTTCGCTACCCATTTGGCACTTCAAGATCTACATTTCACATTCACATAACCTCTTGCCCACTACCGGCTGTCAATAATCAGATCCTAATTTCAACAATAATTTCAGATCTCGTGGGTCGGGTATTTTGCAAGGTTAGGTTCGCCATCATAGGAAACCTTAAACCTAAAAGACATGTCCAACTCACAGTGGGTGTATGTCGGGTGTCTTCATCTCAACTCTTGCTTACAGATGCTCTAATATAGATCCTAACAAGATTCGATCTCGATCCTAGTACGATAATTATCAATGATAATATCTCCAAAGGAAAACGATTATACGGTCTATTACCAAAGGTCAATCATTCAAACATAAAACAACACTTATATTACTTTGTATCGTTACTTTACCTCGTCCCTTCGATTGGGGTGGTACATAGTACTCTCATCAAGGTTCGTTCTCAACGATTTCTGAGCAAATCTCTAGAAATTCGATGCGAAGCGAGGATCTTGATAAAGGTGTTCGATACAGGCACGCTATGTTTACATAACTCTTTTTCATTTATCATTAACGGGAATGATATTAGCAGATTTGGTCAGTCTGTCGACGATGACCCAAATCGAATCAAATTCAGATGATGACCTTTGAAATAGCTAGACGTTTACCAATGTATGAGGCGATGTCTACCTTCATAATTGCTATCAGTACAACTTCTTCAGACAAAGATACTTTTAGTCATAAATGACATAAATAGAATACTTATACTTACAAATTCCAACATAACTATATCTCACAATCTCCATATTTAGTCAATCACATGTGGTCTTTAAAACATTTAACGCTATCGGCTTCTAAATTCTAATGGTTCACATTAGCCGTGAAACCTTTCACTATTTATATTATCCTTTTTACAAACATTGTTTATTTTTATATTGTTCGACAATTTATTTTGCACTTTCATTATTAAGGAACATGTCCTAATTGGTTCTTTATCTTTTATACATAATGTGTCAGTAATTACGTTTACTTTCCTGATGAAATAAATATCATACCCGTATTTATTCAAAATTCTTTCTTTATATTTTCTAAGTTTTAGTTTCGTCTCAACTATCATTTTTATCAGTTTTGCCTAATCTGACGTTTCAAAGCGTCTATAATTATTACAACTAATTAAATAAATATTTAATTTTTATGAAACGTAAACACAAAAAGTTTTTAAATTTTCTTAGTTTGTCCAATTATATAAAGGTGTTCAAAATAAAATTTGAATTTAATTAACACGATTTTTGTTGATTTATCGAAAATGATTATTAAGATTCGTAAATGTTCGAAAAATCTTTGGTTATACTTTGGTCAAAATTTTCTTATTTGAAAAGCAAAAATTGTCGTTTCAAATTTTAAGTCATGATTTAAATGGTTTTCTCATTCCTTCTTAGGTTGTCTTGAGGTATACACAAACATTTACCCCTAAACAGGAGTTTAGTTAAATGTTCTGGGTATAAGGGAATAATCCCTTAAAAATCCTTTGTTAAAATATTTGTCAAAAATATATTTGCACTTTCTTTTTAGTATAACTCAAAGTCCCTAAAGGGCTCTTAATTTTTAAAGAGTCATTATATTTCATTATCTATTATTCACACGGTCAATTAACATAAAGGATTTAGTCTTTAATCTTATGTTAATTATTCAAGGTACAAGTTTTCATTGTTCGGCCAATTCAGGGCAATCTATAATTAATTATTAACTTCATTCTTATTCTTATAAACAAACAATTGGTTCTTAATGATCACGAGCATGAATTTATCAAATTACAGCCTACACACGTGATTCACCAAATTTATGAATGCTACATGTGTATTAGTCAATCCAAACGTCACCACGTGAAACTCATAATGTTCATTACAAGTACCGGATGTAGTGATTGGAATACATAATCTTTTTCGCGGACGCGACGTTGATGATAACCATGCCGTGAATCAAAAACCTTGTAAATGATCGAACAAATCTTCCATTTCGAGTTATGGATATCGTTTTCGATTGTCAATTTACTCAGTTCACAGTAACCTATAAATATAAGGAATAATAACACCATAGCTTTTCATGATGACAGGCTTGGTAGAATAAAATCTTTTCTCCGACAACTCTCTCAGTTGTACGGTAATTCCTTTAATTCAGATGATGCTGACGTACAGTGCACAAGCCACAGGTGCAGCACCGGAAATATAATCAATACCAATTTCAACTTGCTTTAATGGCAAAAGTCTAGGTAATTTACCAACAAATACCTCCTAAAGTTCATATAACATAAACATCTTTTAAAAAATTCATATTAGGTTCTTTCTAGATTATAATATCTATGACTAGTTCACAACCATTCATGGTATAATTTCAAGTCTAAATCCAGGATATGGTCATCCATCAAGAATTATTTAGATCACTTTTGATAATCAACATCTTATCATTTAGGGGAATTCTACTCGAGTTCCCATCAATTAAGACAATGTCGTCATGTCATAATCAATCAATCCATTCTACTGGTACTATCAACTTTCCAGTTTCATTGCCGTCGATAAGATGTGAACTTCTCAAAAGACTAATAATAACTCATAATCCTTCACAAGTTCAAGGATATCTGGAGACATAACTAACCTTAAAAGAGTAAGGTCAACGCTTAATCTACGGGAGAGAATTTCAATTCATAAATAGACGAAAACATTTAACGAATATGATTATATCCCATGTTTTCATAATTTGAGTACGCATTCGAAAGCTCCTCGGATCGTTACCCAGGTCATTCAAATGAAACCAAATTAAAAGAAATGATAAGAACTTCAATACATCCAGTCGGGTATCAACACTCAGTAATCAGATACTTTTCCTAAGAATCTCACTACGGGAGAATTGGACAAGAAAGAATTGTCAATTGTCAAATAAGACAATTTCCACAGATGAGTAAATTCGACTCAGAAGAATAGATGCTATAGGCACATATGTAGGTGTCCCTAACAATATGTCCTTATTTTTCACTTCTTGCAGATCTCATAAAATTTAATCTTTCACAATCTTCAATATAATGTAGTGTTTATTCATTAGTTTTATGGTGACTACTAATCAGTCTTGCATGGTCCATTCCAAATTGTATGTAGGCGTGCAACTATATACAATTTCAAGATTAACGATGCAATACTCAGTTCGTCAAAATTTTATCATCATATTTATAATAAAAACATTTTCATGCTTAATTCTTAAATAAGAATCAAGAATAAATTTACAAATATTTTCTTTGTTATGAAAACAGTTAAGTTTTCCAAGGTACTTTATAAACAACCTCATTTTGATAACAACCACTTATAAATCTCACTTTGAATAATCCTTATAGTGATGAAAATTCAATTTTTTTTTATTTTTTTTTCTCAAGGGATACTATTGTATCTTATAAAAACAATGAGTGATCTTCAAAGGAGTGATGAAAGCTTGTTCACCAAGAACTAACTACAATATGACAGGAAATGAGCTTAGCCAATTAATCATGAGGTTCATGACCTCGATGGCACTCACGAAGAATAATTCACAACGTAACTCAATTCGATATGAGTACTTGTTCAATGGTTGCATTACTAATGCGAACATTAGGATAAAGCAATAAAAGATAGATATCATCGATACATGTAGAATTTAGAAATCAAAGGTAGTATTTTCATAAATCACCAACAAGTCAAATTGTACCGTAACACATTACGTGTCACTATGTCATACAATTCTTAGAACTCATCCTACCAACTGATATCTCAGTTAAGTTAGGGATGTTGAAAAGATACCACAATGAATACTAATCTACAAGAGTCATTAGGTGTTCCATATGTCCCAGAAGATCCATCGGTCTCAATTCAGAAGAAGATTTCTTCAATTTATTTCTTGGACACTTGGCATCCTCGTTAGTGGACAATGGCCTAGGAACAACCCTTAACACGAATCAACAATCAATTAAAACCTTATAATTCTATCACAGGACTTAACGACTTCCTCTTAACAATTTCTTATTCCACACAAGTTAAATTTTACTTTATTCAAGTTTCAACAAATTTTATACTCAATTCGATATCCTACCTCATTATCCAATACTTACAACCTTATTCTTCGGCCTTGTAAAGGCAATACAATCTCAATATGAACCAACACTTAATTTCCAATCCTATTAGCTCTTACAACAACAATTATCAAATGAGTCATTAATATGAAATGACTTGATCATTCAACTAGACTTCTCGGAAAGGTATTAGTGGCATGAGGCTTTTGGGTAATGGTTCCAATAACAGCCTCAAGTGCAACATTCACCCTATCGATTTCAATTTAAGAAATGGATGACAACGAATCAGATGACATCTTTCCAGGTGATAACGTTTTGTCAAACTCCACTCTATAAGGAAAGATCGTCATGACATCGATATCAGTTTTAATCTCGCCAATTCTTTTTCAATATCACAATCAACTAATATCTACATTTCTACGAATATCAACCATTTGTTGGGATCATAAATATCCACAACTTGGTTTAGATCTAGGATGGCTAGAATTCCTACGAGAATAGCTTCGATTAATTTACTAGGGGATTTAGGGTTACTTGTGACAATCTACGTCGTATAAATACCTCGTATAAATATCCAAATAATCATCAAACAATCATGTAATAAAATTACATCATATATATATAATCCAAGTTATATATATATTAAAATAACACTTCTCAGTCTGGCCTTGTCGGTAACTCGAGAATTCTTCGGCACCGTTATAGTCAAAAGATTTTTAGACATTTTTAGAAAAATGTTTATAGTTAAAAGATTTTGAAATGTTTTATTCAAAACCTTGGTTTTAAAAATCTTTCGTTCTCTATAACGAGAGCTCTGGTACCAAACTGTAACACCCCCAAATTTATACAACTCAATACAGCGGAAGACTAGTTGGTGTTACGGGATAGCACATTACTCACATCATAGACAACGCATAAATATCGCGTCGTTTATTTATAAAGCATTTCCATTCAATAATATCAAAGTTACATCGGTCCCAAGTCATTACATTTCATACAATGTTTTACAAAATATTTGAATGGAAAATATTGTTTAAGTGCGGGCCATGAATTCTTGTCGTCTTCCCGAGAATTACCTTCAAGTACCT
The DNA here is from genome assembly GCA_025667525.1 of Glebionis coronaria. Lineage (NCBI taxonomy): Eukaryota > Viridiplantae > Streptophyta > Magnoliopsida > Asterales > Asteraceae > Glebionis > Glebionis coronaria. The sequence goes on along the minus strand of CM046876.1, from coordinate 288,330,763 downwards.
GAGATTAAACATGTTAAAAGAAAAGGTCAGCGATAACGCCGAGTGAATTAATAGAGTTTAATAAAATCCATCAATATAATATCAGTATAAAATTATTACTGAAAATCATTTTGTAAAAATCATTTTAATAGGCCATAAAATAGCCAAAGTCATTTTATACAAATCCTTATCGAAAATCATAATATAGGCATTTGCCTTAAAAATCATTATACGAGCCAATGTCGTATAAACATCATACAATACGTCTTACGACGTTGTATTAAGTTAAATAAAAACCGTTATATGAATATGGTTATGAAAACCAAAACACAAACATAATATCAGTAGTATGACCCTGTATTGCCAGTCAGGCAATACATCGTAATTCGGTGCGTCTATTAGTATTTCGTAAATTTTGGATTATTATAAGCCGCATGACATTGTTACCTTACTAAACCAACAACGGGTAGCTAACCCGATACTCAATTTGCCCATCTAAAGTAGCGTGTCGTCACAAAGGTCACGCTATGGCAATCTTCTCATACATAAATTCGCTTACCAATCAATGTGGCACGACGGGGATCAACCGTCAAGGCGCGAACTGGGGAGATCGTCCCCAAATAGTACTATTATATGCACAAGCGTCTACCAAATCCCGGTAGTTCATAATTCATGGTAATGGGACTTTTAGTGACATAACCTAACTTTAATAATCCATTTTATTTCATCTATCGGGTCCTTTAATCATTTATCGGGTCATACAATCGGGTCATTCAATCATATGGGTCCAAATCAATAAACAAACAATCGGGACAAATGGTGTCCTATTTTATAAAAACTAACATGTTATCTCCCTAGCGGGTTTATAAAACATTTCATAAAACATTTAAAAGAGTGCGAGGCTATGAACTCACGTTGATGTGGGAAGGCGGATTATCGGTAATTCGGACGTACGGTACATGCTTCAATCACGGAAACCTAGACAAATAATACTCGTCTTATACTCATGTCCAATGACTTTATAAAAATAACAATTATGTATACATATGATGATTATATATATATGATGATCAAGTGGGTTTACATATTCTCGTTTACTCATTTTAGTGTTATATGTCGGTAACTTTTATACTAGCTTACTAGTTTTACCTATTTACACGTTTTAAGTCCAATAAGCTTATTATAAGTTATTTAACTTGTTTTAATCCATTTTATACTTATATTATCAGTATTTAAACTTTACAAGTTGGGCCCAAATGGGTTAAGCCCAATAAGTTCTTTTTATAAGTGTTTAACTTATTTAGTCCAATTATTAGTCCAATATGTTTACTTAGCTCGTTAATGTCCGTATGTCCTATAGTTCGGGTTTTTATCGGTTTTTACTTATTATACATGTTTATATATAAGTATATAAGTTTTATAAAGTTTACATTAGACGGGTCCAACCATCTAAGTTTTATTTAACAAAAATGTTAATTTTACGGTATTAGCCGAAAAAGTCGTAAAAATCATGTTTATAGTTTTATAACTTATAAAACTTAACAAGTTACTATTTTTATAAAATGTCCACTGATTTACCCTTGTACATATTTATATAAATGTATTATATGAGTTAGTGGGTTTTTATTCACATTTTATACTATATAATTTTGAGTGCTTATATAATAGTATTATACTTTAATTTCCAAAATCTGATTTTTATTTTCATCTTCACCAAAACTGCCATATCTAGAGTTCTATATGGAGATAGAAGCTCAATTTTTTATTACATAAACTAAATGATATGTGTTCTATTTAACTCTTCTATAGCTACTGTTGAATCATCTTCTAAGTATTTTCTAAAAATCGTCCAAAACAGTGAACTCAGATTGGTACTCTAAACTTGTTTTGATCATATCTCACTCATTACAATGATTCCATTGCATGGCCAACTCTCACATGTGTACAAGACCCATAGCTTACTCTAAATGGATTCTACTTCATCATTTTATCAGTCTAACATGTGGTTAGTTACTGTTTTTAAACAGCCTACCATTTAAACAAGATTTACCCATTTTTCATGTAGTTTGTCCATCTTTTTACCCATGTTTATCCAATCTATCAACACCAAATCCCCACATAACATTTTTATCATCATATAATCATCATATACATATACATAAGTAAAAGAAATACAAGATTACATAATCAAAAATAACAAGAAGATGGGGAGAACAATCTTTATACCACCATGATGATGTAGGTTGATCAAAACATGGATTTTGATCACACAACTTGTGATAAACCAAGAGCATCTTCAAGACCACCATTCTTCATGAACACCTTGTGGAAAATCAGCCATAATACTCCATGGAAACTCCTCCTTGGATGTTAAAACTTGCACCAATCTTCCTCTTTTTGAATGGAGATTAACATATGTAAGTTATAACATATGTTTGTGGTTAAAATTGATCAAGTGAAGGTGGTTTGGAGGTGTATTTGGGACAGCATCAATGGAGGAAATGAGAGAAAATGTGAGTTGATTTGCATGGTGAAAATGATCAAATGGTTTTGGTTTAGGTGGTTTTGTGGTAAGCTTAGCTTACTAGCTAAGCTAAAGACAAGTGTGACTTGTTTTGTGAAGTTATTGACACATCATAAGATGTGTTGGTGAGTTTTGGCCGCCCCATGTGTAGTGGGGTGGGATAAATTGTTTTGTCCCATCCCACTAATTTACGGGTATTCCTCGATTCAAGTTTCCTCGATTTAGTGCCCTCGGGTCGTTTTACGAAAAACGTTTTTATAGATTATGAATCAACGGCACAAAACGAATCTAATAAAAATTGTTTCATCAAAAACGGAGTTCGAAAACGTAAATATGTAATCCTAAGGTTTCCAGTTTAGTGGTAAAGGACGTTAAATTAAAATTGTAAGTCCTAATCTCTTCTCGTAAATTTGTGAGTTTATGAACCAACACAAATTTAAAACTCCAAAATAATATTCACGAATAAATTTATTTTCTGAAATGTCGGACTGTCACCAAAGACGGTGTATGTAAACGTAAGCACTTAACGTAGAATCCTCCGGTTTAGACGTAGTCGACGCTACTTCAAGACGTAAATCCAAATTACTTCCCAAAAATAAGTGAGTTCATATTGTAACATTAAAATAATATTTTCAAATAAATATTGAGAATAAAATATCAATCATAAATTGACGGATTGTCACATAACATGTACCTTTTCAAGTATACGTTTTTCTTTCTTAAGGTAAATTCTATATCCTCTACTCTGCACAGAATAACCCATGAAGTAGCCTTCATCACCTTTAGCACTAAACTTACCTAAGGCTTCACTAGTGTCCAACATAACTACATGACATCCAAAAGGTTTAAGAAAACCAATATTAGGTTTCCTGCCCCAAAGTAACTCATAAGGTGTTTTGTTATGAATCTTGTTAACTAATGCCCTATTCTGAACATAACAAGCTGTATTCACAGCCTCAGCCCAAAAAGCAATGGGAAAGTGAGCATCAGCCAACATAGTCCTAGCTGCTTCTATGAGGGTTCTATTCGCTCTCTTAGCTACCCTATTTTGTTGTGGGGTTCTAGCAACACTAAACTGTCTAGTAATCCCTTTCTTGGCACAAAAGTCATCTAATAACTTATTTTTAAACTCACCACCATTGTCACTTCTAAGCATCTTAACCTCATTACCAGACTTCTTTTCAATTTGGGTAATAAAGTTAATCAAATTATCAGCACTGTCACATTTCAAAGCTAAAAAGAAAGTCCAAGTTAATCTAGAAAAATCATCAGTGATGACAAAACAGTAAGATTTACCATTTAAGCTTTCTATATTAGTTGGACCAAACAAGTCAATATGCAGCAAGTGAACAGGTTTAGAACTAGAGTGCATTGGTTTAGACTTAAATGAGACCTTGTGCTGTTTGCCTTTAAGGCATGCAACACAAGAGTGGTCATTGTGGAAAGCCTTTTCAGGAAAACCATAAACTAAACCATGTCTCACAAGTCTATTTATATTTTTAAAATTAATGTGCCCTAATCTTCTGTGCCAAAGATTACTCTCATCAACTGAAGCCTTAGAATATAGACATGACAAATTATTATTCATCCTAATTCCATTAAGATTCACATTATAAATGTCCTTATGCCTAGGTGTTCTATAATCAATGAATTTCTCATCTGGTATTTTAAAATCTTTGCTCAATATCAAGCATTCAGTATCAGTGAAAGGAACCTTATTTTTGTTATCACACACTTGTGATACACTAAACAGATTATAGTCAAGTTCTTTTACCAGAAACACGTTTTCAAAAACGCAAATTGTTGGTGAGAAGAGTGCCTTTGCCAGTAATAGTTCCATATCCACCTCCAAAGTACACTTTGTCACCATCTTTAATGGGGATAAAATTTGTCAGATAATCTTCCTTCCCCGTCATGTGCCTAGAGCATCCACTATCCCAATAGCCATAATCATTAACCTGCTTTTGATTGCCCTGCACATAAAGAAAACAAATTAGTTTTCTTTGGGAACCAAGCCTGAGCAGACTTGGATTCATTTGGTTGTTCAACAAGAACAGACTTAGTCCTTATGACAACCCCTTGTTCATCCCTTTTTGGATTAAACACCCAGTTAACCCCAATTGGTTTTGTTATGACCTTTGAAATATAATGAAATCTGTTACAAGTCATAGAAATCCCATCTGAATTAGGGTTTTGGTCTTTCTTAGGTCTCCATGTCAAGCTAGAAGAAGCTTTAGACCCCTTTCCCTTTGGTTGCAAATATTTACCATTATTTGGTCTGGCAACGTTCCTGTCAGCGTTTAATTTGTTCTTGTCAACGCTAAAATTACCTTTATCAGCGTTGAACCTAGGGTTTGCTACAGGAACCTATTGCCTATTAGACCATGTATTGGTCTTCTAAAAAGGTCTTTGTCCATAAGTATTAGACCCTTTAGTAAAGAATGGGGCTGGTCTAACAACTTGTGGACTTTGCTAGACAAAAGGTTTAGGTTTAACAGTGTTTGACTTTCTATCAGCGTTGACCTTTGAAGCATTGACACAATTATAGGCTAAATGTGAAAAACTTCCACAAGTATAACAGGCTTTTCTAGACATAGGTCTAGGTCTAGAAGAAAAGAAACCTGTCCCATTATCACTAATTTGGCTTTTCGGTGTCCTAGGTTTTCTATACATTTCTGTATATTTAATACTAGGTTTTCTATCAATATTTAAGCCAAGGTCAACAGTCTTGCCAGTGGTTGGGTTTGTCACTTTTATGGGTGTAGTCTCATTTGGGTTGTCACTAAGCATGCCACCCTTAACAAACAAGGTAGGGTTGGCTTTCTTCCATTGGTCTAAATCAGTCAACTTCTGCTTGTATTCCTCTACTAGGGTAAGAACTCTTGGTGGAGGAATGAATTCCTCTTCTTGGAGTTCTAGTATACCAGTCCAAGACAAGTCCTTTCTAAGGACATCATAGAAGTTCCCAGCAGGTGGTGGAACACCAACATATTCTTTCATCCCAATGCCAATCATATCCCTAGAATCCCTTTGTTCACTGACACATTTTTCTAGGGTTTGTGAGGCTTTATCAAATCTCTGAATTTTAAGATCCACATTATCTTTGTTTTTGATAGCCTCATCTAACTTAGCCTGTAAAACATCATTGGCCCTCTCCATGACGTTTCTAACCTCAATACTAGCATTTAAATCATGAGTTAAAATATTGATTTGATCTTTTAGGTCAAACTCCTTTTTCTTATACTCAGCTACAGTATTTTCAGTTTGAGTAAGAGCAAGTTGATAGTTAGATAACTTGCATCTTTCATTAACCACATCTGTTGTCAGTTTTAAAACTTCTTTGTTTAGTTTTTCAGTGTTCAGACGACAACCATTACTATAAAATGCATCATCATATACCTCATTGTCTGATGAAGATGAAGAGTGTGCCATGCGAGCATAGTGAACATGCTCTTCTTCTTCCTTTTCTACAACTAAAGCTTTGTTCTCTTCCTCATCCTTAGACAAATAGCTCCAATCCCAGCCAACACCATCAATGTCTTGCATAGCCACCATAGCTTTGGAATCCTGAGCCTTGATGATTTGGCTTGAGGGTTTTCCAGCATCAGATCTTCTTGGAGATCTGCATTCTCTCATAAGTGTCCCATGGATGACAATTATAACACTCAACCTTGGATTTATCAAATCCAGCAGTGTCCTTAGCATTAAAAGTCATCTTCTTCTTAAATCTTCGATTCCATCTATTTGCCCTTATGCTTGCAAGAGCCATATTCCACTTTATGTCCATCTCCTCAAAATGCTCATCGCTAATTTGCTCAAGGTCCTCATATGTAATCATTAAACCATTGGGCAATGAAGCAATGTATGCACACATAGTATCTAGATCAATACCAAGAGGCTTAACTCTTGGTGAGTCAACTTTGTATGTGTCAGCGTCTGAATGTGAGACGTTGACAAAGCTTGATCCAGCGATGACACAAAGCGATCCAGTAACGGGGTGCATGTATGACTCCTTTTGATCAAATTGACCTTCACTATGTGAGAAGAAGGCCATATTTCAATTGGTAGACTTGCTTCCTTGATCCAAAAGAATTTCATTCTTAACCAGCCTTAGTTTATTGTAAACATCATCAAAAGTAGAACTTTTGTGAGTATTATTAGCAATTATAGACCTTGCTTCAATCTTCCATGCATCAGCAAGACTTTTATGAAAAGTGGTGATGATATCAACATCACCAAGCACTTTTCCCATAAAGGACAACTTGCTTGTAATGTCAAGAAGTCTGCTTCTCACTCCACTTAGCTTTTCATTGGGTTGAGCTTTAAAAACAGCATACTCATGCAAGAGTTGCTTCTTTTTCCCTTGTATAGTATCAGCATTACCACCATAAGCAACTTCAAGGGCTGCCCAAAGATCTTTTACAGACTCATAGCTTCTATATTTGTGCTGATTGGCTTGTCCTAAAGAGAGTTTGAGAATGCTTAGGGTTTTCATGTCATTCCTTTTCTCTGATATGTCCTCAACTGAGACAGCTCTACCATCTTCAGGTTTTTCTTTTCGATCCTCTTCAGTAGAGCCTTGAGTTGATCTTGTCTTGATAGCAGCTGCAATCTTTTTAGCCTTATTGAATGTCTTTCCATATTCAATAATTTCCCATAAGGTGTATTCATGGATTTGAAGATATTGTTCAAAGTTAAACTTCCACAACTCAAAATTGTCTGGGTCTAGCAGGAGAATCTTGATGTTGAGGTTTGAGGAGGAGGAGGAGTTTAACTCTGGAGTAGACATGTTGTTTTTAGGGTTTCTTGAAAATTAGGGTTTTTGGCGATTTAGGGTTTTTGCGTTCTTTAGATCAAAGTTTCTCAACAAGCTCTGACACCACTTGTTGATCCCAAACTTAGATCGCTTTAGCTTGTGTAAACGAGAATAAATCAAGTTAAACACGTAGAGAAACTTTGTTGTATATGTAACAATTCAAGTATTATGCGGAATTAATACTTAAACAAGAACATTGGTAACGCCTAAATCCAACATGTTTTTAGGAGCGTTATCCATACTTTTGTACATGTATATTGGTTAATTATATGATACTTTTGTGCATATTTGTGCCCAATTGTGTTTGCAAGTCTTTGTGTAGCCAATTGCAGAAATGGAGTATAAAACAACATAAAAATAGAGAATTGTACGAGTACGAAGAATCCTAGTCAAGTTCAAGACCCGTGTACAAGTTACAAGCCTTTGAAGATCAATTTCGGGTGAAAGAACAAGTATTTCCAAGGAGGAAATAAAGATATTCAGCATGAAAGTTGCTACCATCAACATACATCCAACTTGCCACTGGCAAGAGTGAATTTGCCACCATCAAATGGGATTTTATTCGCCTCCATCATGTGTGAAGTTGCCTCCAACATTTGTCTAGGCAAAAATGTGTCCACATTCATGCAAGATCATACAAGAAGTTTCTAGACATGCTTTGGCTCCAAGTATTTGTCTTTGGCTCCAAGACATGCATTCACTCCATGCCATCAACTAGCTTATAAATAAGACCCTTGGGGTCATTTAACAATAGAATTCTTAATACCTTTCAATCATTTTCTCATTACTACATCAAATAAACTCTCTCATCCTTGCCCAAACTCCCATTTCCGGATTTGAATAAGGTGGTGCTAGAAAAGTCAGTTTTTGCGTCTGATAAGCAAAGTTATCATCACGAAACTCTTAGGGATCATTACCCTAATAATTAGTAACATTTTTCCACTTTGTAAGACTCTTGATTATGACTTATAATACTTTTACTTCTGAGTTTATTTCATCATTTGTTATGAGTAGCTAAGTTTCATTCTACACTTGGTAGGATGATGTTTGTAGTATGAAGTGATGGTTGTGATTGTGATTTATGTTTAATTAAATGTCAAGCTTTCCTATGATCCATTGATGTTTATGTTTCATGTGACTATTGTTATCAAAACTTAATTTGTTTGTAAAGATTTCATAGGTCGAAAGGGTTATTTTCTATCAACAAGTCATAGCTGGTTTGTCTATGATTGGCTCTCTTTTGTATTGATCATTTCTTAAGAAGTTTTGATTATCAAGAAACATAATTATAAGTGTTAGCAAATTCGTGAAACGACCGTGAATCGAATGTGTTGAAATTGGATTAAGTCTTGAAATGAGTTATTGAGTTTAATGCTTGTTTTATTTAACCAAGGTGTTGACGAAGATTAAAGCTTTTGAAAACAATAGATTGGATTATCCATCTAATTATCATAATCATATGTTAACGTGTCATCACAATCATACCATCACAAATACTCAAACTAGTCTTTACCAAGTGTACCTTTAATCATATTATTTATCTCATTATTTTTACTTATTATTTATTTGTCAACAATTGCTACAATCAACGATTATAGTTTCTTTTAAGAATAATCATAGGTTTTCCAAATCCCCGTGAACGATCTCGGTATTACCACATAAAAGCTATACACAAACGAAAGGGTTATACTTGCCCGTGAGTTTTTAGTCAATCTGGTAATTCGTGTTTATAAATTTAAAACTTGTTACTCTAACACCCCCAATTTACATTGCGCAGCGGAAATACACAATTGGGTGCTAGATATAAGCATCATCACACAAGGTATATTGAACGACTCAAAAGTGAGACGTTTACACAAAATATAATCATGATTTTCATAAATGGTCTAAAACATAGATTTCAACCCAAATTGTACTGACACGATACCAGAGTAAAGCGTTTTGTCCCCATGGATCTCGACCAACAACCAACAAGTTTAGTATAGTACATCAACATAAAGTAAATTGTTCGACATTAAAAGGTAGAAACAGTTTAGACCAACATTCTTCCAAAAGCCAAGCCACATCCTCCACAACAAAGCTCCATGCTCCATCACTTCCTATTAACTGAAATACATGCATAAAACGAGTCAACAATAATGTTGAGCGAGACTATAGGTTTATCAAATCACATTTGAACACAAGAAGAAAATCACTCATAATCATTTATAGAATTTTCGTACACACAATCTATATTCAAGGAAGTAATAATAATGATAAACAAACATTGTATTTAAGCTCATGACACCGACCCCTTAACCAAATTGTCACCCACACCAAATGCCGACATGACTAGAATAAAACCATTGCCCCTCTAGGGTATCAGTTGCTAGAATACCACAATCTTATTAACGTAAAATTATCCTTCCCAGCGGGTTACTCAACATAATGCCCAGGTCTCAGATAGGATGGTCAACCCAATAGTACTACCATTAGAATAAGCGGCTATTCCCGACTCACAACATCAAGTCAGAAGATAGTTAACGGCTCATGAATTTAGGGTCTTTAGCAACAAGTTACTCAATACAATGAAATCAACTTTAGGCAACATTCGGGTCTAACAATTACTCATGACTTGTGTTCATTTATTTTCAAATAGCATGTATCCCCCTCACGGGTATTATAATCATTAAAACGAGTAGAAAGCGAGGCTATAGACTCACCTTAGTATAAGATATCTAGCGAGATGATCGTCGATGATAATGGATGCCTTTCAAACACGAGAACCGCTACCTACCAAATAAGGCGCGTTCGTTAATAATGACTCGAGAAATAAATCATACATAACAACATCAAACTCAAACTCATAAAGTCACGATAAACTCGAGAGAAAATGATATAAATAACTTCATTATACTCTACTACACATTTACTTAACCATTTTATACTTTTTACAAAGTCCGCCGATACATACTACATGTACTAGCTCATTTACCCCTTTTAAACTCGTCAACCGTTTATGAAACGACTCGATAAACTAACTTAATATATATAGAAAGTCCTCTTACAAGTTTATCAAATGAAATTACTTCTAAAGTACTTTACCCGACTCATTTTCAAACTAAAAAATCCGGATAGATTTACGTTAATTTTTCATACAACCGTTTCAACTTATTTAAACGACTCCGTTTACAAAACCGACACTCGGGTTTTAAAGTAAACTCAACCTATAAAATAAACACCTCATTATCAGTAGGTTACATTTTTCAAAACATCCATTTAGAGTCCCCGAGATTCGATCCAAATATCGACAACAACTATTTTTAGTGCCGATACTCGTCTCCTGGTACACGATCATTCAAAACATCAGAACTTCGCGCTCGTTTTGAGCTAGAAGCTCTACCTTATATAAAATCGAAGCTAAGAAAATTATCTACAACCCTAGGCTATAAGTTAAGCCATTTTCAAAACATAAAAATTAGGATTTTACCTTTTACTTACTGTTATAAAATGACTACTCAAAACTTGTACAAAATCAACTTTTTGATAAAAACCAACCATGGAATTGATCATTACTATGCCCTAATATCATCATACATTAACCATAACATCAAAATAATAATCAAAATAAAAATCATAAGATCAAAATGAAGTTTCTAACAAGATTTTTAGCACAAAGCACCATGGATCATCATGATAATGCCATGCATGATCATAGCTCTTACCTACCAACATCAAGAAAAAAAAAGTTGCTTGCATGTGTAAAATTCTTACAACAATGTGATCCTTGATCAAAAATAAGGTTGGGTCTAGTGTTAGTTTAGCTTGATTCAACCTAAAACTCAAGAAAAATTGAAGTTTGATTGTGTTTGGTGATGGTGGTGGTGCTTCGGCAAAGCTAGAGAGAGAGAGAGTGGAAGTGAAAAAAAATTTAAATGAAAAATATGAGAGTGTGTGTGTTAGTTGGATGTTTATATATAGTGGGGTAGGGACTGAGTTGCAATTTAGTGAAAGTTGTGGCTAGAAATGTAAATAGTTAGCTAAAAAGCGGGAAATAACTATTAGTCAATTTTCAAAATATTTACGGGGCTCGGGTTTCATAAATATACTTTTAAGAATTTAAAACGAACCTCAAAAATAATAATATCGACGCTCGACTCAACTTAACACATCATTTAAAATAATACCTCAAAAATAATAAAAATCGAACAACCGACAATAAAACGTAAAATATTTGGCATCCATCGACATCACGCTTGCTAATACTCCTTATACTTAATAAATATTAAATATAGACCTTCCAACATCGGTCTAAACTTAAACCTCCAAAAATAAATATCGTTCAAACTCATCCAAAAATTTCAAAAATAATCGTAAAATAAGATTAAGCAATGACCTCGGTTTTGGGTTGTCACATCCCCCCTTTCTTAAAAGAAGCAACGTCCGCGGCGCTTAATCCTTCCTAAACAAATGAGGATACTTGTCCTTAAATGAATCCTCACGTTCCCACGTAAACTCTGGCCCACGTCTAGAGTTCCATCTCACTTTCACAATCGGAATTCTACTATGCTTCAACTTCTTAACTTCCCTATCCATTATCTCTACAGGTTCCTCAATAAAATGCAACTTATCATCAAGTTGAATCTCCTCTAATGGAATCACCACATCCCTTTCAGCTAAACACTTCTTCAAATTAGACACATGAAAAGTATTATGAATAGCCTTAAGCTCATCAGGAAATTCTAACTTATAAGCCACCAATCCAATCCTTTGGATAATCTTAAATGGTCCAATATATATCGGGATCAACTTTCCTCTCTTTCCAAAACGTATTACTCATTTCCATGGAGATACTTTCAACATAACCATGTCTCCTACTTCAAACTCCAACGGTTTCCTTCTGTTATAAGCATAACTCTTTTGTCTACTTCTGGCAGATAACAAAACGCTTCTTAATTTGCACAATCTTTTCAGTCGTCTCAACTATTATTTCAGGCCCAGTTAATTGACTTTCTCCTACCTCACTCCAACACACTGGAGATCTACACTTACGTCCATACAAAGCTTCAAATGGTGCGTCTTTAACACTAGAATGATAACTATTATTGTACGAAAATTCAACCAATGGCAAATGCTTATCCCAACCATTTCCAAAATCAATCACACATGCACGAAGCATATCTTCTAACGTTTGAATCGTTCTTTCACTTTGTCCATCAGTTTCCGGATGATATGTTGTACTTAAACATAACTCCGTTCCCATCGCTTTCTGCAAAGACTTCCAAAATTCTGAAGTAAACCTACTATCACGATCAGAAACTATCGACAAAGGAACACCATGTCGACAAACAATCTCCTTCACATACACCGTTGTTAACCTCTCCATACTATCTGTCTTCTTCATTGGCAAAAAGTGAGCAGACTTAGTCAATCTATCTACTATCACCCATATCATATCAATACCATTTGCAGTCCTTGGCAAACCTGTCACAAAATCCATTGCAATCTTCTCCCATTTCCACTCAGGAATCTCAGGTTGCACTAATAATCCCAACGGTTTCTTATGTTCAGCCTTCACCTTCGCACAAGTTAAACACTTACTAACATACTGTGCTATATCTGCCTTCATATTCGGCCACAAATAAACTTTCTTAAGATCTTGATACATCTTGTCCGATCCAAGATGTATTGAATACTTCGACTTATGAGATTCATTCATCACCAAATCTCGTACCCTAACGAATCTTCCATAGACGGACACAACGGTAACCAAATCATATTCTTAAAATACCTCAATCCATTCGGCCTTACTTCAAACAATGGTTTCAACATTCTACCCAAATTTTATGCCTCAACGTTCTCTTCCTTCAAACCATTAGTTTGGGCTTTCAATATCGCTTCTGTCAAATCAACACTTTCCAACATCGTCAAAGCTCTAACTCTTATAGACTTATATCTTTCCTTTCTACTAAGTGCATCAGCTACCACATTCGCGTTACAAGGATGGTAACGAATCTCGCAGTCATAATCACTCAGAAACTCAACCCATCTCCTTTGCCTCATATTCAATTCCTTTTGATCCAAAATATACTGCAAACTCTTATGATCAGTGAAAACCACACACTTGGTTCCATACAAGTAGTGTCTCCACAGCTTCAAAGAAAAAATAACAGCCCCAAGTTCTAAATCATGCGTAGTGTAATTCTCTTCATCCTTCCTTAATTGTCTCGACGCATACGCTATTACTTTGTCCCTTTGCATCAATACAGCTCCAAATCCTTTATGAGACGCGTCACAGTACACTACAAAATCCTCAGATCCTTCTGGCAAAGACAATATCGGCGCAGAACACAACTTATCCTTCAACATACTAAATGCAGATTCCTCTTCCAATCCCCATTCAAACACTTGATTCTTTTCCGTAAGCTTAGTCAACGGCTTAGCATTAAACGAAAACTTCTCAATAAACCTTCTATAATACCCAGCCAAACCAAGAAATTGGCAAACTTCAGTCGACGTCTTCGGCACTGACCAATCCTTAATTGCTTCAATCTTAGCAGGATCCACACGAACACCTTCACTATCAATCACGTGCCCCAAAAATTGCACTGATTTCAACCAAAATTCACACTTAGAGAATTTCGCATACAACTTCTCCTTCTTCAACAATTCCGAAATTGTTCTCAAATGCTTCTCATGTTCCTCCTCACTCTTAGAATAAACGAGAATATCATCAATGAATACGATAACAAACTCATCCAAATACGGCTTACATACACGATTCATCAAATCCATAAATACAGCAGGCGCATTTGTTAATCCAAAAGGCATCACTTGAAATTCGAAATGTCCATATCGAGTACGGAAAGCTGTTATAGGAATATCTTCTTCCCTAACTCTCAGTTGATGATACCCATATCTCAAATAGATCTTCGAGTATACACTTGACCCAGATCAGTTGTAAGGATTCAACAAATCATCAATCCTCGGCAGTGGATACCGATTCTTGACAGTCAATTTGTTAAGCTCTTTGTAATCAATACACATTCTAAAAGAACCATCTTTCTTCCTAACAAACAAAACAGGCGCACCCCACGGCGACGAACTAGGTCTAATAAATCCCTTATCCATCAATTCCTTCAATTGATCAGATAATTCTTTCATATCATATGGAGCTAAACGATACGGTGCACGAGCAACTGGCGTAGCACCCGACACTAAATCAATACACTTCACTTCATGATGCGGCGGTAATCCTGGAAATTCCTTAGGGAAAACCTCAGGATATTCTCTAATCACATGCACATCCTCCAATTTCCTTTCATTCAGACCATTATTACTTATCTGTGTAAGAAACAAATCACAACCTGCTTCTATGTACCTCATTATCTTTAAACAAGAAACAACTCTCAAACGAGACGTACATTCATCACCTTTCACAGTCAATACCCTATTCCTTAGCGGTATCTGAACTAATCTTTCTCCACAAACAATTACTGCACCATTACTAACTAACCAATCCATTCTAATGATTACGTCAAAAGATCCTAATTCTATGGGCATCAAATCAATACTAAACACATAATTACATAACTTCAAGGAACAACCTTTCAGTATATAACTAATGCTTACAACCTTACCATCAGCTAACTCCACATTATAACTAGTTCTCAATCTCACTGGTTCTCTGTCCAATAGCTGACTGAATCTAACATCTACGAAACTTCTATCGGATCCAGAATCAAACAACACACTAGCATAACAAGCATCAAGTAAGAACGTACCATTCACCACGTTCGGCCCTTGAGGTTTGTCAGAATTTTCCACGACATATGATGGAGCAGCATTCCCAGCAGTAACCAGCAGCAACATTGCCTCCCTGCCGTATGCCAACCCTCGGACAGTTCCCTTGCTTATGTCCACGGCCTCCACATCTAGAACAGTAAACTACCTTAACAGCATTAGTCCCAGTGGCTACACCCTTGTTTCTAGAATCTGCCATCTTATGTCCAGCCTTCCCACACTTGTTGCAAGTAGGTGGACAATTTCCAACATGATACAGATTACACCGACCACACTTCGGATTCACCTTGTTACCTTGATTTCCTGTGGCAGCACGAACACCATCATTCCTCCTCAAATTGTACTGCTGATTCCTATTCGTTCCTTGGTTAATGTTATTACGATAACCACCTCGATTCTGCCCTTGGCTTGAGTGTGCAGCTTCCCACTTTCTCTTATTTTCTTCAGCAATACTATCCTTTCGATCCTGTAGCTTTACATCCATTAAAGCATGAGCCATTTGAACAGCTTCATCAAATGACTTCGGTTTCGACAAAGTAGTTTCTCCCTTGATATTACTAGATAAACCCCGAATATACTGCTTCATCTTCTTACGGTCATCAGCAAACGCATAGGACACAACAAACACAAATCATAAAACCTCCTTGTATAAGCTACAATATCATTATTCCTCAACACCAAATGCCTCAATTCGTCTTCCAACTGACCTAACTCTTCCTCAGGACAAAACTTAGCAGTCAACAGTCCCTT
The DNA here is from genome assembly GCA_025667525.1 of Glebionis coronaria. Classification (NCBI taxonomy): domain Eukaryota; kingdom Viridiplantae; phylum Streptophyta; class Magnoliopsida; order Asterales; family Asteraceae; genus Glebionis; species Glebionis coronaria. The sequence goes on along the minus strand of CM046876.1, from coordinate 288,314,912 downwards.
AGTCACAGTCCATGTTCTAGCATTAGCTTCAACCAATCCTACAGTAGCTACTTGACTATTCCACCAACTCAATGCATCATCCTGAAAAGTAGCTGCAGCAAATTTTACTTTACAAGCTTCTGAACATCCACTGATTTCAAAAGTACTTTCAATCTTCTCAATCCACCACCTTAATTCGAATGCACCACCAGTACCACAAAATTGGGTAGGTCCACTGTTGATCCCAAACTTAGATCGATTAGCTTTGTGTATACGAGATTAGATCAAGTAATACACGTAGAGAAACCTTTGTATATGCTTTATGAATCTAAGTGTTATGCGGAATCTAACACTTAAACAAGAACACACAATGATATAAACAAAGTTTCACTTTGATTATCAATATCAAACTTTCTTACAATGAAAGTAGTTTACGAATGAAAACTTATATGAAACTTATATTAAACATTAACCTAAAGGCCTTCTTTTATAGACATAAGAAGCCTTGTACAATAATCTACGTATCAACTATTCTAGGTAAAGATAAATATAGAAAATACATTGTTGTTCTTATCTTTACTAGAAGTAATCTAGAATATAATACACGCGTAGAATATATCTTCCATCAGTGCTGGTCTTCAATGTGTCAACGCTTGACTTTATCTTGTCAACGCTTGAGCTGTCAGCGCTTGTTTTGATCTTGTCAACGCTTGTTTTGTTCTTGTCAGCGCTCAAGTGATCTGGCCTTAATTTATTCCCAACAATCCTCCCCTAAACTTGATATCCACTCTTATGATCATGTTTCTAAATAAGCATTAAGGACTAGGAGGAATCTTACAAACCTTCTCATATAGATAGTGAATAAATCTGATCAAATCCTTTGCCACGTCACTTGAATAATCTATCTCCAGCTGAGTGTCCTTCATCTTTTCCAAAATAGCCTTGGATATGAAATACTGACCATCCACAAGTAGATACTCAGCAAACTTTGTAGAACTCAAATGGTAAACACCAGCAGCTGAATATAACCTCCATTGAAGACCACTGAGATCATCTTCAAGATCCTTCCATATTGCAGGATCCTCATCTTTTGGTCCACACATTCTTTTGAATGTGGTCCAAAGTTTTATTCCATTAGCTGAAGTTGGTGCTTCAGCCTCATACTTGGTCTCTAGCAACCTCCAAAGGTCCACCAAGTCTACTCTATCACAACATGCAAACAAAGATATGAGAGTGGTAAAAGTGTGTACCTCCTTGCCAAATCTGCCAATCTTCCAGAACCCACATTCATCTTCTTCATAGCTCACAATTGGGTTCCTGGAATCTAATGGTAACACCTGCACCATATCTGAAGCTTCGAATGGGGAGAGCTTGAGGCTCTTTCTTATAACTGCTTCACTTGGATATAGTGGATCCATATCTTTTGGAAACTCAAATGAAATTCCCTTCTTCACTGGCCTGGGAACAATCATAGCTTTTTTGAGTTCCATTTCTTCTGCAAGTTCCTCCTTTCTTTCATCTGAAAGAAGTCTGAGAGTGTTTTCTTCCTGCACTCTCACCCAAATGGGATAAGCCCTACTTTCCAACTCATTAAATGTCAAAGCCCTCAACTTCTGATAAGTCCATCCAACTCCATGACATCTGAGCAACATAAAGTATAGCTCCCTTCTATCTCTTTTCAATTCTGAGAGAATATTACTTGCCTTGTGTTTCAAAATTACCTGGCAATCTTTCTGAACTCTAAGAAGAATCTCCAAACCCCATATTTGATCTGAAATGGTCAAGTCTGGATTCTCCATGCATCTGTCTTCCCAAGCATGATACATTTGAACCACCTCTGGCATGTCAAAGTCAACCTGCAATTTCAATTCTCTCAACTTTTCCCTAGCAAACTCATCACCATACTCAAGCCTTTCTGGTTCTATAATCATCACACTTGAGTCTGAGCTAGCTCCATCACTTCCTTCTTCTAAAGTCACAACAAATGGTGACTCCTTTTTATCTTGTTCCATGATTTGTGCAGCTAATCTTCTATCAAACTCAACTTGAGATGCATCCTTTGGAACAATTTCTTCTACCAAAATACCCTTACCCTTATCTTGTGGATCAATTGTTGGTAAGGTAGATGGTGATACCTGAGTAGAAACCTCCTTGATGATAGATGATGACTGGGATACATCACCTTCATGTGCAGGTCTGTCAACGCCCAACTTAGTTCTATCAGCGCCCAAAATATTTCTGTCAGCGTCCAAATTTTCCTTGTCAACGCCCAGATATCTTCCCTCAGCGACTTGTGTAACCTCTCTCAACATAGCTGTAAATGATAAATTTAAGTTGGTAGGAGAGACTAAGGACGTATCAAAACCTGTTTGTTTCTTCAAAGTTGTAAGGGCCTCAGCAACATCCATTGATTGACCATCATGGCTGCCCTTATCACTCAGATTTATTGGATCTTCCTCCCTTTTGGAAGATTCCTCCATACCCCTCCTAGCACGATCACTTTCCAAAACAACAATCCTCTCCCTCAATTGCTTGAGTTCAAGGCCTTGTGAGCTGACAATTTGTACTAAGTCTGCGTTTTGCTTTTGCAAGCTTATGCAGACTGCCGTCAATTCCATAAGAGTCATTGGTTCCAGTCTTCCCTCTTCTAAAATGGGGATTTGACCTCCCAAGTCAGATTCATTGGGCAAGGATGAGGACTTAATGATGGTGGGACTGCCTTGGCCAGCATCTAAGCCAGAACCAATAGTCCCAGCCTCATCCAGGTCACCAGCCACACTTGTGGTGGTGGTTCTCTCTGCTACATGGCTAGGACCACCAGAGGAGAACACTCTAGTAGTCCTTTGGCTTTTCATCAACCTATATTCAGGGGGTGTAGAAGATGGTGTGGAAGAATGGGTAGATGGTGGTTGGTTAAGGGGTGTTTGGGATTGTGAAGGTTGTGTGTCAGCGTTGGAAATAGGCACATCAACGCCAACATTGAGTATGTCAGCGTTGAAGGATTCTGAGTCAATTTGAATGTGTTCAGGTGAAGGTAAAGGTTCAGGGATTGGTTCAAGTTGTGGGTGAGGGTCAATTTGTGGTTGAGGGTCAATTTGTGGTTGGGGGTCTGGTTGGGGTTGTGCTGCTGCAATGACAGCAAGCATAGCTTGGGTTAAAGGTAGGTCACGATGGGGTGGTGAATTCATCTTCATAAAAATAGCTTTCTTTTGCTCAGGGATCTTATAAAAATCATTGTGATCCCTTGAGCAGTAACCTTGAACATCAAAAACCATTTGCAGAAAATGGGGATAAGCTAAAGTCATTTTGTTCCCCTTGTTTTTACACATGCCCTCAAAAATCATTTTTGAATAATTAAATTTTTGCCCTGTTGCAATGCACACGATAGCACTGGCAATGGATCTATTGATCTCATTGTGTGCAGTACATTTGGGACTCAAACATTGAAGGAGGACATGTATGAGGTACTTCCAGGCTGGGGGAAATTCCTGCTTATGATATTTGTTGAGAGTACCTTCATCAGGAAAAGGATATCCCAAAGCCCGAAGCCCTTGTTCTATTTCATTTATGGGAAGGGTGGTTATACCATCAGCATCATCAAGATGCAAGGCTTGGCGTACCAAAGCCTCAGTAACCACCCAAGGTCTCCCATGAACAATAGAAGTCAATGTGGTCACTCTATTAACTGTTGAGGAACTTACAGTGTTCCAAAACTGTTTAATATGTGTGACTGGAATGAGTGGTGCATGAGAAAGAGCATACCTTAATGGGGATGCGTTCAAATACGCCACCATTTGTGTGTATTGGGGAAACAGAGTATCATCAGCTTCAAGATATGCAATCATGTTGTGTTGAGTTCTGAACCCCAATTCCAATTCTGATGGTCTAAACTTTGGTGCCATTGATGAAAGCTGGTAATTTTAAGTGAAGAAGATGAAGTTAATAAGAGAAAATTGTTAGTTGATAAGAATTATAGATACCCTGTTTAAAATAGCAGCCAAATTTATAGGAGAAGAAGATGCATGTGATAGGCCCAAAAATAGGCAAGTATTTTCAAAAATCAATCATGAAAATATTGAAAAAGTTATAAGTTATCTCATGCATTAAATGAAAGTAACAACTCCTAAAATTACGGCCTAAAAAATTGTCAAAAAGTAACAACTGGGTAGGTCCCATTGAGTGTCAACGGTCAAAAAGAACCTATCAACGCCCAACGGCTATAATCTTGTCAACGTTTGCCTATAGCCATGTCAGCGTCTAATTTGGTCACAACAACGCTTGGAAAATTCTTGTCAGCGTCCAAAAATAAAAATGTTTTAAAAATGAAAAATGACCTTAACAAGTAATTTATCCTAGAGAAAATAACAAAAAGCTGATAATTATTATAGGGCGGCAAGCACTGTCCAGTTATGCACACTTGCTTAAGCAAGATAGACGTAACAGTCCTCTAGTGTCCCTTGCTAACCAAAATTTTTAACAACCAAGTTACCTTACAAAATTCCTTGTTACTCCCAGGTAATTCCCATAACAAAATCATTCCCAAGTCTCCCAACAGACCACAACCAATTCTAGGCCAAAAATGTCTTGGCAGCATGTATAGTATATCAACTTTTCATGCTACAGTGCCTCATGATTTAGTAAAACTAACTCATACTCACCTGTGGACACAATCTAGAATTGTGATAAGAGTATCATATGGATACCCAAACAACCTAAAGGTTCCTAAAACCTCCCCTTAAACTATGATACAAAAGTTTGCTAAAATCATGCATGAACATAAAAAATTTATGTCAAGATAGGAATGAAACATTCTAACCATCATCCATAAATAAACTTGTCCAAATGCTTCTCCATTGATCCATAAGCAACTCTGTATCCAATGGTATACTGCTAACACCATCTGCACATTTAGATTGAAAACCACAAAACTAACATTGTTGCTGACAACGCCCCGATAACACATGACAGCGTTGAGGGAAGCTTTGTCAACGTTAGACAATTATATTGCTGACAACGTTGCAAAAACGCTTATCAGTGTTCAAGCACCCTTTGTCAGTGTTAGAAAAACATAGTGGAAAATCTAAATCATCAATAAAACCAATAATAATGCATCATCCTGTACATACTTTTACAAAAAGACTCCAAAACACATATTATGTGAGATTGACCATTCCAATACTTGTTACCGAGTATTGAAATCTCCCAGCATCAAAAGGTTTAGTTAGTAAATCTGACACATTTTCCTCAGTGTCAACCCTATCTGGTTGTATTAAACCTTTCTCAAAGAAATCTCTTATAAAATGGTGTCTAATTTCTATGTGTTTAGTTTTAGAATGATGTACAGGATTCTTAATGATGCACAAAGTACTATTATTGTCAACAAATATCTTAGTATGCATGAAATTATACCCATAGTCCAACAGCTAGTTCTGAATCCATAACACTTGGCCACAACAAGCAGCTGCAGCCACATACTCAGCTTCAGTTGTAGAATTAGCCACCACTGTTTGTTTCTTGCATTGCCAAGATATCAACCTGCTCCCAAGAAACTGACATCCACCAGTTGTGGATTTCCTATCAAATTTATCACCTCCATAATCATTATCTGAATATGCAATCAGCTCCAATGGTGAATCCTTTGGGTACCACAAACCAAGACCAGGATAGCATCTTAGGTACCTAAAGATCCTCTTCACAGCATAAAGGTGACATTCTTTGGGAGTCACTTGATGGCGTGCACAAGCACACACAGCAAACATGATGTCAGGTCTGGAGGTAGTAAGATACATCAAGGATCAAATCATGGATCTATAGTGCCTGACATCAACATCTTTCCCATCTCCAATCTTTCCCCAAGGGTGTTCTCTATCCATAGGAGTAGTAGCCCTCTTTTCATGTGGAGAAAAGCCAAACTTCTTCAAGATCTCAGCAACATATTTATCCTAGGAAATGAAGATACCATCTTCTTTCTGCTGAACTTATAAACCAAGAAAGAAGTTCATCTCCCCCATAGCACTCATCTTAAATTTTTCTGTCATAAGCTTGGAGAAATCCTCACTCATCTTTGGATCAGTAGTCCCAAAAATGATATCATCAACATAGACCTGCACAAGCAACACATCCTTGCCTTTCTTCTTTATAAATAGTGTCTGATCTATGGTGCCCCTCTTGAGTCCATTGTCCACCAAATAGGTAGACAAAGTACCATACCATGCTCTAGGGGCTTGATGAAGGCCATACATAGCCTTTTTGACTCTATACACTTTATCTGGATTCTCTGGATCCTCAAAACCAGGAGGCTGCATCACAAATACTTCCTCAACAATGGTGCCATAGAGAAAGGCACTCTTGACATCCATTTGATAGACAGTGAAGCCCATGCAGGATGCATAGGCTAGAAAAATCCTAATAGCTTCAATCCTTGCAACTGGTGCAAAGACCTCCTTATAGTCTATCCCCTCCTCTTGTGTATAACCTTGAGCCACTAACCTTGCCTTGTTTCTGACCACAATGCCTCTTTCATCTCTTTTGTTCCTGAGAACCCATCTTGTCCCTATAGGTCTGACATATCTAGGACAATCAACCAGCTCCCAAACATCCTGAATTACAAATTGGTGAAGCTCATCCTGCATTGCTTCCACCCAACTTGGTTCTTTGAGAGCATCAAATATTTTCTTGGGTTCCTCTTGTGACAGAAAACAGGCAAACAAACATGCTTGCACAAGAGGGGTATCAACCTTCTTGTGTATATTAGCAATAAACCCACCAAGACCTTGATGAGATCTTCTAGTCTGAACTGGAGTCATAACATCACCAATGATCTGGGAAGGGGGGTGATTCTTTATTGTGGAAGTGAGAACACCTACTTCAAAAAGTCTGGTGTCCTCAACCTCATTCTTCATGTTGCTAATATCTTCTTCATCGGACTCTCTTACATCAACATGAGGATGAACCTCTTCATATAAACTGGAGGGTTCACCTTGTTCAAAATTGGAAGAGAAAAGATGGGCAGAATTGTTGTCAACGCCTGAACCTTGTTTGTCAGCGCTTGGGCTAACAACGCTTGAAGTGTGGTTGTCAACGTCTGAGCCATCAACGTCTGAACTGGTCTTGTCAGCGCTAGATTTGCCTTTGTCAGTGCCTGAAGGACCATGCATGTTTGTATCTGGTGGTACTTGGAAACCACCATTATCTTGTCCAGCAGCAGCAGCAGCAAAAGCATCTGTCCAAATGGGAATTGTGACATATTCTAATATAGGAGATGCCTTTTGTGCTTGTGATCCAACCTTCTTATGAACCTGTGTACCTGAAACATCAACAACTTGTTCCTCCATAACATTTGAAGTTACCTTCACAATGTCTGGATTAGTGACAGGCATATAATTTAAAGTTCTAGATAAAGGTTCCAAGTCAAACAACCAATTAGGACCACTTTCAGGATCACTAGGTTTATTCTCTAAAAACCTAACATGTACTCTTTCAACTATACGTTTGTCCTCTTTAAGATAAACCCTATAACCCTTGCTCTAGACTGAATACCCCATGAAGTAACCCTCATCACCTTTTTCACTAAATTTCCCTAAGGCATCACTAGTATCCAAGACTACTACATGACAACCAAAAGGTCTGAGAAAACCAATATTAGGTTTTCTACCCCAAAGTAACTCATAAGGTGTTTTGTTCTGAATTTTGTTAACCAATGCTCTATTTTGCACATAGCAAGCTGTATTAACAACCTCAGCCCAAAAGTCTATAGGAAAGTGAGCATCAGCCAACATTGTTCTGGCTGCTTCAATTAGGGTTCTATTTTTCCTCTCAGCAACCCCATTTTGTTGTGGGGTTCTAGCAATACTAAATTACCTTGTAATTCCTTTCCTGGCACAGAAATCATCTAGCTTCTTATTCCTAAATTCTCCACCATTATCACTCCTAAGCATTTTAACCTCATTGCCAGACCTCTTCTCAATCTGAGTGATAAAATCAATAAGAACATCAGCTGTGTCACTCTTCATAGCTAGAAAGAATGTCCAAGTAAACCTAGAAAAGTCATCTGTGATAACAAAGCAATATGACTTACTATTCAAACTTTCTATATTGGTTGGACCAAAGAGGTCCATGTGAAGCATATGAAGAGGTCTAGAACTAGTATGCACCTGTTTGGACTTGAATGAGACCTTGTGCTGCTTGCCTTTAAGACATGCAACACAAGAGTGGTCATTGTGGAAGGCCTTCTCAGGCAAACCATCAACAAAACCAAGCCTCACAAGTCTATTTATATTTTTAAAGTTTATGTGCCCTAGTCTCCTGTGCCACAAATTACTCTCATCTACTGGGGCCTTAGCATAAAAACAAGACATATTATTATTCATTTTAATCCCATTTAAATTCACATTATATATGTCCTTATGCCTAGGTGTTCTATACTCAATATATTTCTCATCAGGGATCTTAAAATCCTTGCTTAACACCAAACACTCAGTATCAGTAAAAAGAACTTTATTTTTGTTATCACAAACTTGTGATACACTAAACAGATTGTAATCAAGTTCTTTTACCAGGAAGACGTTCTCAAAACGCAGATTCTTGGTGAGAAGGGTTCCTTTGCCTGTGATAGTACCATATCCGCCTCCAAAGTAAACCTTATCACCATCTTTAATAGGAGAGAAGTTCGTCAGATAGTCTTCCTTCCCTGTCATGTGCCATGAGCATCCACTATCCCAATATCCATAATCATTGACCTGTCTTTGAATGCCCTGCACATAAAGAAAACAAATTAGTTTTCTTTGGGAACCCAAGTCTTAAAAGACTTGGATTCATCTGGTTGTTCAATAAGAACAGACTTAGTTCTCATAACAACCCCATTCTCATCCTTCTTAGGATGAAATACCCAGTTAACCCCAATAGGTTTTGTAATGACTTTTGAAATGTAATTAAATATATTGCAAGTCATTGAAATCCCATTATCATTAGGGTTTTGATCTTTCTTGGGTCTCCATGTTAAGCTTGAAGAGCTTTAGACCCCTTACCTTGTGGTTGCAAATATTTAGGTCTGGTCACGTTTCTGTCAGCGTTAGAATTTGTCATGTCAACGCTGAAATTACCCTTGTCAGTGTTGAACCTAGGGTTTGCTACAGAAACCCATTGCCTATTTGACCAGGTGTTTGTCTTTTGAAATGGTCTTTGTCCATGAGTGTTAGACCCTCTAGTAAAGAATAGGGCAGGTCTAATCACTTGTGGACTTTGCTGCACACAAGGTTTGGGTCTGACAACGTTTGACTTCCTAACAGCGTTGACTTTGTTCCTATCAGCGCTGAAATTGTTCCTGTCAGCGCTGGCTTTGGAAGCGTTGACACACTTATATGCCAAGTGTGAAAAGCTACCACATGTGTAACAAGATTTTCTAGACACAACCTTAGGTCTAGAAGAGAAGAAGCTTGTTCCATGATTGCTAACTTGGCTCTTGGGAGACCTAGTATTCCTATACATCTCTGCATATTTAATGGTAGGTCTTCTAACAGCGTTTGAGCCTAGGTCAACAACTTTACTAGTGATTGGGTTAGTAACCTTAATGGGTGGTGACTAATTAGGACTTTCACATAGCAAGCCACCCTTGACAAATAAAGTAGGGTTAGCCTTCTTCCACTCATTTAGGTCAGTCAATTTTTGTTGATACTCTTCAACTGGAGTGACAACTCTTGGTGGAGGAATGAATTCCTCCTCTTGGAGCTCTGGCAAACCAGTCCAAGATAAGTCCCTTTGTTGGACACCATATAGGTCACCAGTTGGTGGTGGAACCAAAGAGTAATCATTCATCCCAATCCCAGTCATGTCCTTAGGATCCCTTTGTTTAGCCACACAGTCTCCTAGGGTTTGGGTGGCTCTATCAAATCTTTGAATTTTGAGGCCAACAGTATCTTTATTCTTAATGGCCTCATCTAACTTAGCCTGTAATTTACCATTAACCCTTTCCATGATGTTTCTAATATCCATACTACCCTCTAACTCATGTTTTAAGATATTGATTTTATCTTTTAAGTCAAATTCCATTTTCTTGTATTCAGAAACAGTTTTCTCAGTTTCAGTAAGAGCTAGTTGGTAATTAGACAATTTACATCTTTCAGTACTCATATCATCTTTTAATTTTAACACCTCTTTGTTAAGTATTTCAGTATTTAACCTACAACCTTTGCTACAAAAAGCGTCATCATATACCTCATTATCAGATGAAGAGGAGAAGTGTGCCATGAGAGCATATTCAACATGCTCTTCTTCTTCAATATCATCAACCAAAGCTTTATCCTCCTCAATATTCTTAGCCAGATAGCTCCAATCCCATCCCATACCATCAATTCCTTGAACTGCAACCATGGCTTTGGAATCCTGAGCTTTGACAATCTGACTTGAGGGTTTACCAGCATCAGATCTTCTAGGAGATCTGCATTCCCTCATGAAGTGCCCCATACGATGGCTGTTGTAGCATTCAACTTTTGATTTGTCAAATCCAGCTGTGTCTTTAGCATTGAAGGTCATTTTCTTCTTAAACCTTCTGTTCCACCTGTTTGCTCTTATACTAGCAAGAGCCATGTTCCACTTGATGTCCATCTTTTCTAAGTGCTCATCACTTATCTGCTCAAGGTCCTCATATGTAATCACTGAACCATTGGGCAAAGATGCAATGTAAGCACAAACAGTATCCAAATCCAAACCAGCAGGTTTAACTCTTGGGGAGTCATTCTTGAATGTGTCAGCGTCTGAATAGGAGACGTTGACAGGACTTGTTCCAGCGCTGACATATGATGATCCAGTAACTGGATGCATATAAGAGTCCTTCTGATTGAATTGACCTTCACTATGAGAGAAGAAGGCCATGTTGCTGGTGGTAGATTTGCTTCCATGCTCTAAAAGAGTTTCATCTTCCAACAGCCTTAGTTTGTTGTAGATGTCATCAAACGAGGAGCTCTTGTAAGTATTGTTGGCAAGAATAGATCTTGCCTCAATCTTCCATGCCTCACCAAAACTTTTAAGAAAGGTAGCATTGATGTCAACATCACCAACTTGTGTCCCCATGAAGGACAATTTTCTTGTAATGTCAAGCAATCTGCTTCTCACAATACTCAGTTTCTCATTGGGTTGAGCTTTGAAGACATCATAATCATGCAGAAGTTGCTTTTTCTTTTCCTCCTTAGTGTCTACATTGCCACCATATGCAACTTCAAGAGCTTCCCAAAGATCCTTAGCAGATTCATAGCCTCTATATTTATGCTGGTTTTCTTGTCCCAAAGAGACTTTCAGAATATTTAGGGCTTTCATGTCAACCCTTTTCTTTGCTATGTCATCAGCAGCCACAGCTCTACCATCTCTAGGTTTTTCTCTCTTATCCTCTTCAGAACATCCAGCAATAGCTGATCTTTGAGCAATGACATCAAGATTCTTTTGAGCCTTATTGAATGTGTTTCCATATTCAATGATCTCCCAGAGTGTGTAGTCATAGATCCCCAGATATTGTTCAAAGTTGAACTTCCACAAGTCAAAATTGGTTGCATCAAGCATGGGAATCTTGATGTTTGGTAAGGCTGAGGAAGAGGTCGTTATTGCTTCAGACATGATGTTGTTAAGGATTCTGAGAAAATTAGGGTTTTGGTGATTTTTAGGGTTCTGGTGTTCTTTAAGATCAAAAGTTCCTCAACAAGCTCTGATACCACTTGTTGATCCCAAACTTAGATCGATTAGCTTTGTGTATACGAGATTAGATCAAGTAATACACGTAGAGAAACCTTTGTATATGCTTTATGAATCGAAGTGTTATGCGGAATCTAACACTTAAACAAGAACACACAATGATATAAACAAACTTTCACTTTGATTATCAATATCAAACTTACTTACAATGAAAGTAGTTTACGAATGAAAACTTATATGAAACTTATATTAAACATTAACCTAAAGGCCTTCTTTTATAGACATAAGAAGCCTTGTACAATAATCTACGTATCAACTATTCTAGGTAAAGATAAATATAGAAAATACATTGTTGTTCTTATCTTTACTAGAAGTAATCTAGAATATAATACACACGTAGAATATATCTTCCATCAGTGCTTGTCTTCAATGTGTCAACGCTTGACTTTATCTTGTCAACGCTTGAGCTGTCAGCGCTTGTTTTGCTCTTGTCAACGCTTGTTTTGTTCTTGTCAGCGCTCAAGTGATCTGGCCTTAATTTATTCCCAACATCCACATTTCATGAAACTAGCATAAGAACATTCCTTCTGAACCTGCTGAACAGCAGCATTTCCCCCAACTTGTCCCGCAGCATTTCCTTCTGCCTGCTCATCAGCATTACCTCCAGCTTGATTTCCAGCATTCCCTCCAACCTGACCAACAACATTCCTATTCTCAGCCTCTTGGTTCCTCGCAGCACGTTCAACTTCCAAAGCTCTAGCGATAGCTTGCTTAATCATGGTATTAAAAGTAGCAGTCGTCAATTTAGGCGGCATGTTTACAGGAAACTAACCAAACAATAATTTAGTAAAGTCAGAAAAATGCCTCCCAAGTCCTTCTTGTCACCATTACAGAAAAAGAACAAGTAAGTATTCATATCAAGATAAGAAGAAGGATTTCTCTATCAAGATGTAACATGGATACTACATGCACCAACATCGCAATTCACAATGAATCATTAACCAATCACACAAGAGAACTAATAAGACAAATCATAAGTCATGAAGGTAATTTTGGATTGCTTTGGAAAATCTCCACAAAATTGTGACAAGTAATGTCACTACAATCCTTCATCACAGCAACTTAAAGTCATTAAGTTTCATCACAAGCTAGAGTACGAGTCTACATAAGTTCTATTAAAAACAAAGCCAAATAAAAACAACAGAAAAAAAACTAAACATCACATCCCCCAGCTTCTCGTACATCGGCTCGTCATCACTGCTGCTATCATCATCCTCAGATTCTTCCTCCACTTTTTCCTTCCCTTTACGACTACCTCCTTCACTCGGCTTCACCGACACTTGAGCTTCAACCTGATTCGGCACATCACAAATCACAACACCATGACTAGGAAAAGATCTCATCAGCAAACCCCATGCACTCAACCTAGCATTCCTTTCTTGCTCCCTACGCAACCTTTAAACTTGCCCACTCAAATTCAACACCATAGATCTCAATCTAACAACCTCATCCATTTCCCTCGCCCTAACAAACTCTGATCTCCTCACACTACCAACAAACCTTTCAAACTTTTTCTCATTCATCTCAAACTTCCTAATCGCACGAGTCTCAACCAAATACCTCTGAAACAAAGACCTATCAAACTTCTTAAGAAACCAAAAAATATCATCATAAGACCTAGGACCTGGACAATAAACCTTAGGAATACCATCATGAATAGATCGAGCACTAGCAGCCCTACTAGACTCAACAGGAACATCATCCCTAGCAAATGCAATCCCAGGCAAACTACTAATATAAGCATCACAAGTAGGAGTCAAAGAACGAACAACCGGTCGCTGACAATCTGGAACAGTCTGTGGCACAACATTGACCCTTGGAACATAACTACCTTGTATCAACTCAGGCTCTGTTCGACCAACTGCAGTAAGTGGAATTCCATCATCTAAAATCTCAAAAGGCTCCTCATCGTCACTAGCACCAAAGTTATCTACTTCCTCACCATCCACTACATTAGTCAAATCAATCCATCCATCCTCACGAGGTAAACCAGCCATTCTCTACAATTATAAGGGTTAAGGATACTTAAGGTCATCGTTAATAAAATAATAATTAGTATGCAATGCTCATGCAAATGTCATACATTATCCATGCTATGCAACACAATGCAAATGATGTTTATGCAATGCTCGCAAAAATAAATAAATATGATACTGACAAGCACTCAGCGTACTTTCAGTAATTCCAATACAATATCGTAGTATTTACTTAATAAATACTCGGGAAATCATTTCAGTTATGAGGGATACATCTACAATGCAAAACAAAACTAAAAGTGATCTTAAAGGAGCGTTGCAGAGGAGTTGTGTGCTTTTGAAGAATAAATACTTTCGACACCAAAGTTATAGTTTAGGACAATTTTCAAAATCGACCCAGTTCTCTATAACTTGCAGCTCTGATTACCAATCTCTAACACCCCCAATTTACATTACGCAGCGGAAATACACAATTGGGTGCTAGACACAAGCATCATCACACAAGGTATATTGAACGACTCAAAAGTGAGACGTTTACACAAAATATAAACATGATTTTTAAAAATGGTCTAAAACATAGATTTCAACCCAAATTGTACTGACACGATACCAGAGTAAAGAGTTTTGTCCCCATGGATCTCGACCAACAACCAACAAGTTTAGTACAGTACATCAACATAAACTAAATTGTTCGACATTAAAAGGTAGAAACAGTTTAGACCAACATTCTTCCAAAAGCCAATCCACATCCTCCACAGCAAAGCTCCATGCTCCATCACTTCCTATTACCTAAAATACATGCATAAAACGAGTCAACAATAATGTTGAGCGAGACTATAGGTTTATCAAATCACATTTAAACACAAGAAGAAAATCTATCATAATCATTTATAGAAATGTCGTACACACAATCTATATTCAAGGCAGTAATAATAATGATAAACAAACATTGTATTTAAGCTCATGACACCGACCCCTTAACCAAATAGTCACCGACGCCAAATGACGGCATGACTAGAATAAAACCATTGCCCCTCTAGGGTATCAGTTGCTAGAATACCACAATCTTGTTCACGTAAAATTATCCTTCCCAACGGGTTACTCAACGTAATGCCCTGGTCTCAGATAGGGTGGTCAACCCAATAGTACTACCATTAGAATAAGCGGCTATTCCCGACTCACAACATCAAGTCAGAAGATAGTTAACGGCTCATGAATTTAGGGTCTTTAGCAACAAGTTACTCAATACAATGAAATCAAATTTAGGCAACATTCGGGTATAACAATTACTCATGACTTGTGTTCATTTATTTTCGAATAGCATGTATCCCCTTCGCGGGTATTAAAATCATTAAAACGAGTAGAAAGCAAGGCTATAGACTCACGTATAAGAGATCTAGCGAGATGATCGTCGATGATAATGGATGCCTTTCAAATACGAGAACCGCTACCTACCAAATAAGGTGCATTCGTTAATAATGACTCGAGAAATAAATCATACATAACAACATCAAACTTAAACTCATAAAGTCACGATAAACTCGATAGAAAACGATATAAATAACTTCATTTTACTTTACTACACATTTACTTAACGATTTTATACTTTTTACAAAGTCCGTCGGTACATACTACATGTATTAGCTCATTTACCCCTTTTAAACTCGTCAACCGTTTATGAAACGACTCGATAAACTAACTTACTATATATAGAAAGTCCTCTTACAAGTTTATCAAATGAAATTACTTCTAAAGTACTTTACCCGACTCATTTTCAAACTACAAAATCCGGACAAATTTACGTTAATTTTTCATACAACCGTTTTAACTTATTTAAACGACTCCGTTTACAAAACCGACACTCGGGTTTTAAAGTAAACTCAACCTATAAAATAAACACCTCATTATCAGTAGGTTACATTTTTCAAAACATCCATTTAGAGTCCCCGAGGTTCGATCCAAATATCGACAACAACTATTTGTAGTGCCGATACTCGTCTCCCGGTACACGATCATTCAAAACATCATAACTTCGCGCTCGTTTTGAGCTAGAAGCTCTACCTTATATCAAATCGAAGCTAAGAAAATTATCTACAACCCTAGGCTATAAGTTATTCCATTTTCAAAACATAAAAATTCGGATTTTACCTTTTACTTACTGTTATAAAATGACTACTCAAAACTTGTACAACATCAACTTTTTGATAAAAAACCAACCATAGAATTGATCATTACTATGCCCTAATATCATCATACATTAACCATAATATCAAAATCATAATCAAAATAAAAATCATAAGATCAAAATGAAGTTTTTAACAAGATTTTTAGCACAAACCACCATGGATCATCATGATAATGCCATGCATGATCATAGCTCCTACCTACCAATATCAAGAACAAAAAAAGTTGCTTGCATGTGTAAAATTCTTACACCAATGTGATCCTTGATCAAAAATAATGTTGGGTCTAGTGTTAGTTGAGCTTGATTCAACCTAAAACGCAAGAAAAATTGAAGTTTGATTGTGTTTGGTGATGGTGGTGGTGTTTCGCCAAAGCTAGAGAGAGAGAGAGTGGAAGTGAAAAAAATTTTAAATGAAAAATAAGAGAGTGTGTGTGTTAGTTGGATGTTTATATATAGTGGGGTAGGGACTTAGTTGCAATTTAGTGAAAATTGTGGCTAGAAATGTAAATAGTTAGCTAAAAAGCGGGAAATAACTATTAGTCAATTTTCAAAATATTTACTTGGCTCGGGTTTCATAAAGATACTTTTAAAAATTTAAAACGTACCTCAAAAATAATAATATCGACTCTCGACTCGACTTAACACGTCATTTAAAATAAAACCACAAAAATAATAAAAATCGAACAACCGACAATAAAACGTAAAATAATTGGCATCCATCGACATCACGCTTGCTAATACTCCTTATACTTAATAAATATTAAATATAGACCTTCCAACATCGGTTTAAACTTAAACCTCCAAAAATAAATATCGTTCAAACTCATCCAAAAATTTCAAAAATAATCGTAAAATAAGATTAAGCAATGACCTCGGTTTTGGGTTGTCACAGTTACCAACTGTAACACCCCCAAATTTATACAACTCGATACAGCGGAAGACTCGTTGGTGTTACGGTATAGCACATTACTCACATCATAGACAACGCTTAAAAAACGCGTCGTTTAATAATGAAGCATTTCCATTCAAAAATATCAAATTTTACATAGGTCCCAAGTCATTGTATTTCATACAAGTTTTACAAAGAATTTGAATGGAAATTATTAATTAAGTGCGGGCCATGAATTCATGTTGTCTTCCCGAGAAATACCTTCAAGTAGCTGAGACAAAACATGTTAAAAGAAAAGGTCAGCGATAACGCCGAGTGAATTCATAGAGTTTAATAAAATCCATCAATATAACATCGGTATAAAGTTATTACCGAAAATAATTTTGTACAAATCATTGTAATAGGCCATAAAATAGCCAAAGTCATTTAATACAAATCTTTATCAAAAATCATAATATAGGATTTCGCCTTTAAAAACCATTATACGAACAATTGTCGTTAAAAACATCATACAATACATATTATAACGTTGTATAAAGTCAAATAAAAAACGTTATATGAATATGGTTATGAAAAACCAAAACACGAACATAATATCAATAGTAAGACCTCGTATTGCTAGTCAGGCAATATATCGTAATTCAATGCTTAAAGCAGTATTTTGTTAATTGGATTATTATAAGCCGCATGACATTGTTACCTTACTATCACAACAACGGGTAGCTAACCCGATACTCAATTTGCCCATCTAAGTTAGCGTGTCGTCACAATAATCACGCTATGGAAATCTTCTCATACATAAATTAGCTTACCAATCAATGTGGCACGACGGGGGTCAACCGTCAAGGCGCGAACTGGGGTGATCGTCCCCAAATAGAACTATTATATGCATAAGCGTCTACCAAATCCCGGTAGTTCACAATTCATGGTAATGGGACTTTTAGTGACATAACCTAACTTTAATAATCCATTTTACTTCATCTATCGGGTCGTTTAATCATTCATCGGGTCATACAATCATTCGGGTCTAAATCAATAAACAAACAATCGGGACAAATGTGTCCTATTATATAAAAACTAACATGTTATCTCCCTCCCGGGTTTATAAAACATTTCATAAAAACATTTAAAAGAGTGCGAGGCTATGAACTCACGTTGATGTGGGAAGGCGATTATCGGCGATTTGGATGTACGATGTGTGCTTCAATCACGGAAACCTAGACAAATAATACTCGTCTTAGACTTTTGTCCAATGAATTTAACAAAATAACAATTATGTATACATATGATGATTTTATATATATGATGATCAAGTGGGTTTACATATTCTCTTTTACTCATTTTAGTGTTTATGTATTGGTAACTTCTTACTAGTTTACTAGTTTTACCTATTTACGTGTTTTAGGTCCAATAAGCCTATTATAAGTTTATTAACTTTTATTAATCCATTTCATACTTGTATTATCAGTATTTATACTTTACATGTTGGGCCCAAATGGGTTAAGCCCAATAAATACGTTTATAAGTGTTTTAGCCCATTTTGTTGTATTATTAGTCCAATAATGTTAACTTAGCCCGTTAATGTCCGTATGTTATATAGCTCGGGTTTTATCGGTTTTTACTTGTCATATATGTATATATATCAGTATATGAGTATATAAAAGTTTACATTAGACGGGTCCAACCGTCTAAGTTTTATTTAACAAAAACGTTAATTTTACGGTAATAGCCGAAAAAGTCGTAAAAATCATGTTTATAGTTTTATAACTTATAAAACTTATCAAACTAACATTTTTATAAAATGTCCATTTATTTATCCTTATACATGTTTATATAAATGTATTATATAAGTTATTGGGTTTTAATTCACATTTTATACTATATTTACTTGAATGCTTATATAATATTATTATACTTTAATTTCCAAAATCTGATTTTTACTTTTACTTTCACCATTTTTACCATATCTTGAGTTCTACAAGGAGATAGAAGCTCATTTTTTTGTGACATAAACTACATGATATGTGCTACAATTAACTTAGTTTTAGCTACTGTTCAATCCTACTCTAAATATCCCTAACAGTCCGTCCAAAACAGTGTACTCAGATTTGCACTCTAAACTTGTTTTGATCATATCTCACTCATTATAATGATTTCATTGCATGGCCAACTCTCACATGTGTACAAGACATATTACTTAATGTATATTCATTAATCTATGCCATTTTATCAGTTCATCACTTGGTTCTTTACTATTTTATACAGCCATCATTTTAAGCATGATTTTAATCTTTTTACATATAGTTTTTCATCTTTTTACCCATGATTATCAAAACCAAATCCCCACACAGTATTTTTAATCATCATTCATCATCATATACATATACATAAGTAAAAGAAAATGCAAGATTACATAATCAAAATAACAAGAAGATGAGGAGAACAATCTTTATACCACCAAGATGATGTAGGTTGGGATTAAGACATGGATTTTGATGGAGAAACTTGTGATAAACCAAGACCATCTTCAACACCACCAATCCTCAAGAACTCCTTGTGGAAAATCAGCCCCAAGACTCCATAGAAACTCCTCCTTGGATGTTATAATCACCACCAATCCATAGAGCTTCATCATGTGTGTAAATAACATAAGATTTCATGGTTGATTTTGATCAATGATGGTGGTTTAAGGGTGAAGTGGGACGGAAAAATGAAAGGAAGAAAGGGAGAGAAAGTTGTTTTGCATGTAAGGATTGTGGGAAATGGTTTAGATGAGAGTGGTTTGTGGTTTTGATGTTGGTATTGCTTATATGTTAAGCTAGAGTTAACAAGTGTAAGTAACTTGTCAACAACTTGACACCAAGTTGTTGAGGTGTAGTTTTGTAGCCGTCCCATGTGTAGGGGGTGGGGCAAAACTTGTTTTTGTCTCATCCCCAATTATTTACGGGTACTCCTTGATTCTAGTTTCCTCGATTTGCGTGCCCTCGGGTCGTTTTACGAAAAAAGTTTTTATAAATTATGAATCAACGGCACAAAACGAATCTAATAAAAATTGTCTCATAAAAACGGAGTTCAAAAACGTAAATACGTAATCCTAAGGTTTCCGGTTTAGTCGTAAAGGACGTTAAATTAAAATCGTAAGTCCTAATCTCTTCTCGTAAATTTGTGAGTTTATGAACCAACACAAATTTAAAACTCCAAAATAATATTCACGGATAAATTTATTTTCTGAAATGTCGGACTGTCACCAAAGACCGTGTATGTAAACGTAAGCACGTAACGTTGAATCCTCCGGTTTAGACGTAGTCGACGCTACTTCAAGACGTAAATCCAAATTACTTCCCAAAAATAAGTGAGTTCATAATATAACATTAAAATAATATTTTCAATTTAAATATTGAGAATAAAATATAAACCATAAATTGACGGATTGTCATAGCATTTACCCCTAAACAGGATCTTTGTCCTCAAAGATCATCTTACTACTCGCTTCTTATAGAGTTAAAGCCATGTGAGTATTTCCTCCACATTCGGTCTTTTCTCATAAGTATAATCCATTAAAATACGCGAGCTTCCTAAAACATAACTACGGGAATAAGATCAGGCTAAATGTTGACTTACTTTCTCTATCCATGATGTTCACGGGTTTCTGATGAATGCAACTTTTCGCCGATCTAAGCTTTATTAAGAAGAATTCAGATTTTCTCTTGATAGATATTTTATCAAGTTCGATATACGGAACATAATTCACGCATCTCTTCAAATCCTAGGGTAGATCCAGCTTATATGCCTTTCAAACCAATCTTTTACATCATCTCAATGGTCCCATACAACGGGGACTTACATCCCACGATCTTCCAGATCATCAATTCATTTTACCATGGTTAAATTTTTTGGCATAACTTCGATACCCATCTGGCACTTCAAGATCTACATTTCATATTCACATAACCTCCTGCCCACTACCGGCAGTCAATAATCAGATCCTAGTTTCAAAAATCATTTCAGGTCTCGCGGGTCGGGTATTTTGCAAGGTTAGGTTTGTCATCATAGGAAACTTTAAACCTAAAAGACATGTCCAACTCACAATGGGTGTATGTCGGGTGTCTTCATCCCATCTCCTGCTTACAGATGCTCTAATATATCCTGACAAGATTCGATCTCGATCCTAATACGATAGTTTTCAATGATAATCTCTCCAAATGAAAACGATTATACTGTTTATTACCAAAGGTCAATCATTCAAACATAAAACAACACTTATAGTATTTTGTATCGCTACTTTACCTCGTCCCTTCGATTGGGGTGGTACATAGTACTTTCATCAAGGTTAGTTCTCAATGACTTCTGAGCAATTCTCTAGAAATTCGATGCGAAGCGAGGATCTTGATAGATATGATCGATACACGCACACCATGCTTACATAACTCCTTTAAATACAAAAAGAGTTAATTTCTTCATCGAGAATCTATCATTAACAGGAATGATATTATCAGATTTGGTCAGTCTGTCGACGATGACCCAAATCAAATCAAATTCAGATGATGACCTTTGCAATAGCTAGACGTTTACTAATGTATGAGGCGGTGTATGCCTTCATAGTTTACCATCAGTACAACTTCTTCTAATAATGATACATTAAATCAGAAATGACAAGAATAGAATACTTATACTTACAAGATTTCAATATGACTACATTTCTAAATCTCCATATTTAGGCAACCACAAACGACCTTTTATACATTCAACGCCATCGGCTTCTCAATTCTGATGGTTCACATTAGCCGCGAACCTCTTTTTATTATCTATATTATCTCTTTTTTTGCAAACATCAGCTATTTTTAAATTGTTCGGCAACTTATTTTGTACCATCATTACTAAGCAACACATCCAAATTGGTTCTTTATACTTTTTACATAATGCGTCGATATCTAAATTCACCTCTCCTGATGATATATTTATCATGTCCACAATTCACTCAGATACTCTTTCTTCGTATTTTCTAAGTTTTAGTTTCGTCTCAACTATCATTTTTATCAGTTTTGCTCAATCTTACGTTTAAAGCGTCGATACATATTACAAGTAACTAAATAATAAATATTCAATTTTTATGAAACGTAAACGTAAAAATTTTAAATTTCTTAGTTCGACCAATTATATAAAAATGTTAAAAAAATAAATTTGAATTTAGTTAACAAGATTTTTGTTGATTTATCGAAAATAATTAAAATAATTAGTAAGATCCGTAAATGTTCGAAAAATCTTTGTTTATACTTTGGTCAAAATTTTCTTAGTTGAAAAGCAAAAATTGTCGTTTCAATTTCAAGTAATAAGTTATATAGTTTCCTCAATTCTTCTTAGGTTGTCTAGAAGTATACACAAACATTTACCCCTAAACAAGAGTTTAGTTAAATGATTTGTGTATAAGGAAATAATCCCTTAAAATTTCTTTGATAAAATATCTGTCAAAACATATTTGCACTTTTTTTTTTGGTATATCCCAAAGCCTTAAGAGGGCTCTAAATTTTTGAAGAATCAATATAGATTCCATTATCTTATTAATCACACAGTCAAATAATGTAAAGGATTAAATCTTTAATCACATGTTAAATACTCAAGGTACAAGTTTTCATTGTTCGGCCAATTTAGGGCAGTCTATAAATAATTATTAACTCCTTCTTATTCTTATAAACAAACAAATGGT
Source organism: Glebionis coronaria (assembly GCA_025667525.1). Classification (NCBI taxonomy): domain Eukaryota; kingdom Viridiplantae; phylum Streptophyta; class Magnoliopsida; order Asterales; family Asteraceae; genus Glebionis; species Glebionis coronaria. Next base: position 288,292,440 of record CM046876.1, on the reverse strand, counting down.
CCTTAATGATCACGATCATGAATTTATCAAATTACAGTCTACACACGTGATTCGCCAATTTATGGATACTACATGTGTATTAGTCAATCCAAACAACATCACATGAAACTCATAATGTTCATTACAAGTTCTGGATGTAGTGATTGGAATAGATAATCTTTTTCGCAAATGCGAAGTTGATGATAACCATGCCGTGAATCAAATTTTTAATATACGCTAGAACCTTGTAAATGATCAAACAAATCTTCCATTTTGAGTCATGGATATCGTTTTCGATTGTCAATTTACTCAGTTCACAGTAATCGATAAATATAAGGAATGATAACACCATAGCTCTTCATAATGACGAGCTTGGTAGAAAAAAATCTTTCTCCGACAACTCTCTCAGTTGTACGGTAATTCTTTTAATTTAGATGGTGCTGACGTACAGTGCACATGCCACAAGTGCAGCATTGGGAATATAATCAATACCAATTTCAACTTGCCTTAATGGCAAATGTCTAGGTAATTTACCAACAAATACCTTCTAATGTTTCAGATAACAGAAACATCTTTTAATAAATTCATATTAGGTTCTTTCTAGATTATAATATCTATGACTAATTCACAACCATTCACGGCATAATTTCAAGTCTAAATGCAGGATATGGTCATCCATCAACAATTATTTAGATCACTTTTGATAATCAACATCTTTTCATTTAGGGGAATTCTACTCGAGTTCCCATCAATTAAGACAATGTCGTCATGTCATAATCAATCGATCCATTCTACTGGCATTACCAACTTTTCAGTTTTATTGCCGTCGATAAGATGTGAACTTCTCAAAAGACTAATAATAACTCATAATCCTTCGCAAATTCAAGGATATATGGAGACACAATTATCATCAAAAGAGTAAGGTCAACGCATAATCTATGCGAGAGAATTTCAAATCGGATACAGACGAAAACATTTAACGAATATAAATATATCCCATGTTTTCATAATTTGATTACGTATTCGAAAGCTCCTCGGATCGTTACCCAGGTCATTCAAAAGAAATGAATTCAAAAGAAATGATAGGAACGTCGATACATCCAGTCGGGTATCAACACTCGGTAGTCAGATACTTTTCCTAAGAATCTCACTACGGGAGAATTGGACAAGAAAGAATTGTCAATTGTCAAATAAGACAATTTCCACAGATGAGTAAATTTGACTCAGAAGAATAGATGGTACGGGCACATATGTAGATGTCTCTAACATTATGTCCCTATTTTTCACTTCTTGCAGATCTCATAAAATTTAATCTTTCACAACTTCAAAGAAAATGTAGTGTTTATTAATCAATTTTATGGTGACTACTAATCAGCCTTGCATGGTCTCTTTCAAATTGTATGTAGATGCGCAACTATATACAATTTCAAGATTAACGATGCAATACTCAGTTCGTCAAAATTTTATCATCATGTTTATAATAAAAACATTTTCATGCTTAATTCTTAAATAAGAATCAAAAATAAATTTACAAAGATTTTCTTTGTTATGAAAACAATTAAGTTTTCCAAGGTGTTTTATAAACAACTTCATTTTGATAACGATTATTTATAAGTCTCACTTTAAATAATCCATATGGTGATGAAAACCCAATTTTTCTCAAGGGATACTATTTATCTTATAAAAACAATGAGTGATCTGCAAAAGAGTGATGAAAAGTTGTTCACCAAGAACTAACTACAATATAATAGGAAATGAGCTTAGCCAAATAATCATGAGGTTCATGACCTCGATGGTGCTCAAAAAGAATAATCCACAACGTAACTCAAATCAAGATGAGTACTTGTTCAATGGTTGCATCACTAATGCGAACATTAGGATGAAGCAATAAATGATAGATAACATCGATACATGTATAATTTATCAATCAAAGGTAGTCTTTTCATCAATCACAAACAAGTCAAAATTGTACCGTAACACATTCCGTGTCACTATGTCATACAATTCCAAGAACTTATCCTACCAACCGATGTCTCAGTTAAGTTAGGGATTATTTTTAAAAGATACCACAATGAATACTAACTTACAAGAGTCATTAGGTGTTCCACCTGTCCCGGAAGATCCATCAGTCCCAATTCAGAAGAAGATTTCTTCAATTTATTTCTTGGACACTGGGCATCCTCGTTAGTGGACAATGGCCTAGGAACAACCCTTAACACGAATCAACAATCAATTAAAACCTTATAATTCAATCACAGAACTTAACGACTTCCTCTTAACAATTTCATATTCCATACGAATTAAATTTTACTTTATTCAAGTTTCAATCAACTTAAACTCAATGCGATATCCTACCTTATTTTCCATTACTTTCAACCTTATTCTTACACCTTAAAAGTGCAATAAAAGCTCGATATGATCAACACTTAATTTCTAATCCTATAGCTCTTACAATAACAATTATCAAATGAGTCACTAGTATGAAATGAATCACACATTTCATTAGACTTCTCGGAAAGGGATTAGTGGCATGAGGCTTTTGGGTAATGGTTCCAATGACAGCCTCAAGTGCAACATTCACCCTTTCGATTTCAATTTAAGAATTGGGTGACAACGAATCAGATGACATCTTTCTAGGTGGTAACGTTTTCTAAAACTCCACTCTATAAGGAAAGATCGTCATGACATCGATATCAGATTTAATCTCGCCAATTCTTTTTCAATATCACAATCAACTAATATCTACATTTCTACGAATATCAACCATTTGTTGGGATCATAAATATCCACAACTTGGTTTAAATCTAGGATAGCTAGAATTCCTACGGGAATAGCTTCGATTGATTTGCTAGGGGAGTTAGGGTACCTTGTGACAATCTACGTCGTATAAATACCTCGTATAAATATAAAAATAATCATCAAATAATCATGTAATAAAATTACATCATATATATATATAATCCAAGCTATATATATATATATATTAAAATAACACTTCTCAGTTTGGTCTTGTCGGTAACTCGGGAATTCTTCGGCACCGTTATAGTCAAAAGATTTTTAGACATTTTTAGAAAAATGTTTATAGTTAAAAGATTTTGAAATGTTTTATTCAAAACCTCAGTTTTAAAAATCTTTCGTTCTCTATAACGAGAGCTCTGGTACCAAACTGTAACACCCCCAAATTTATATAACTCGATACAGCGGAAGACTCGTTGGTGTTACGGGATAGCACATTACTCACATCATAGACAACGCTTAAAAATCGCGTCGTTTAATAATAAAGCATTTCCATTCATAAATATCAAATTTTACATAGGTCCCAAGTCGTTTTATTTCATACAAGTTTTACAAAGAGTTTGAATGGAAATTATTAATTAAGTGCGGGCAATGAATTCTTGTTGTCTTCCCGAGAATTACCTTCAAGTACCTGAGACAAAACATGTTAAAAGAAAAGGTCAGCGATAACGCCGAGTGAATTCATAGAGTTTAATAAAATCCATCAATATAACATCGGTATAAAATTATTACCGAAAATCATTTTGTACAAATCATTGTAATAGGCCATAAAATAGCCAAAGTCATTTAATACAAATCTTTATCAAAAATCATAATATAGGCTTTCGCCTTTAAAAATCATTATACGAACCATTGTCGTTAAAAAATCATACAATACGTTTTATAACTTTGTATAAAGTCAAATAAAAACCGTTATATGAATATGGTTATGAAAAAACAAAACACGAACATAATATCAATAGTAAGACCCCGTATTGCTAGTCAGGCAATATATCGTAATTCAATGCTTAAAGCGGTATTTCGTTAATTGGATTATTATAAGCTGCATGACATTGTTACCTTACTATCACAACAACGGGTAGCTAACCCGATACTCAATTTTCCCATCTAAGTTAGCGTGTTGTCACAATAATCACGTTATGGAAATCTTCTCATACATAAATTCGCTTACCAATAAATGTGGCACGACGGGGATCAACCGTCAAGGCGCGAACAGGGGTGATCGTCCCCAAATAGTACTATTATATGCATAAGCGTCTACCAAATCCCGGTAGTTCACAATTCATGCTAATGGGACTTTTAGTGACATAACCTAACTTTAATAATCCATTTTATTTCATCTATCGAGTCGTTTAATCATTCATCGGGTCATACAATCATTCGGGTCCAAATCAATAAACAAACAACCGGGACAAATGTGTTCTATTTTATAAAAACTAACATGTTATCTCCCTTGCGGGTTTATAGAACATTTCATAAAAACATTTAAAAGAGTGTGAGGCTATGAACTCACGTTGATGTGGGAAGGCGGTTATCGATGATTTGGATGTACGATGTGTGCTTCAATCACGGAAACCTAGACAAATAATACTCGTCTTAGACTTTTTTCCAATGACTTTATCAAAATAACAATTATGTATACATATGATAATTTTATATATATGATGATCAAGTGGGTTTACATATTCTCTTTTACTCATTTTAGTGTTTATGTATTGGTAACTTTTTACTAGTTTACTAGTTTTACCTATTTACGTGTTTTAGGTCCAATAAGCCTATTATAAGTTTATTAACTTGTATTAATCCATTTCATACTTGTATTATCAGTATTTATACTTTACATGTTGGGCCCAAATGGGTTAAGCCCAATAAATACGTTTATAAGTGTTTTAGCCCATTTTTAATAAAGAAACCTATAAACACATCTATAAACACATGTAAATAACTTGTTAAAATCAAGATTTGGTAAAGCCATGGCCATTATAGGTCACGGCATATTTATGAACACCATAGTCATGGTTAAAACTTTTTAATAAAGAAACCTATGGCTTGTATTCTATGCTTTAACTTGATTGAAAACCATATGAAACATTTTATGAACCTAAATGTAGCATGGGTTACAAATCTTGTTTTATGGGATTTTGGTTAACTAATAATCATAGATCTCATAAAATAAACTTGTGTAACTTGAAAATCATGAAGACCATGACCTTAAAGGTCACGGCTAAAATGAATGATGAACATATGATTTGTCTACTAAGTTTTAATGATGGAATATGTAATATTACATGTTAATTGGAATACTAAAAATCACTAAAATGATTTATGTGAACATATGTAGCCGTAGGTTATATATGACCTAGAATGGTTTTAAATGTACATGCATGCTTATATAAACCATAGATCTAATGATAAGAGTTAACTTAAAACATGTTGAACATAAAACAAGCTTATAAAATCTTATGGGAACCTTGGGAGAAAACAATATACCCGTAGGTTATATATATAGTTTTCTTGGAATAATGGTAACCTAGGAAACATGCATGTAACCTAGATAATCATGTTGTATTTTTGTAAATAATTACAAGACTTAAAACTAGCTAAAATGTTCATCTTGGAAATACCAAGATATAAAATCATAGCCGTGGGCTATATGTATATATGTATGGACTTGTGAATTGATTTCTTTATTTGTATTTAGCTAGATCTATTTTGGGGACACTTATAAGTACATGCAACCTTAAAATAAGTTTTGACTCATCTTAATAAGCTATAATTGATTATAGCCGTGAGTTATAAGCTCATATTAGGGCTTATCACTTACATGCAACCATGTAACACACCTAGATCTTATTTGGTACATCACATAAAATAAACTAGAAGTATTATTCTTTAATTAAAATTTAAAACTAAACATGAATAAGCTAATAATAAAGCTTATAAGAAAATCCTAGACTAATACTTACATAAAATGTAAAGTAGTGTTAATGGACTATTTAAGCCCAAACAATGTTAGTCCAAGACTTAATGGACCTAATAAGCCCATTTAAAAAATCTTAGTGACCTAATGGACTTAAGTTTATACTTGAACCCATTTAAAATGATTAATGGACTTAAAATGTATTTAAGCCCAATAAATGTGTTAAAGGCCCATTTAACAAGATAGTAAACTTAAAAATATATTTAGGCCCACTAAATAGCCCATTAGATGCTTAGCCCATTTAATGAGCCCATATAATGAGCCCATATAATGTTTTGAATGTTAAATAAAAGTTTTTATAATAAAATGTAACTTATAAAAACTTTTGGAGTAAAATGACAATTTATGAAACTTAAGGACTAAAACTGTGACTTATGAAACTTGTTTTGATAAATTAGTAAACACAAGGACTGAAAATGTAATTATCCAAGAGTCTAGGGTTTAATTAATACCATCCATGACATATTAAACCCTAGGGACCATTTGGATATTTTCTAAAAAGTTATTTTGTCATTTTAAAACCCTAAGGACCATTGTGGTATTAATCCGAAACATAAAGAAGCTCTAGGGGATGTTTTGGTCATTTTGTGAAAGTTATAAAACCTAGATTTAACTAAGGGGACTAAATATGCCATAAGCCGAAACTTTAACAAGCCCTAGGTATCAAATGTGTAACAATCCAAAAGTTTACTTTGTTTAAAATATGGAAGGACTAGTTTTGCCATGTTCCGAAACTTTAATATGTAACAACTCATAAATTTCCTCTATGTAATATACACTCATGATATATATGAGAACTACTTTTATGGGTTAAATTTTTGCTTCACTATATATCAACTATGTAAAGTAACTTACATAGAAATCTAGACGTGCTTACGCAACCACTATTGCCAATTATATACATGATTACATCATGTAAACCCCTAAGTATGTCAATTATATATATATAAAAGATCATTTTGCTAAATATTCAATTAATACAACATCTTATATCACACAATTTACCAAAACAAGCATTATACCTTTACGGTTGATTCAAAAACCCTAATTACAAAATGAAACAAGTTTTGAAGTATTCAAGGCTTATGTAAAAGCTACTCTAACTAAATTTTAGTGTGATACACTCATTGAATCATTGAGCAAGTATTCAAATAACATTTTACAAGTCATTTAAGTATAAAGCCCTAATTTGGTCATCTTATGTCCTAAATCATGTTCAAACTTTGACACCGCTCTACCACAAGGTACAAGTACTCATTTTATAGATCCTAAACCCAAAACGGTACCTCTACATCATGTTAGACTCCAATCTAGAACCTCAATCCAAGATTTCAACTTGACCTAAGCTAAAACAAGTCATTAACCTAGTTTTACCCGGTTTCACCTAGTTTTCAAGTTTAACCTAGTTTAACCCAATAAAACCCTTAAAACTCTTGGTGAATCATTACTAAACCTCAAACACAATCCCTAAATCTGTCTAAACATAAATACTAAGACCCTAACTCATCAAATCCTAATCACAAAACCATAGCAAACCCGGCATGACTAAAACTAGTTCATACTTGTAATTTCAGAATATGACCAGCCAATAAAACATAGAATCTGGAAAAATCAATAAGACCTGAGTATTAAGTAAAAGAACTAGGTTTTAGCCCTATGTCTTTTGGTCATTTTGCAAATTGAATCACCCCGATTCGACATCATATGAATTAGTTATAGCCGAAATGCCAAAGGTACGCAGATTCGGCATACTTGTAGTAAACAGCTATTATCTCAAGATTTTGTGTAGTAAACCTTGAATATGTAAAACTAAAAGTTGTAGAGGACTCAAAAATCTAACAATTCTCAAAAATTTGAGATTAAACGGAGTCATGGTTTGTAAATGACAAACAATTTACCGGGACTATTGCTGGTTGTCCAGAAACAGCCATGTATAAGCATAACCTTGTTAAACCAAGCACCCTAACACCTCAAGAACCTCTATTATTAAGCTACTACTGATCCTAGCACCTTAACACACACCTCCCTCATGCTTAGCACCTCCCTACATCATCCTAAGCAAGCAAGAAGGTAGCTTACAAGCACCTTGCCACCACATGCTTCCTAAACTTCACCATGTGCTTACACCTTGCAAAGCTACATCCCTAGCTTGTAAAACTCATCAACTAGCTTAGCCTTATCATCCTCCTAGCTTATCCTTGTCATGTACTCCAGCACTTGACACCTATCCTTGCAAAACTTAGCCGTGAAGCATTTCTTTGCCTATAAATAGCCATAACTAACACATAACTCTTCATTCCATTCTCAACTTCTCTAAAGCACTAAAAACACTCTCAATCCAAGCACTAGCAGTAGCCTAAGGATGATATTATGTTCTAAGAAGGTTTACAAGAAAAGAAACCAAGAGTACAAGACCTAGAAGCCATTAACAAGTTGTAGTGATCATCAAGGCCTCAAAACTAGCACATACTCCCCTTTTCATCTTGTTCTTGCTCTACTTGTATTCAAGTAAGTTCTAAACACCCATGTTTGATCTTAGATATTTTATAGAACACCTAGAGATGTTGTTATAATGATTACATGCCTTATGATACCTTAAAACATTCATGAAACTATGATTGAACCTAGAAAACCCTAAATTTTTACTACTTATGATCAATTTGATTTCAAAGTTTTAAACTTATTATGTTATTGTTATAAGATGTTCATAAGTCTTATAAGACATATAAGAACACAAATGAAACTTTACTTTAGCTTTTGATTCATAAAACAAGTCTATTTTAGTGTTAAAACATGTTATGAAACTATTTTCAATATAAAGGACTAAATGTGTAATTTTTGAAACTATAAACTATAAGGACCTATTTTGCCATGATCATAAACTTAAATTTAAGTTTCTAATTTGCCATGTTTGAAAGTACAAGGTTTATATTACATATATGTATCCATAAAAGACAAAACTTGTATAAGTTATAACTACAAGGGTATATTTTGCCATTAATTTTAAACTTAAAGGTATAAATGAGATATTTTGAAAAATATATAATAATCCTATAAGGTTTGATATTTTATAAACTAAATAAAAATAATCCTTTTTATACATTGATTAAAACATATATAAACTCTAAATACATTATAAATATAAACATAACTTATTATCGAATAACTTTTAAAGAAACCTCAAAACCTATTTTCCTTAACGCACAAACGTATCCTACTACTAGGGAATTTCATATTAAGATGTTCCATCTCGATATTGCATTCTGACTGAGTGGTTGGGTTTACGAGTTAAAGTGCCCTCGCTCCTCAAACGTTTATAGAATGGCTTCTGACATATGATGACCCGAATAGTGATACAACGATATTCATAAACTAATGAATCAAAGAAATAAACCTTTTAAACTATATTAAACAAAGTTTTGAAACATAACACAACTTAACTAAATACTTGACATACAATACCTCAGGTTGCGTGGTAAAAGCCGTCTACCTGAGTCCCTCTTGATATCAAGCAGATATCCCTAACTTAAGGTGAGTTCATAGCCTCACTTTTAAATGCTTTACAAACCCGTGAGGGGATATATGCTCTAAACATGAATACAAGTATTTTGGTATGCTAGCCTGATAAATTATTGCACGAGTACCTTGATCTGCCACTATAACATACATTTCATGAACCATTATCACCGTAACGTAAACACGGATATTGTGAATAGATCTATTTGGAGTGTGACGACTCCCGTTGATTTGCATGTACTTTGGGCACCAATAGCACTATATTTGAGAACAAAGAGGGTAACCTTAGCAAGTTACGTGTGACAATCTAACATTTTCAGGTAGTGAAATATTTTCTCGTATAATATTTTGAAACTTATTTTTATGTTGGTTGACGAACTCACAATTTACGGATTTAAATTTGGGCTTACGTGCATAATTTAGCGTCTTTTACGACTAAACCGGAAACCTTAGGATTACGTATTTACGTTTTTGAACTCCGTTTTTGATGAGACAATTTTTATTGGATTCGTTTTGTGACGTTGATTCATAATTTATAAAAACGTTTTTCGTAAAACGACCCGAGGGCACGCAAATCGAGAAAACTAGAATCGAGAAATACCCGTAAACTAGTGAGATGGGACAAAACACATTGTCCCACCCCACTAGCTATGTTGGACGGCACACACTTGACACCACACACTAATGTGGCATCATGTTAGCTAGCTTACTACAAGTGTAAGCATAGCTTACTCTTTAAGCTTACTTCCACTACCACTAAACACAAAAACACTAGCAACTTCATTATACCATTTTCCTTACATGCAAACTCTCTCAAAACTCTCTCAAAACCCTCCCTATGCCGTCCACTTTAAAGCAACAAACAACCCTTTTGATCTTTTCTAGCCATGAAATACATGTTTACTAGCTCTATCATGGAGTTATCTTGAAGCCTTGATCATTTGGTGGCCATATTAACAACATTGGAGGTGATTTGCTTGTGTCCTAGGGCTGATTTCCCAACTTGTGTTCTTGATATTTGATGGTCTTGGAGTTACTTGTTGTATTCATCAAGTTCTTGTCTTCCAAAAACAAGGAATACACTTGGTTGGTAAAAAAGATCATCCTCTCCATTTTTCTCTTGTTATTTTGTAAAGAACAAATGTATTTTATTTCATTTTGTATATGTATATGATGTATATATGATGATAAAAATGTTGTGTGGGGATCAAGTGTTGATAGATATGCTTAAAAAGGTTGATAACTATAAGAAATAAGGCTAAAATCTTGATTATTTAGTTGGCTGTATAAAAACAGTATATAACTAAAACATGAACTCATAAAATTGCATGGTATGATCCATCTACAGTAAGTACAAGATGTTATACACATGTGAGAGTTGGCCATACAATGGAATGAATATAATGAGTGAGATATGATCAAAACAAGTTAGGTGTTCTAATCTGAATAAGCAGTTTTGTAGGGACTGTTAAGGCAAGATGAACTCAAAATGGGCAGTAGCTATAACTAAGTTAAATGTAGCACATAATATGAAGAACATGTCACCCAAAAATGAGCTTCTAATTCATTATAGAACTCTAGATATGGTAAAAATGGTGAACATGAAGATAAAAATCAGATTTTAAGAATTAATGTTTATTATTATTATATAAGCACTCAAAGTTATATTGTATAAAATATAAAATAAAAATCCACTAACTTATGAAATTTATTTATATAAATATGTAAAAGGTTAAATAAATGGATAAATTATATAAATGGTAGTGGAATAATACTTATAAGTAATAAAAACTATAAACTTGATTTTTACGACTTTTTCGGCTATTACCGTAAAATTAACGTTTTTCGCCAAATAAAACTTAGACGATCAAACCCGTCTAATGTAAAGTTTTTAAAAGTCATATACTGATATATAAGTAACTAATACAAGTAAAAACCGATAAAACCCGAACTATAGGACATATGGACATTAACGAGCTAACTAAGCATATTGGACTAATAATTGGACTAAATAAGATTAACACTTATAAAAAGTACTTATTGGGCTTAACCCATTTGGGCCCAACATGGAAAGTATAGATACTGATAATATAAGTATAAATTGGATTAAAACAAGTTAAAGAACTTATACTAAGCTTATTGGACTTAAAATAGGTAAATAGGTAAAACTAGTAAACTAGTAAAAAGTTACGAATACATAAATACTAAAATGAGTAAACAAGGATGTATAAACCCACTTGATCATCATCATATGTAAAACAATCATCATATGTATATTGTTATTTTGATAAAAGTCATTGGACAAAATTCTAAGATCGATTATTATTTATATAGGTTTCCGTGACCGAAGCACGCCCGTAGCCGATAATCCGCCTTTCATTATCAACGTGAGTTCATAGCCTCGCACTCTTTTAAATGTTTTATAAAATGATTTGTAAACCTGCGAGGGAGATAACATGCTAGATTTTGATAAAAATATAACACAAGTAGTCCCGATGGTATGCTTAATGATATGGACCCGAATGATGCTATGACCCTATAAACGAGACAAAAAGGATTATTAGTAGTTAGGTTATGTCACTTAAAGTCCCATTAGCATGAATTGTGAACTACCGGGATTTGGTAGACGCTTATGCATTTGATAGTACTATTTAGGGACGATCACCCCAGTTCACGCCTTGACGGTTGATCCCCGTCGTACCACATTGATTGGTAAGCGAATTTATGTATGAGAAGATTCCATAGCGTGATTTTTGTGACGACACGCTAACTTAGATGGGAAAATTGTTTGTCGGGTTCGCGGCCCGCTGTTTTCATAGTAAGGTAAAAATGTCATGCGGCTAATAATAATCCAAATAAAATGTATCCTATATAATCTAAATATCTGATATGATACGACGCTAATAACGATAATAATATTACCTATTATGGTAATATTGAGACTACGGTCTCATGGACGGTTTAAGATGTATGCTTGATTTATATATTGCCTGACTAGCAATACGTCGACTTACTTCCGATATTATACTTGTGTTCTGATTTTAACGATTGTTTTATATAACGGTTTTTATTAAACTCTATGAATTCACTCGGCATTCGCTGATATGATTTTTGCATGTTTTTATCTCAGGTGCTTGAAGGTAATCCGGATGGAGATCGACTCTGATGGCCCACATAATATAAAAAATGTTCATTCGATCTATGTTTTGTAAACTTAATGACCTGTATAACTTGGGACCTGTTGTACACTTTAAAACTTTTTATCGAATGAATGTATGTTAGACCTTGTACAACCATTTTTATGCGTTGTCTATGATTGGAGTTATTGTGCTATCCCGTAACACTCTAAAAGACCCTTCCGCTGTACCGATACGAAAATTGAGAGTGTTACAGTTTGGTACCAGAGCTCTCGTTATAGAGAACAAAAGATTTTAAAAACCAAGGTTTTGAACAAAACTTTTCAAAATCTTTTAACAATGAACATTTAAGAAAATATTTGAAAAATCTTTTGACTATAACGGTGCCAGAGATCTCCGACGTTACCAACAAGCCCTATTGAGAAGATATATATTTTGATATATAAAATTTAATTTATATATATGTATATATCGTGATTTCATTATGTAATTGTTTAACTAGTATGTTATCCTAATACGAGATATATATATAAATGCAGATTGTCATGGCTGACCCTAATATTCCTGTAGAAAACCATGCTATTCCCGAACCTAATGTAGATGATGATCCTTATTTAGACTTAGTAGATTATGATATGGATGATGAGGAGGAACCATTTGAGGATCCTGAGCCCGAGTTAGGACTAGGAGATCAGATTGCCCCTCAAGTTGACTTGGTAGAGAATGAGATTGAGAATGTGGATATTGAGAATGATGAGGAGATTGGGTTAGATAATTTAGATGATGAGATTGACGACGAGGATGTCGAGGAGGATGTAGGTATAGACGTTGAGGTCGATGACGATGAGGAAGCTGAGCTTATTTATCCTTATGATGTTCCAGAGGGCGAGCCTTTACCCCCACCAGTTTATTTGTCTGATTCTGAGGATGAGTTACCTAGGGGTGAAATGTCTGAATCGTCTGAATCTGATTCTGAATCAGAGGAGGATGAGGATGACGATGCACCTGACGGTACTAATGGTATTGCTACTCGTAGATGTGAGATAGGAGAGTCGTCGAGTGCTCGAGAGGCTACTCATATTGATGGTCTTGCACCATGGGCCTTGAGACGTGATCTAGATGCTTCTCGTGTTAAGAGTAGTATGACAGAGGTTGGATTAGGTGTTGTTCAGACTCAGGTTGCTTATTTGGAGTCGAAGACTAAGGATGGCGAGAAAGAGCGGGAATTGATTAGTTTGGATTTGAGTGATGTTGAGCGTGGTTTGAATGAGGCTTTTAGGAGGTTATCGGTGTTGGAAAGTGGTGAGTATGCTGCTATGAAGAGAAAGGTTAGTTCTATAGAGATTCAGTTGAGTGTGGCTCGTGCGATGCGGGAGAAAGCTGAAAAGGAGTTGAATATATCAGTGGGTTGGAACAGTAGATTTTATGCTGACATGGTTGAAAGAGGAGTAATCTGTAAGCGCCCAGCTGAAGATGTGTCTAGTGATCGTCCGACGAAGATTCAGAAGACGATGGATGATGGACCATCTGGCGGTTCTCAGTAGACCAGTCTGTATTTAGTAGTGACCTTTGTATCTTTTGTGCTTTTGTAGCTTTGACTGAACCGACTTGTTAGTAGTAGACTTGGCACGAATTTTGAGTGTATATAGTTCTAGAACTTTGATATGGGATGTAACTAAGACAATACTTTTGTTTCAGATCGAATGAAATATGTATCTTGTCTTGAATTCCATATTGTGCCTTATTTTGTATCTTGATTATGAATTCAATCCATATTATATGAATCCTTTGTTGGGTGAATGCTTAATACTTTGAAATTGTGAAATTACAGAACTATGTCGCCCAAGAAGGCTGTGACTGAGGATGATGTACGTAGGATTATTACGGAGCAAGTTACCGCATCTATGACTGAATTTATGGCAAATGCTAGAAATGAAGCTGGCGGTAGTGGAGATGGCGGTAGTGGAGCTGGCGGTAGTGGAGCTGGCGGTAGTGGAGCTGGCGGTAGTGGAATTGGCGGTACTAATGTGAATGTGAATGCTAATAATGTGAATGCTAATGCTGGAGGAAATGTAGGAGGACTTGGAGCTAATGCACCTGAAGTTGGTGGCTGTACTTATGTGACGTTCATGAAGTGTGAACCTCTACCTTTTAATGGAACTGAAGGTGCTGTAGGACTAAGCCAGTGGATTGAGAAGATTGAATCGGTGTTTCGGATTAGTAAGTGTAAGGAGGAAGATAAGGTGACTTTTGCTATGGCTACTCTTAAAGGTCGTGCGTTGACTTGGTGGAACGGGAGAATTGCTTTCATGGGTCTTGATGCTGCTAATGCTACTCCTTGGGCTAAAATTAAGAAGTGGATGACTTTGGAGTTTTGTCCTCGTAGTGTGATCATTAGGTTAGAACAAGAGTTGGTTCATTTGAGAATGAAAGGTGTGGACATTGATAGTTACACAAACCGATTCCATGAGTTGGCCTTGCTATGTCCTCGATTGGTTGAACCCGAAGAGATCCTAATTAAACAATATGTTAAAGGGTTGACCAGGAATATCCGGGGGGACGTGACATCATCTAAACCATTGACCATTGATGATGCTGTTCGAATGGCCTACCAACTCATTGGACAGATAATTCAGGATAGGGAAGATGAAGCCCGTGTTGGTGAGAAAAGAAAAGGAGACGGTGATCGTGTAGATAGAGGTGATAATAGGAAGAATTTCAATCGCCGTCAGAACCAGAGAAAGGGGAATGCAAATGCTCTTACCAACAATGCACCGCGTAACGATGATAGATGTCCTAAGTGTGGCAACAAGAGGCATGCTGGCGACTGCTGGAAGTGCCGAAATTGCGGAAAGCTTGGACACAAGGTTGAAAGGTGTAAGAAGGGAACCATTTGCTTCAACTGTAATGAGGAAGGTCATAGGAAATCGGAATGCCCCAAGTTGAAAGCGATTGTACCTGAAAGAAACCCCCAGGGTGGTATCTACCAACTTGGAATAATTGAGGTGAAGAAAGAGGATCCGAATGTCGTTACCGGTACGTTTTTACTCAACAATCATTATGCTGTTGCTTTATTCGATTCGGGTACTGATAGGAGCTTTGTATCCACTAAATTTAGTGCCCTTATTGACATTGAACCTGTTGAGATAAGTACCAGTTACGAGGTGGAATTGGCTGATGGTAAATTAGTGAAAACTAATAAGCTATTAGAAGGATGCTCTCTAAATCTCTTAAACCATTCCTTTCCGATTGATTTGATGTTGATAGAATTAGGTAGTTTTGATATTATTATTGGTATGGATTGGTTTTCGTTGAATAATGCTACTATTTTATGTGGAGAGAAGAAGGTTAAGATTCCTCTTAGGAATAGGACGTTAGTAATTGATGGTAATCGAGGTGAATCTCGTTTGAAAATCGTTTCATGTATTAAAGTCCAAAAGTACATCAGGAACGGTTGTGAGTTATTCTTAGCTCAAGTGACCGGGAATGAGTCTAGGGAGAAACGATTGGAAGATTTACCTATTATTTGTGAATTTCCTGAGGTATTTCCTAAAGATTTACCCGGACTTCCACCGATAAGGCAAGTAGAGTTTCGAATCGATTTAATTCCTGGTGCTGCACCGGTGGCACGTGCGCCTTACCGATTAGTCCCTTCTGAATTAAAGGAGTTATCTGAGCAACTTAAGGAGTTGTCTGATAAAGGTTTTATTCGACCGAGCTCGTCGCCTTGGGGAGCTCCAGTCTTGTTCGTTAAGAAGAAGGATGGATCTTTCCGTATGTGCATTGCTTATAGGGAGCTGAATAAGTTGACAATTAAAAATCGATATCCTTTACCTAGGATTGATGATTTGTTTGATCAACTACAAGGATCTAGTGTGTATTCTAAGATAGATTTGTGGTCAGGATATCACCAACTTCGCGTCCGTGAAGAAGATATTCCTATAACTGCATTTAGACCTCGTTATGGACACTATGAATTTCAAGTAATGCCATTTGGGTTAACTAACGCACCTATGATTTTCATGGATTTAATGAATCGAGTGTGCAAGCCCTACTTGGATAAATTTGTGATTGTGTTTATTGACGATATTCTAATCTATTCTAAGAATGAAGATGAACATAGAGAACATTTGAGGATTGTTTTTAATTTGTTGAAGGATGAAAGGTTGTATGCTAAGTTTTCGAAGTGTGATTTCTAGTTAGATTCTGTGCAAGTTCTTGGTCATGTGATTAACAAGGATGGAATTCATGTTGATACTGCAAAGGTTGAAGCTATTAAGAATTGGTTTGCACCGACAACGCCAACGGAAGTGCGACAGTTCTTAGGATTGGCTGGCTATTATAGGCGATTCATTAATGAATTTTCTTTGATAGCTAAACCCTTGACTAAGCTTACCCATAAGAATAAACCTTTCGTTTGGGGAAGTGATGAAGATGGAGCATTTCAGACATTGAAGCAAAAATTATGTAGTGCGCCAATCTTATCATTACCCGACGGGAGTGAAGATTTTGTAGTGTATTGTGATGCATCTCTTAGAGGCTATGGAGCTGTTTTGATGCAGCGAGAGAAAGTGATAGCTTATGCTTCTAGGCAATTAAGGAAGAATGAGGAGAAATATACTACTCGTGATCTTGAGTTAGGAGCTGTAGTCTTTGCTCTTAGGTTGTGGAGACATTATCTGTATGGCACCAAGTGTACGGTATTCACCGATCACAAAAGCCTACAGTATATTCTCGACCAGAAGGAATTGAACATGAGGCAACGAAGATGGATAGAGTTGTTAAGTGATTATGATTGTGATATAAAATATCACCCAGGAAAAGCCAATGTTGTTGCCGATGCGTTAAGTAGGAAAGATAGAGAGCCTATCAGGGTACGTTCTCTAGTCTTGACCGTGCACAATAATTTGCCTAAGCAAATTAGAAATGCGCAAATAGAAGCTTGTAAGAAGGAAAATTTTGTTAATGGAGGGTTCCGAGGAGAAGGAGAACCTTTAGAGTTTAGAGCTGACGGAGTGAAATGCTTAAGAGGTCGTATGTGGATACCTAAGTTTGGAGGCTTAAGAGACTTGATTATGTTAGAATCCCATAAATCTAAGTATTCCATTCATCCGGGATCTGATAAGATGTACCATGATTTGAAGAAGTTGTACTGGTGGCCGAATATGAAAGCTGACATAGCTATGTATGTTCTTCAATGCTTGACTTGTGCTAGAGTTAAAGATGAACATCAAAAGCCCTCAGGACTACTTCAACAGCCTAAAATTCCTGAATGGAAGTGGGAGCGAATTACGATGGACTTTATCACCAAGCTTCCTAGAACATCATCTGGAAACAACTCGATTTGGGTTATTGTCGACAGACTGACCAAATCAGCAGACTTCATTCCGGTTAAAGAGCAGTTGTCACTGGAGAAGCTGACTCGTATATACCTTGATAATGTTGTATGCAAGCATGGAGTGCCTGTATCGATCATTTCAGATCGAGATCCTAGATTCGCATCGAATTTTTGGAAATCTCTCCAAAGATCTTTGGGAACGAATCTCGACATGAGCACTGCTTATCACCCCCAGACTGATGGGCAGAGTGAAAGGACGATACAAACACTAGAAGATATGTTAAGAGCTTGTGTGTTAGACTTTGGTAATAATTGGGATAAACATTTGTCGTTAGCAGAGTTTTCGTATAACAATAGTTACCATTCTAGTATTAAGGTTACACCGTTTGAAGCTTTGTATGGTAGGAAGTGTAGATCTCCTGTATGTTGGAGTGAAGTTGGGGATACCCAGCTCACAGGACCGGAATTGATCCGGGAGACTACGGAGATGATAGTTCAGATTAAGAATAGGTTGTTAACTGCTCGTAGTAGACAGAAAAGTTACGCGGATGTGCGGCGGAACCCAATGGAGTTTGAAGTGGGTGACCGAGTAATGTTGAAGGTATCGCCATGGAAAGGCGTTATAAGATTTGGAAAACGAGGGAAATTGAATCCCCGTTATATTGGACCCTTTAAGATTTTATCTAGAGTAGGTCCGGTGGCTTACAAACTAGAGTTACCCCCAAAACTTCATGGTGTTCACAACACATTCCATGTATCTAATCTGAAGAAATGTCTAGCAGTGAGTGATGAGAAAATTCCGTTAGGTAAGGTTTGAATAGATGGGAAGTTGCATTTTATCGAAGAGCCCGTAGAAGTTATGGACCGTGAGGTAAAGCAACTGAAACAAAGTCGGATACCTATTGTTAAGATCCGATGGAATTCAAAGCATGGACCGGAGTATACTTGGGAACGAGAGGATGAAATGTGGAAGAAATATCTGCACCTCTTCGATTTCAATAAGAAACAGACATCCAAATGAAATGGATCACGAGGACGTTGATCCCTTTTAGGAGGAAAAGCTGTGACAATCTAACATTTTCAGGTAGTGAAATATTTTCTCGTATAATATTTTGAAACTTATTTTTATGTTGGTTGACGAACTCACAATTTACGGATTTAAATTTGGGCTTACGTTCATAATTTAGCTTCTTTTACGACTAAACCGGAAACCTTAGGATTACGTATTTACGTTTTTGAACTCCGTTTTTGATGAAACAATTTTTATTGGATTCATTTTGTGACGTTGATTCATAATTTATAAAAACGTTTTTCGTAAAACGACCCGAGGGCACGCAAATCAAGAAAACTAGAATCGAGAAATACCCGTAAACTAGTGAGATGGGACAAAACACATTGTCCCACCCCACTAGCTATGTTGGACGACACACACATGACACCACACACTAATGTGGCATCATGTTAGCTAGCTTACTACAAGTGTAAGCATAGCTTACTCTTTAAGCTTACTTCCACTACCACTAAACACAAAAACACTAGCAACTTCATTATACCATTTTCCTTACATGCAAACTCTCTCAAAACTCTCTCAAAACCCTCCCTATGCCGTCCACTTTAAAGCAACAAACAACCCTTTTGATCTTTTCTAGCCATGAAATACATGTTTACTAGCTCTATCATGGAGTTATCTTGAAGCCTTGATCATTTGGTGGCCATATTAACAACATCGGAGGTGATTTGCTTGTGTCCTAGGGCTGATTTCCCAACTTATGTTCTTGATATTTGATGGTCTTGGAGTTACTTGTTGTATTCATCAAGTTCTTGTCTTCCAAAAACAAGGAATACACTTGGTTGGTAAAGGAGATCATCCTCTCCATTTTTCTCTTGTTATTTTGATAAAAGTCATTGGACAAAAGTCTAATACCGATTATTATTTATATAGGTTTCCGTGACCGAAGCACGCCCGTAGCCGATAATCCGCCTTTCATTATCAACGTGAGTTCATAGCCTCACACTCTTTTAAATGTTTTATAAAATGATTTGTAAACCCGCGAGGGAGATAACATGCTAGATTTTGATAAAAATAGAACACAAGTAGTCCCGATGGTATGCTTAATGATATGGACCCGAATGATGCTATGACCCTATAAACGAGACAAAAAGGATTATTAGTAGTTAGGTTATGTCACTTAAAGTCCCATTAGCATGAATTGTGAACTACCGGGATTTGGTAAATGCTTATGCATTTGATAGTACTATTTGGGGACGATCACCCCAGTTCACGCCTTGACGGTTGATCCCCGTCGTACCACATTGATTGGTAAGCGAATTTATGTATGAGATGATTCCATAGCGTGATTTTTGTGACGACACGCTAACTTAGATGGGAAAATTGTTTGTCGGGTTCGCGGCTCGCTGTTTTTATAGTAAGGTAACAATGTCATGCGGCTAATAATAATCCAAATAAAATGTATCCTATATAATCTAAATATCCGATATGATACGACGCTAATAACGATAATAATATTACCTATTATGGTAATATTGAGACTACGGTCTCATGGACGGTTTAAGATGTATGCTTGATTTATATATTGCCTGACTAGCAATACGTCGACTTACTTCCGATATTATACTTGTGTTCTGATTTTAACGATTGTTTTATATAACGGTTTTTATTAAATTCTATGAATTCACTCGGCATTCGCTGATATGATTTTTGCATGTTTTTATCTCAGGTGCTTGAAGGTAATCCGGATGGAGATTGACTCTGATGGCCCACATAATATAAAAAAAATGTTCATTCGATCTATGTTTTGTAAACTTAATGACCAGTATAATTTGGGACCTGTTGTACACTTTAAAACTTTTTATCGAATGAATGTATGTTAGACCTTGTACAACCATTTTTATGCGTTGTCTATGATTGGAGTTATTGTGCTATCCCGTAACACTCTAAAAGACCCTTCCGCCGTACCGATACGAAAATTGAGAGTGTTACATTACGCCTTACTTCTAGTCATTGATTGGTCTGAAGTACCATCACTGGACTTGGAAATGTTAACGTGGGGTGTCATGAGCTCAGATGCAATAATTATGATTTTAACGGGTGTAACAACATATCCCATTGATGATTAAACTTGTATTCAAACTATTATAACTCAAACCTATGAATTTCACTCAACCTTTGTGTTGACTTTGAGCATATTTATCCCAGGTAACTGAAAATCACACCGACTATGGCACGGAGAGGCAAAGGACATGAGGACGTCCAAACTTGTTATCATTCACTTTTATGTTTTCAAAATGTTCTTCGGGACCTCTGTTTGTAAATACTCTGATGAATAAATGAATGATAACTCTCTTTTTTAAAAAACGTCTCTTTTGAGTCGTTTTCTATTATTGTGTACTGTGTATCATGAAGTAATACCCCAAAATAGCTTCCGCTGGTATATGAAAAAATGAGGGTGTTACAAACTGGTATCAGAGCCACAGTTATAGAGAACAAGGTTTTTTCCTTAACAATAACTAATTTTTGAAAAAGTCCTCCGTGCCACTGCTTTCCCCAAACGCTACATGAAGAGTAAATAACCTAAGTATATATGTATTAAATATTTATGTACTTATGATTATTTTTCTATCGAAACTATTACAGAACTATGTTTCCCAATCCTATAATCCCGATGGAAGAAGTGAATTCGAATCCTAACTCACCAGATTTCTCTCGTGATTCGATTTTGATTCTGAATCTGAGCCTGATTTGGATTCTGACTATTTCCCGAATCCTAACGATGTCTCTGATTCTGATTTCAGAACAATGGAATCAATACTTTATAGCTTCATTAGCTATTCAACCTGATCCCGAAGAACCCTATATGCAAGTCTATAATGAAAATCTCGTTATCCCACCTCAACCTCCAACCACACCACCTCCGGATTTCTATACTCCAGATGAACCTTTTCCACCTAATAAGAAAACTTGTTTTCCATCACCTACACCACCATATGTATTCGAAACAGGAGAAAGTTCACACAAATCACCATTAGAAAGGCACCAAGAATGGATAGAAATGATCTTAAACCACTTGGATGAAATACCCTTGGAACGAATTGAAGAAATAGAAAATGATATTTATGGTCTTAAAAATGGGAGGGTCCTCATTCAGAAAGACTTTAGGAGGTTAGAGATCGAACTAGAAAAGGCTAATACTCAAATCATGGAATTACAAAAGAAACAAGAACTCCATGCCGATGAAGTCGTACTTGCTCGAGTTAGAATCTCTACTCTCGAGATGATCATCGAAGATATCCAACTACGTCATCATTCTGATACCAAGATCCTCCTAGAAGCTATCCAAGACCTTAAAAACCATAAGTAAACAACACGAGACTACAAGACCGCCAGACTTATCAAATCCTTAGTTTTTATTATTTTTGTACAAATGTAGAATAGAAGATGTGTAATATAAATAATCATCTTTTGTAAATAAACAAAAAAATTTTCTTTATAAATAAAAAGAAGTTTTTGCATTACGTGGTTATTTATTTTGTTTGGTTACCAAAATTTTTCATTTTTATGAAATCAGGAAATACTATGGATTGTCCACCACCAGGTTATCCCAAGCCTATATACATAGGACTTATGGCTACACATTATAGACAAGAAGATAATCAAGAGATTTCACCTAGAGGTATCGAGTCACCTGTTGGATCTCCATCATCATCCGTAGGATCATCATCACCATTTAGACCAGATTCTCCACCACCAATAGCTGAAGTCATTGATGCAATACCTGACTTTGCAAAAATGGATCAAATGTTGGCTGAGATGAATAATTCCCTATGGATCATACCAAGACCCTTAGGAAGTGAACCAACTCCCGAGAAAACCGAAGAGACCAAAGAATCCAAGAACTATTAGAATACTATCCTTAGATGTTTAGATGTTTCCGTGGTATTCTACAATGTACTCTTTTGATAAATCGTGTATCAAATAAAATGTCTATGTTGAAAAATTTTCCCCAAATTTTACCCAACTATGATATTATTCTTATCATGTGTATTTTGTAAATGTTGATAGAATGGCTCCCAAGAAGTCATCAACATCTACCCCTCCATCTATGAGTCAAGATGCCATCTGGCAACTAGTTGCTGACAGTGTTGCTGCAGCACTAGAAACTCAAGCTGCAAACATAGCCAATGCTAATAGTGCAAATCCTGCTCCTAGAGAAGTTTCCGTAGCAAGAAAAAGTAGCTACAAGGAGTTCATGAGCTGTCAACCCTTTATTTTTAAGGGCACAGAAGGAGCCATTGGATTAATCCGCTGGTTTGAACGAAGCGAATCTGTAGTTTCTCGTAGCAACTGTACTGAAGACTGTAAGGTCAAGTTTGCTACTGGTACTCTTACTGATGAAGCCTTATCTTGGTGGAACTCATTTGCCCAACCTATGGGAATTGAGGAAGCTTATAAGATTACTTGGGCTGAATTCAAGAAACTCCTAATCAATAAATATTGTCCCCGAACTGAAATCTAGAAGATGGAAGAGGAATTCTACCATCTTATTGTAAAGGGAACCGATATCAAAACTTACATAAGAAGATTTCAGGAATTGGCACTTCTATGTCCCAACATGGTGCCAAATACTGAGAGAACAATGGAAGTTTTTATCGGAGGGTTGCCTTCGAGTATTAAAGGAAATCTTACTGCCTCTAAACCTCAATCTTTGGAGGAAGTCATTACCATTACTCAAAAGCTGATGGATCAAGTAACCAGGACTAACCCTGTGCAAGGATCCAACGATCATAAAAGAAAGTTCGACGACAGAAGAACTTTCAACAATAATCGTAACCGTAACATCAATAACCAGAACCGTACCACCAACCATTATCAGAACCAAAGGCAAGAAACGTTTAGATCTTATACTGCTACTCCAGCTGAGACTAATAGGTATTCCGGAAGTTTACCACTGTGTAGAAAGTGTTCTCTTCACCATACCGGTCTCTGCAGTATTAAATGCCGAACTTGTAACAAGACGGGCCACTTAACCAAGAGCTGTAGAAACAAGGGACCAGCCACCGGAAGTAATCAGCTACCAGTGACAGTTACTTGTCATGCCTGTGGAGAGAAAGGGCATTATGCAAATCAATGCCGAAAGAACAACAATGGTGCCCAAGGAAGAGCCTATATGTTAAGGGACAAAAACGCTCCACAAGACCCTAACGTAGTTATGGGTATGTTCCTTCTTAATCAACATCTGGCTAGAGTATTATTTGATTCTGGAGCTGATAAAAGCTTCGTATCTACATCTCTTGCTTCTAAACTAAATATTATCCCCATTACCTTAAGTACCTATTATGATATCGAGATGGCTGATGGAAACTTAGTTAGTACTAATACTATTCTCCACTACTGTACCTTAACCTTGTCAAAACAACCTTTCAAAATTAATCGCATGCCAATTCAACTCGGCAGTTTTGATGTTGTTATTGGTATGGATTGGTTATCCAAAACTCATGCCAAAATCCTATGTAACGAGAAAGTCGTTCATATTCCTATAAATGATGAAACTCTAATTATCCGAGGAGGTCGAAGTAAAACCCGACTAAATCTTGTATCTTGTACAAAAATTGAGAGATATATATCTCGAGGTTGCCAAGTATTCGTAATTCAAGTAACGGAGAACAAGCCTGACGAGAAGCGACTTGAAGATTTACCTATAGTCAGAGAGTTTTCAGAAGTTTTTCCCAAAGATCTACCTGGCCTTCCTCCTACTCGCCAAGTAGAATTTCAAATCGATTTGATTCCGGGTGCTGCACCTATAGCTCGATCACCTTATAGATTAGCTCCTTCAGAAATGCAGGAACTATCTACTCAACTTCAAGAATTAACCGATCGTGGTTTTATTCGTCCTAGTACATCACCTTGGGGAGCTCCTGTCTTATTTGTCAAGAAAAAAGACGGAACTTTTAGAATGTGTATCGACTACCGAGGTTTGAATAAACTCACTATAAAGAATCGTTACCCGTTACCCAGAATTGATGACTTATTCGACCAACTTCAAGGTTCGAGTATTTACTCAAAAATCGACCTACGCTCAGGTTATCATCAACTGAGAGTTAGGGAGGAAGATATTCCAAAAACCGCATTCAGAACTCGGTATGGACACTATGAATTTCAAGTGATGCCATTTGGGTTAACTAATGCACCAGCTGTATTCATGGATCTCATGAACCGTGTGTGTAATCCTTACTTGGATAAGTTTGTAATTGTGTTCATCGATGATATTCTCATCTATTCTCACAATGAAGAAGATCACGCAAACCATCTGAGACTAATTCTTGAATTACTCAAGAAAGAGAAGTTGTATGCTAAATTCTCAAAGTGTGACTTCTGGATCAATATTGTGCCATTTCTTGGACATTTGATTGATAATCAAGGGATCCATGTTGATCCTGCAAAAATTGAAGCATTCAAAAATTGGGCATCTCCTACTACACCTATAGAGATACGCCGGTTTTTAGGACTTGCTGGTTATTATCGAAGGTTCATCGAAGGTTTTTCAAAAATTGCAAAGCCTTTGACTGAACTAACCCAGAAGAACAAAACGTATATCTGGGGAAAAGATCAAGAAACAACTTTTCAGTTGTTAAAACAAAAGTTGTGTGAAGCCCCAATTCTAGCATTACCTGAAGGAAACGACGATTTTGTCGTTTACTGTGATGCATCTCATCAAGGTCTTGGAGCTGTTTTGATGCAAAGAGAAAAAGCCATTGCTTATGCATCTCCACAACTTAAGACTCATGAGAAAAATTATACCACACATGATCTCGAACTAGGGGCAGTCGTGTTCGCTCTTAGAATATGGAGACACTATTTGTATGATACAAAGTGTATAGTGTTCACCGATCATAAGAGCCTACAACATATTCTTGATCAAAAAGATCTAAATATGCGACAACGACGTTGGTTAGAACTACTCGCTGATTATGATTGTGAAATTCGTTATCATCTGGAAAGGCTAATGTCGTAGCAGATGCCTTAAGCCGAAAAGAACGAATTAACCCACTTCGAGTTAGATCGCTAGTTATAACTCTCCATCCAAATCTACCTAGACAAATACTTAAAGCTCAAAACGAAGCACTCAAAGAAGAAAACCTTAAGTTTGAGAACTTAAGAGGAATGGACAAAACTTTTGAAATACGTCCTGATGGAACTCGTTGCATCAAGAATAGAAGTTGGTTACCATATTATGGTAATTTGAGGAGCTTGATTATGCACGAATCCCATAAATCAAAGTACTCCATTCATCCAGGTTCTAACAAAATGTATCAGGATCTAAAGAAACTCTACTGGTGGCCTAACATGAAGGCGATCATTGCTGAATATGTGGGCACGTGTTTAACGTATTCCAGAGTTAAAGCTGAATGTCAGAAGCCATCTGGTTTACTGATACAACCCGAAATTCCTATGTGTAAATGGGAAAGAATACCTATGAATTTTGTTACAAAACTTCCTAGAACATCTAATGGACATGACGCAATCTGGGTCATTGTTGATCGTCTTACAAAATCTGCTCATTTCATTCCCATTCGAGAGATTGATAGTATGGAAACTCTTACGAGGTTATACATAAAAGGAATCATCTCCTGACATAGAGTGCCAATATCTATCATATCAGATCGTGATCCTCACTTCACATCTAGATTCTGGAAATCAATATAAAGTGCTTTGGGTACTCAGTTAGACATGAGTACAGCCTATCATCCTCAAACCGATGGTCAAAGTGAAAGAACTATTCAGACACTTGAAGACATGCTCCGAGATTGTGTTATTGACTTCGGAAAAGGGTGGGAAAGACATCTACCATTGATAGAATTCTCCTATCATAACAGTTATCACGCCAGTATCAAAGCGGCTCCATTCGAAGCACTTTATGGTCGAAAGTGCAGATCTCCGGTCTGCTGGGCTGAAGTTGGAGATGTTCAACTTACAGGACCAGAAATAATCCATGAAACCACCGAGAAGATCTTTCAAATTCGACAACGCTTACAAACCGCTAGAGATCGACAAAGAAGTTATGCCAACATAAGATGAAAACCTTTAGAATTCCAAGTTGGAGATCGTGTTATGTTGAAAGTATCACCTCGAAAAGGTGTCATTCGTTTTGGAAAACGAGGAAAGCTTAATCCACGATACATTGGACCATTTAAAATCCTTGACGGATTGGCCCAGTAGCATAGAGAATTGAGCTCCCTGAAGAGCTCAGTACTGTACACAATACTTTCCACATTTCTAATCTCAAGAAATGTCTATCAAACGAATCTCTTATCATTCCAATGAAAGAACTTCAGCTTGACGATAAGCTCAATTTCATAGAAGAACCTGTGGAAATCATGGACCGAGAGGTCAAACAACTTAAACAAAGTCGTATCCCTATTGTCAAAGTACGATGGAACTCAAAAAGAGGCCCAGAATTTACCTGGGAACGCGAAGATCAGATTCGTGCTAAATACCCACACCTATTTTCAAACACTACTCCTATATCAAACTAAATCTCGGGACGATATTTCCTGAAGGGGAAAGACTATAACAACTCATAAATTTCCTCTATGTAATATACACTCATGATATATATGAGAACTACTTTTATGGGTTAAATTTTTGCTTCACTATATCTCAACTATGTAAAGTAACTTACATAGAAATCTAGACGTGCTTACGCAACCACTATTGCCAATTATATACATGATTACATCATGTAAACCCCTAAGTACGTCAATTATATATATATCAAAGATCATTTTGGTAAATATTCAATCAATACAACATCTTATATCCCACAATTTACCAAAACAAGCATTATACCTTTACGGTTGATTCAAAAACCCTAATTACAAAATGAAACAAGTTTTGAAGTATGCAAGGCTTATGTAAAAGCTACTTTAACTAAATTTTAGTGTGATACACTCATTGAATCATTGAGCAAGTATTCAAATAACAATTTACAAGTCATTTAAGTATAAAGCCTTAATTTGGTCATCTATGTCCTAAATCATGTTCAAACTTTCACACCGCTCTACCACAAGGTACAAGTACTCATTTTATAGATCCTAAACCCAAAACGGTACCTCTACATCATGTTAGACTCCAATCTAGAACCTCAATCCAAGATTTCAACATGACCTCAGCTAAAACAAGTCATTAACCTAGTTTTACCCGGTTTGACCTAGTTTTCAAGTTTAACCTAGTTTAACCCAATAAAACCCTTAAAACTCTTGGTGAATCATTACTAAACCTCAAACACAATCCCTAAATCTGTCTAAACATAAATACTAAGACCCTAAATCATCAAATCCTAATCACAAAACCATAGCAAACCCAGCATGACTAAAACTAGTTCATACTTGTAATTTCAGAATATGACCAGCCAATAAAACATAGAATCTGGACAAATCAATAAGACCTGAGTATTAAGTTAAAGAACTAGGTTTTATCCCTATGTCATGTGGTCATTTTTCAAATTGAATCACCCTGATTCGACATCATATGAATTAGTTATAGCCGAAATGCCAAAGGTACGCAGATTCGGGAGTAAACAGCTATTATCTCAAGATTTTGTGTAATAACCCTTGAATATGTAAAACTAAAAGTTGTAGAGGACTCAAATATCTAACAATTCTCACAAATTTGAGCTTAACGGAGTCACGATTTGTAAATGACAAACAATTTACCGGGACTATTGCTGGTTGTCCAGAAACAGCCATGTATAAGCATAACCTTGTTAAACCAAGCACCCTAACACCTCAAGAACCTCTATGATTAAGCTACTACTGATCCTAGCACCTTAACACACACCTCCCTCATGCTTAGCACCTCCCTACATCATCCTAAGCAAGCAAGAAGGTAGCTTACAAGCACCTTGCCACCACATGCTTCCTAAACTTCACCATGTGCTTACACCTTGCAAAGCTACATCCCTAGCTTGTAATACTCATCAAATAGCTTAGCCTTATCATCCTCCTAGCTTATCCTTGTCATGTACTCCATCACTTGACACCTATCCTTTCAAAACTTAGCCATGAAGCCTTTCTTTGCCTATAAATAGCCATAACTAACAAATAACTCTTCATTCCATTCTCAACTTCTCTAAAGCACTTAAAACACTCTCAATCCAAGCACTAGCAGTAGCCTAAGGATGATATGATGTTCTAAGAAGTTTTTCAAGAAAAGAAACCAAGAGTACAAGACCTAGAAGCCATTAACAAGTTGTAGTGATCATCAAGGCCTCAAAACTAGCACATACTCCCCTTTTCATCTTGTTCTTGCTCTATTTGTATTCAACTAAGTTCTAAACACCCATGTTTGATCTTAGATATGTTATAGAACACCTAGAGATGTTGTTATAATGATTACATGCCTTATGATACCTTAAAACATTCATGAAACTATGATTGAACCTAGAAAACCCTAAATTTTTACTACTTATGATCAATTTGATTTCAAAGTTTTAAACTTATTATGTTATTGTTATAAGATGTTCATAAGTCTTATAAGACATATAAGAACACAAATGAAACTTTACTTTAGCTTTTGATTCATAAAACAAGTCTATTTTAGTGTTAAAACATGTTATGAAACTATTTTCAAGATAAAGGACTAAATGTGTAATTTTTGAAACTATAAACTATAAGGACCTATTTTGCCATGATCATAAACTTAAATTTAAGTCTCTAATTTGCCATGTTTTAAAGTACAAGGTTTATATTACATATATGTATCCATAAAAGACAAAACTTGTATAAGTTATAACTACAAGGGTATATTTTGCCATTTTTTTTAAACTTAATGGTATAAATGAGATATTTTGAAAAATATATAATAATCCTATAAGGTTTGATATTTTATAAACTAAATACAAATAATCCTTTTTATACATTGATTAAAACATATATAAACTCTAAATACATTATAAATATAAACATAACTTATTATCGAATAACTTTTAAAGAAACCTCAAAACCTATTTTCCTTAACACACAGACATATCCTACTACTAGGGAATTTCATATTAAGATGTTCCATCTCGATATTACGTTCTGACTGAGTGGTTGGGTTTACGAGTTAAAGTGCCCTCGCTCCTCAAACGTTTATAGAATGGCTTCTGACATATGATGACCCGAATAGTGATACAACGATATTCATAAACTAATGAATCAAAGAAATAAACCTTTTAAACTATATTAAACAAAGTTTTGAAACATAACACAACTTAACTAAATACTTGACATACAATACCTCAGGTTGCGTGGTAAAAGCCATCTACCTGAGTCCCTCTTGATATCAAGCAGATATCCATAACCTAAGGTGAGTTCATAGCCTCACTTTTAAATGCTTTACAAACCCGTGAGGGGGATATATGCTCTAAACATGAATACAAGTATTTTGGTATGCTATCCTGATAAATTATTGCACGAGTACCTTGATCTGCCACGATAACATACATTCCATGAACCATAATCACCGTAACGTGAACGCGAATATTGTGAATAGATCTATTTGGAGTGTGACGACTCCTGTTGGTTTGCCTATACTTTTGGCACCAATAGAACTATATTTGAGAACAAAGAGGGTAACCTTGGCAAGTTACGCCTTACTTCTAGTCATTGATTGGTCTGCAGTACCATCACTGGACTTGGAAATGTTAACGTGGGGTGTCATGAGCTCAGATGCAATAATTGTGATTTTAACGGGTGTAACAACATATCCCATTGATGATTAAACTTGTATTCAAACTATTATAACTCAAACCTATGAATTTCACTCAACCTTTGTGTTGACTTTGAGCATATTTATCCCAGGTAACTAAAAATCACACAGACTGTGGCACGGAGAGGCAAAGGACATGAGGACGTCCAAACTTGTTATCATTCACTTTTATGTTTTCAAAATGTTCTTCGGGACCTCTGTTTGTAAATACTCTGATGAATAAATGAATGATAACTCTCTATTTAAAAAAAACGTCTCTTTTGAGTCGTTTTCTATTATTGTGTATTGTGTATCATGAAGTAATACCCCAAAATAGCTTCCGCTGCTATATGTAAAAATGAGGGTGTTACATAATAAGCCCTAACCCTAATTCTATTTTTAAACTTAGTGAAACTTAAACAAGCCCTACACTATAAGAATTTATAATATAAAATTCTTAGACCTGTAATTTATAAATTATTTTATAAATGTTAAATAATATATGGGAACTTTTAAGATAAATAAAATATAATATTTTATTTTTTCAAAGATAAAATATATATATTTTTGTTTTATGAAATAAATTGTATAAACAATATGGATATGTATCACTAATACATAAACTCATATACTTTTAGGAAATAAAAGTATATGAACGTTAAATAAATTGAATACTAATATTTAAGTAGAACACCTTACGTTTACTTAAAATATAAAACTTATTTGTAAGCTTAAATGGATGATTATAATACATGAACTACGAACGTGAACTAATATTTTAAGTAGGACATTTTATGTCTAGTTAAATAAGAAACTTAATTGTAAGTTGAATGGTTATTATTAATACATGTATTACGAATACAAATTGATATTAAAAATTAAACATTTTATGTTTGGTTAGAAATGAAACTTATATAGATAAGATTAAATGAATCTTGTTAATAGTTGAACTACGGTTATTTGGATAAATGCCATAACATAAATGAACTGATTAAAAATCTGTATAAGCATACACATATGTTATTTGTACTATCTATTAAGACTGTACTATTTGATTAGGCATAACTTGTGGCATGAGCATTATTTGGATTTTCGTGTTATACAGCTATTGCCAACTCCCAGGTGAGTTTACAGCCCCATATAAACTATTGATAAACTTTTCCTCTACGGGGGAGAAAACATGCAACTATTTTAAAATGGACATAACTGAACTGTATAAACTTGACTATGATTGACTATTATAGAAACTGTTAAATTGTTGTAAATTGCCCGAATGTTATAAATAGATCTATTAGGGATTGACCATCCCCATCTAGGTGAGTCATGCTCACTGTGCCTTGGCCGGGACAAAAGATGTATACCATGTTGGAACTGGGTTTGGGTGTCTTTTTGAAACACACTATGTCCTCATCTGTTGAGGACTATGGAAGGTTAAGCTTCGGTTTCGAGTAATAGCAAATGTAATCTAATTTTTAGTAAGAATGCTTTATGCATTGTTCCTTCTATGATTAATGTATGTCCAAACTAATTAATGTTAAAACCTGTAAATTCACCAACTTTATGTTGACCCTCTAAGCATGTTTATCTCAGGGAAATGAAGTTAGAACGAGATATGTGCATGGACTCAAGCATCTATGTGATCTGCATTGTAGGAATCGTCAAGGGTTCCATTTGGTGAAAATGAACAATCTTCTTATGACATGTTAAAGACAATTTTTATTTATTTGTTTAATAAACATGTAATCTGATTTGAATAACTTTTTATCTTATGCTCTATAAACTATATGCTATCGATCCACCCTTGTGACATCTCCGTTGATAATTCCACATATTTTGACCCTACCCGGGGTGTCACAAGCATGCAACTCAAATCAAGGAGTGAGAGAGGAGCTCTCGTTCGACTTTGGAAAAGAAGGGATTATCCTTTCCGAGATTCAATAAGTAATATCCACAAGAAAATATAGTATATGTATGTAATACTTTGGGTGGCAAAACCCCCAAGAATCTTTCCTTCTTAGAATACTCACTATTGAACGGGGGTTAGGTGGCGCGAAGCACTTAAGTACCTATT
Organism: Glebionis coronaria; assembly: GCA_025667525.1. Lineage (NCBI taxonomy): Eukaryota > Viridiplantae > Streptophyta > Magnoliopsida > Asterales > Asteraceae > Glebionis > Glebionis coronaria. The sequence continues at coordinate 288,259,878 of CM046876.1, read as the reverse complement.
AACCCTTAGACGGCATTTTATAGCACGTCGCCTCTCTATTCACTTTAGTAGATTGTATTCTTCGAATTCTTGCCTATTGGAAGTATTTATCTATTTTTGCCTTTAATTTAATTTTAACGATACACGAACTTAGGACCGAACACCCCAAGAACAGTGTATTGCAAAAGCAATACTTTTAGAAGTATATGTATTGGGTGTTCGTATCTACGTATATATATCTACATAAAATAATCTAGAGAAAATATTTTTGTATTTATTTGGTTTTTTAAGAAAATAATATATGTACGTAAAAACGATAGAAACCAATATATATAATATATTTTTGGGTGTAATCTTTTAGGAAAAAGATTACTTTTTGAATTTTTTTTATTTTTTAGATTCAATTCTTTAGGAAAAGAATTGATTTTGTGGTTTTTTTTTTTTTTTAATTTTTTTATCTTTTGGATTTATGATACGTAAAAGGAACGCTCACGAGGTGAACTGATCCCAAAATCCAATCGAAACCGTCAATCAATAGTCTCTCGTAATGTCATGAACCGGCAGCGACGCCATTTAATGTCTGATCTTATTCAAGTTTGTTTTTCCAAGCTCACAACAAATTGAAAGTCCAACCAATCTGAAGTTTATAATTGTTTTTGGTGTTAACAGAGTTATTTAGTATCTATGTCTATTTCAATGAAGCACGTAAAAAGATGAAAATATTATATCTATTTATCCGTAAAACAAGTTGAAAATACCACACTAATAGCTCAAAGTACAAGTATCAATGCACAAGTGTAAAAATGCTTAAAATGTAAAGAGAATGAAAGTATAAGGACTAAATGTGTAAATTCAGAAATTATAGGGACCAAAAATGAAAATAGTAACAAACTATAACCACTTTCTAACAAATTACCAAAACTGTCAAACCAAATTGTAACAAACTAAAAATTAAGGGACTAACTAGTGCAAACCCTAAAAAATTTATGTTTTGAAATATAATACCAATTCCAGAAAGTGTAAGGACCATTTTGCAATTAAAACAAACTCTTAACCAAAAACGGGCTAAAAGCTTTCAATAAGCTCGTGCAAGCTTATTACTTGACAAAAATCGTTCTAGTTTTATTCAAAATGCTTAAAAATTAAATTAAGCTAGGCTTGTAAAAAGAATTCAGCTAAAAGCTAGTAAATCAAAAGCTAGCTTATCTCAATAAGCTCAAAATAAGCTATTAGCCAATCCAGACTTCCACACTCGGATTTTCTTGATAAAAATGATTAACCAATTGACAAAGAGGTTGGAATTTCAAGTAACTTGAAAATGGTCAAGGAAATAAGATGGAATCTGAAATAAGCCAAAAGTTCTTATCGTTGACCAAGTTTGACCAAGATTTTTCAAACAGCTTATTTTCTCAAAACTTACTCAAGACATGTTTACAAACACATTTGTGAAAGAAAATGGGAGCTTTTATGAAATAGTTTAATGGGAAATGAATAAGCAGACTACTATGATTACAAAAACTTGAAATTGCTAATGTGCTTATTAAAAAGCTAGTATCTAACTCAAAACTTGATGTATTGTTTCCTTACTAATTATGAAAGTTCATATGATAAGCTACCAATGAGAACAAAATTCAGCTAAAACCATCAACAAATAAAGGATTGAGAGGTAATCAAAGGTAGCTAGTTTAGACTGATGAAAACATGTAAGTCTGACCAAAACTTTTTAAAGGCTATTTGCCTGTTTGACCAAAACATTGACCATAAAAATTTCACAACTTGACTCACACTCACTTGTTGAGTGTAAATGAACTCAAAGCAAAAGGTTTCAACAATTGATTCACAAATACAATTAGATCCAAACACTAGTTTTGGACTGATTTCAAAACTTTTCAAAGACTTTTGAAGCAAAAGCTTATGACAGCAAGTGAGACTTATCAGACCTTGATTAGTGACTCAAATGAACTCCAAGATAGCAAAGTTCCAACAGGTTAACACAATTATAATCAAAATCACTAACTGGTGAATTTTCAACTGAAATAGACCAAGTGTATAAAGCAAAACTGATTAAGAAACTAAACAATTAACCAGCAACTAACAGATTATCAAGTTCACCCCAAAATTA